>CP049707.1:13490767-13614657 GCA_004148225.2 Heterodera glycines
ATAATCATTAAACCATTGCAAAATGTGTTCATTGCCTTGCCCCCTTTTCATTTGCTGCTGTACTGGCGGATAGATTTGCGGCTCGACTAAAGCATTTAATCAGTGTTAATTAGTGAGTTAATGATGGTGCTAATTGCCTTCTGTGCGGTCTCTCTCCTGCAGTTCGTTCGTTGTGCCATTGCCGTAGGGCTTTTCTTGGCCGAATTCGTTTAGATTATTGAAAACGGGCTTGTTCTTCTTTATCACCGACTTTACATTTTCACATACGAAAAGTAAAATCAAAATTATTTTTATTTTCATTTTTTATTTAATTATTTTTCCTCTAAAAATTTTTTTATGAAATAATATAAGTATCGATAAATACATAGCAAATTTATAATATTTGGCAATCTTATCTTCACATGTTCATTCATATGAAATGCATATGGAAATATTTATGAAAAATTTTTAATCAAGCGACGTCATTTCTTGACTAATTCTGCGTAAATGAAAAAAAATATCAGAAAATTGTTGAATTTTACATTTAAAATATTCTTAAAAAGGTTTATAAAGAAACAGTTGAATAATACATTCTGTAGAATATAAAAACGGTTGGATTCGAACACAGAGCCAAAAGGAGGAAAGTTCAGTGAAAAGTGACACTTGCGGCGCCATAATTAACATACTATTGCATTGGTTAGGGTTAGACGGGTCCGGGTACCCGACCCGGGTTTTTCAAGGCCCGTTTGAAAACCCAATACCCGACCCGGTAGATCTGGGTCCAAAAGTATACTGGTAAGAATGGGGGTCCGTGTCAAATTTGACCAAAGTCGTGGGAAAAAATTAAATTATATTAATATTTATTATAAACGGAATTATTTGGCTTCTGTGGCCTATTGATATTTTTTTGGATTCATTTCTTCTTTGCGTTCAATTCGTTCGGTGTGTTTTAACATTTTTTAAGATATTTGTTGAAAAATGAAATTTTCATAAGTAAATAAAAGTCAAAAATTTTAAATAAAAATACTATCTTCGTTTAATACATAATTTACAAAATGGTTCTTATAACTTTACAATATCCCCAAAAGAAATTTTGAAGAATCTAACCATATGAATATTCCTTGAAAAAATTGAACATTTTTGATAGAAACTCTAAATAAAATTGGCTCAAAATCACAAAATTTGGTTATTTTTTGAACAAAATCTTTAACAAATCAGAACTAAATTTTTAAAAATTTTCCCGTCGGTGCCTACCAGCCAGCACCTGACCCCCTCCCCCTCCCATGTTCCCAAAAAGTTTTTTGAAAAAAGCGCGTGCGGCATAGCAAAAGAGCACCGGTTTTAAATTTCCCTTTTCAAGGACAGATAAAGCTAAAACATATTTCCATTTCAAAATTCACAAAATGACGCATTTGTCAAACTGAACAAATTGGTGGATTATACGTGAAAAAGAAATGAAAATTTAATTTGTTTAGCTGTGATTCTGTGATTTGAATGGGAAATGAAAGCACATAAAAGGAGAGGATGAATCAGTGAAAATTATTCAACTTTAATTTGACTTTGCTTCCGAATTGTCAAAATCATTAATTAATTATCGCAAATAATGGCCAACAAATTTTTAATTGCTGCTTTTATTTTGACAATTGCCATTTTTGTCAATGGACAAAGTGAGGCGCCGAACAATTCGTCGGAAATGGCATCGGAGGAGAGCAATTCGGAAGAGTCAGGCAGTGAGGAGCAGCAGTTCAACCCATTCAAATTTCGGCCATTTTTTGGTCCTTCGTCGTCCAACAGTTCGGTACCGCCGCCCTTCGGCTTTTGGCCCCCTTTTGGAAGAATGCCGTCATTTAAAATGCCTTTTGGCCCCTCTTCGTCCAATGGTTCGGCACCGCCGCCCTTTGCCTTTTTGCCCTTTTTTGGACGAATGCCGTCGCTATTTAACCGCCCCTCCAACCGACCGTCGTCTGACAATTGATCACTTTTTGAGTGATTTGTGGGCGTCGAGCAGTGTGAAATGAAACCGATGATGAGCAAATGAATTAAATTCCATTTATCGTTCATTTTTGACTTTTAAAAGAAAGAATACTTGCATAAATTTATTCAGGCATTAATTTTACCGAATTATGATTTGTAGAGAATTTAAATTGTTTTTGGCTATCCGTCTCCAACAAAAAAAAAAGACTCGGTTCGGGTCCCTAAATGTTGGGATCCCTAAATGTCGTTTTGTCCTCGGGAGGGAAAGAGGGGAGGGGGAGAAATGGGAGGAAGAGGGAGAGAAATGGGAGGGAAAGAGAGCCTTTGTGTCAATAATTTTTTTATTTTATACCCCAATTTGTACAGCGTTCGTTCATTCGTTTCTTTCTTTCCATTTTCTACCTTTCGCCTCTGTTCTGTTTTGTATTGACCCTTCTCCAATTCGTCCTATCGTTAGTTTGTCCATTTGACCTTCACAATGATTGGGTGGCGAGTGCGTCGTGCCCTTCTCCGTTTGCCCTTCGCCGCTTCTTCCGCTGATCCGATTCGATGCTCTCTATTCGCTTCATTCTCTTCACTCATCACTTCATTAATTCATTCTTCCACACCCTTTCTCAGCAGGTGGCCTTCGTTAGCCATTCCCTCCCCCCGGGCGATTTACTAATTCATTCTTTCATTCATTCGTCCGTCCGTCTCTCCAAAAAGGGACCGTTCCTTTCCTTTTTGATATTTTACTTAGGCTTTTGATGCTACGAATTGCTTCTCTTTTTCTGCATAACATTCACTGAAATGGGCGGTCATTTGTCTTCATTTGCCTAAACCCTTTCAAATTTTCTTCTTTATTATTTTAATTTTCAGCCATTTTTAATTTTTGCACTAACAAATAAGTTCTTTCTTCGTCATCAAATTAACACTAAATAAGGCTTAGTTTTGAATAATTTTCTCTTTTTCTTTTCTCATTTTTTCTTTTTCTTGTCGCGCGGCAGCAAAATCTGACAAAAGGCGGCACTTTTGTGGCGGGGGACGGACGTACGAGAGAAAATTGGCGGACGACGGACATGGCGATTTGTGCTGTTTTTGTTGCTGTTGCTGCGTGAAGTGCCGATTCGCTCTCATCCATTTAAAGCTTTGTCAATCGATCGATCGCTTTCTCTGTTTGTGTTGTCGCCGCCGGCGAATCCGCCGAATATTCTCCAATTTCAAAAATCCCCTCTCCCCCCCCCAAATCGGAGGGTCCCTAATGGTCACTAAGCCCATTCTTTCGTTGCTTCTTCCTTTTTCATTTTGGATTCGGCTCACCACACATTTTCCGTCAGCAAATCTATCATCCGTGTCTCCGTCTGATGGTCAAATGCCCACGGGCGATTCCATCGATGAGTGAAATTTAGCAATATTTTTAAATATTGAATTTTATTTCTTATTAAAAGATCCGTTTTTAGTTTAATTCCAACTTCAAATTAGGCATTTAATTGTCCATTGTTTTGCCTCTCTCTCCTCGTAATTTGTCTCTCAGCGCCTTTTCCGGCGATGGTTCGCCTTTTTCTCTCTCCGTTTGCCCTTTTTGGTCGAATTCGCTTTGTCTTTCTGTTGTTGTTCATTCATCACAAATCGCGTCAAATTTGAATTGGATTTCGCTTCATTTCTCCTCAAATCCGCCCCCCTCCATTCGCCAATTTCTCTCCCCCCGATAAATGCGGTCGAAATTTGAGCCTAGGATATTTGCGGTCACTTTCTTAAGGCCATTTTCGGACATTTGCGCCAAGACTTTCGCGGCATGGATTAAAATAAGTCTCTTGATTTATACTACACGTGTTACATTAATATAAGGACACCTTATTTTTTGTTAGTTCCCATGAACCGATCGAGTTGAAATTTTAACTGTACGTAGCGATTCTGAAAATATTAAGATTCTAACAGTGACAAGACGAAAGGATTTCGGAAAAAAATTTTATGGATTTTTTTCCAAAAAGGGGTGATACATAAATATAAGGACACTTTTCAAAAGGCTGTAACTTTTAGAATTGAGCATTAAAAATCTGAAAAAATTCATTTTAGCTTAGTTTTTTGTACTTATCAAAAAAGTCATTTGTAACAAATTGATCAGATCACTCCTTTATGTTGATCTGAAAATCATAAAATGACTTGAAACCCGGGAAATTTTATAAAAAAAATTCCTAGTGGGCTGAAAAAATTTTTTCGTGAAAAACCATTAAGGCCATCTGAAAGAGAATAAAATTCTCTACAAAATGACCTCTGGATGAGGGCACTATGCCGCGTTTCCGCTGAGGAGCATTTGGTTAAATATCAACAACCACAAAAATGACCAATTTTTAGCCATTTTCCTTACTTTTTGCGACATTCGTGTTTAACCAAACGCTCCTCATTTGTCAGCGAATACTTGCCATAGAGCAATCATCCAAAGGCCATTTTGTAGAGAATTTTGTGCTCTTTCTGTTCGTCATATTCATCTTCTACGGAAACTTTTTCCCAACCCCCTAGAATTTTTTTCGAATTTACTCAGATTTTCGTATTTTTTCACCCGCAAAAATTTTGTGTTTAATGAATTTTTTCTGGCATAAAGTGAATAAAAATGCTTATAGGATGTCTGTACGTTATCTTAGTGTTGGTTGCTGTTAGTTTGATTCGGTTAGGCAAATGTTAGAGGCGATTTAAGCCTTTTGGCCCTTAATTTCTACGGAAAACTTAGAAAATTCAACATAACTCTCCCTAAAAGATATATTTCTGTTCGCAAAATAAACAGAAATGTGAAAAAAGATTTATTCTTTATTATTTAGCTTGTTTTATCAGTTTCTTTTTTGTAGTTGTTGAGGCTTTTCTCAGTATTCCAAAGTGTCCTTATATTTATGTAACACCCCTTTTTTGGAAAAAAATCCATAAAATTTTTTTCCGAAATCCTTTCGTCTTGTCACTGTTAGAATCTTAATATTTTCAGAATCGCTACGTACAGTTAAAATTTCAACTCGATCGGTTCATGGGAACTAACAAAAAATAAGGTGTCCTTATATTAATGTAACACATTAATCACTTCCATTTTTCTTTTAGATATTCTTTTTAAATGAAATAATAAAATTTTGAACAAATAAAAAAATTGATCGAAAAATTTGCTGAAAATTAATTTAAAAAATTTTATGGAATTAATTAGAAAAAAATAGTATTAAATTAATCATATTTAGTATTATTTAAATTGAAATAAGAATCCGCCGTTGGTCGCAATGTTCGAAAATGGTCCCTTAATAAACTGACCGCAAATGACCGATTTTCATCCGGCAGTCATATTATATAATGTCACTTCCCCCCCCCCTCCAATTATTTGTCCTTTTTTTGCATAAATACCCTTTCTTCCCATTCATTTTGTCTTTTGACCATACTTTTCCCTCTCCGCTTCTGTGACCTTTCGGCGTAACAGAAGCACATCTCCACACATTCCAATTCATCCATCGCCGGAGGGAATCGGGGGCAAATCCCGTGGGATCATCGGATGAAAGGGCGGAGGATGGACGATGGATGAGTCTCCCTTTCATCCCCTCCCCTTTCCTTCCTTTCTTTTAGTCATACGTTTCTTCCCTCCGGCGCTGACCATCCCCCAACATATTTTGCTTTTGCTTTCACCTCCCTCTCTCTCTTCTCTCTCCCTCCCTCTCCCTTTTCACACTGTCTCTCCAATGCGCAATTCGTCCGATTCGATCCTTTGTCGTCTTTCGCTCACGACGTCACCGATCGAATGACCAGCAAATTTCCGTTGATTTCTCGAAGCATGTTCAATTCATGCTCAGATAAAAAATGGGAAAATGAAATTGGAGATTTTCTTCCCTTTGTGTTGCGCATTCTGTCCACTTATTAGCTAAAATTATCCCATTTAGCCTTACATCGCAAAATGAAAAGTTCCCTCTTTTCTCTCCGTCCCTTTTTCCTCATTTTTTCACTGCTTTTTCTTTCCTCCAAATTCCGACTTCAAAATGCGTGCCCTTTCCAAGTGCGTGCCTTTTGTGCATGTGTTGATCATGTCGACGGAGTGCAACTGAATTGCACTGTTCCAGCAGAAGGGGCGGCAAATGAAAGTGGCCAAATTGGCAAAATGAAAAGCGGAAAACAGCAACAAAATGAGAACGGAGCAACGCAAATGATGGAGGTGAAGCGGAAAACAATAACAAATTAATCAAATTTAAATAGTTTTTGATTAAATTTTTTGCTTTAGCTTTTGCGGAGTTCTCAAGCCCATCTTGGCCTGCTAAAGGTCCATTCTTTTTTTTTCGTTGTTTTTACATTTTATTTGCTTCTTCTTTAGGTTTTGACCATTCACTCAACTCCCATCAAAACGCTTTCCAACAATTTTTTCGCTGGGCTTTACATTCGTCGACTTGAGCTTATCAATTGCGAAATTGAACTTTTGGAGAAAGGGGCTTTTGGAGGATTGGAAAATGTTTTGCAGGAATTGGCCATTAATGGGAATCGGGTAAAATAAAGCGGACAAAAAAAGGAAATGAATTTGACAAATCAGATCAAAGAAATGATTCCGGAAACCATCGCGGGATTCCATTCGCTGGTCCGACTCGATCTGTCCAACAATTCCATCGAAGAATTGAAGGTCGAACATTCCCTGCCGAGGCTGCCAAAAGTAAGAGAAAACGGACAAACGAATGGACAAATTGCCAAATTAATAAACTATTTTAAATTTAAATTTAGCTCACAGACATCGATTTGTCGCACAATCGAATCTCAGCTGTTCACAAAACTTTTTTCGATGGGGTCAAAGGCACTGTGCAGACGATCAACCTTGGCCACAATGTCATCGAAGAAGTGCCTGCCAGCGGTGCCCTTTTTAATTTATAATATTCACTAAAATTCTTTCCAGCAGCCCTATTGTTTTTTGGAATAACCCATTTTTTAAAATTTTTCACTCATAAAAACTTCAATTTGTTGACGATTCATAGATAACATTCACCAAATCAAAAAATTTAACGCAAAAATCTATTTTTGACTGTTGAATTGAATTTTTCTTTAATTGGTTAAATAAGTAATTAATTCGTAATTAATTAATTTAATTAACATTTGCTTAATTTGACAGCTATCCGTGGCTTTCGTATGTTGATGGCATTGCATCTTCACAACAATTTGCTTAATGGCATTCTGCCGGCACTTTCCTTCATGAACCTTCCCGTGCTCAGTCTTCTCAATTTGGCAGGCAATCAACTCAGTGCCATGCATCGCCAGGCTTTTTTGAACGCGCCGATGCTTCGCTATTTGTACCTTTCCGCCAATCGATTGACACAGGTCGAAAGAAGAAGCTAAACAAATAAGCAAATTGAGAATAATTAAGCAATTTTGACCATTTCAGATTCTGCCTTTCCAGCTGAGCTCATTCGAGCGGCTGGAGATGCTCGACCTGAGCAACAATTGGGTCGAAGTGTTGGGAAATGACTCTTTCGCCGGCCTTCCCTCCCTCCGCCAGCTTTACCTGGGCGAAAATCACATCAGAAGCATTGAACCATTCGCATTTTCGCAAAACTCGAGCATAGTAATTGAAAAGCACAATATTATAATGTGATTTTCTGCCCTTCTCAGGCCGTTTTGATATTGGAACAGAATTGGATGACCGAAGTGACCAAAGACAACTTTCGCCCGCTTAAACAGCTTCAGCAACTGTCCTTGAAAAACAACAAAGTGAGAAGCAGCAGGCAGCACTTTTTCGTTTTAAACATTTCCCCCCCCCAATTCGATATTAATCGCTTTTCCTTTTTAATTAATTTTTCCATTCGTTTTTAGCTAAGGTCCGTGGACGTAGCGGCCTTTCAGGCCAATCCATCGCTGGTGATGTTGGACTTGAGTCGCAATGAGCTGATTGACCTGTCGCCGGGCACTTTCCTCTCCCAACTGAACCTTCTCCTCGTCGATTTGAGCTTCAACAAAATTGTCAGAACTCCGTTCGGCGCTTTTGGCCGTCGGATTGCTACCGTATTACTTCAAGGTAATAAAATAATAACTACAGTATACGCAACTAATAATTTTGTTTAGAAAATCCTTTGGTTTGTGTGGAACAAATTCATATGCTCCAACAGGGAAACGGCGTGTTCATTCCGAACAGCGAAGACAAAATCTGTGGAAAGGATTCGACAATTTCGACAACAAAATCCACGACAGTTTCGGAAATTGAGGAGGCAAATTAAAAGCAATTACCTAAAATAATTATGAAATTTATTTCAAATTTAACTTCCTTTTTAAGTCACTCTCCGCCGATCAAATCGAAGACAACGCATCGGAGGAGACGGAAGCAGCAGAAGAATCCGCATTTGTTCAGCAACAGAGCACCACGCCGCCCAAGGGATCGACCGACCAATTTGCTGAGACAATTGAAACAACGATCAATGGCCATAAAATGGGCAAAATGCCAAACATACGCCCAATTCAAATAGGGCACAAACAACGGCAAAAGGCGGCAACAACACAAGTAAATGCCGTAGTTAATTTGGCTGTAATAAAAAGCAATTATTGCTTTTAATTATTAGGTGCCATCTGCCGATGGTTTTGTTGCTGAATCGTCGCCTTCCGCCGAATTAACTGAGCAAAATGCCAAATTAATGCAGCAGAATCAGAAAAACAACGGAGCTGAATTGGACCAATTTTCACTTGAAGGAAATGAAATTAGGCACCAGCAAAGAAAGGACAGCAAAGTAACAAAAGTCAATTCAATTAAGCTAAATTAGCGTTAATTATTTATTATTTGTTTAGGAAATAAATTCGGGCCCAATTCCTCTCAACGAAAAAATTGAAAATGGCGAAGGAATTTCAAAGGTGAGAGACCGTACCGCTGAAACTGAGTCACAGACTGCGACCGATACGGTAATTGGAGAACTGACCGATGCTCCCTCGTCGACTACGGTAGACCCGCGCAACGATCCGGCCGTCATTTACCCGCACCCGGTCCCATTTTTGGCCACTGGGCCGAAACTTCACACGGCACACAGTGTAAAAAGAATTTTAAAATGTATACAGTATTTAAGAAATATTATTTGCTTTTTATAGATAAATAGCGAAGAAAATGGCAGCAATTCGATGCTGACTTTGCCGCCGAACATTGTTATGGCGGGAGGGGAAGAAGAACAAAGTTTGTCGAGGCCAACTGAGGACGAAAACGAAGCGGCAAAAAAGGGGGAAAAAGGTGAAATCGAAGAGAAAAGCAAATAAACAAATGCCAAATGATGACACTTAATCTAATTAGTAAATTTTTAAGAAAATGGGCAAAACTTCGCAAATATTTCCCAATTGACCAAAGAAAATGGGGAGGACGGACAGAAATGGGAGGAATTCGAACTGAGGACGAAAAATGGGAACAACGAAATGGAGAGAAACTCAGCAGAAATTATAGGGGAGGAGGGCAAATTCAGTGAGGGAAAAGCGGAGGAAGAGAGCACAATGAGCATGGGGAACAGCAGACAAAAAAGCATGGGTAAAAGGAAAATGAAAATAATAAATAAATTAGACAAATCGCATTTTCGACTAATAGGCAATTAATTAATTAATTGTTGTCCAGGCAAACCATTGCCAACAGCTGTTATCGCAATTTGCTTGGGCACTGTCGGAGTTGTGATGTTCGCCGTCTTTGTGGGAATGTGTGTTGCTAAAAAGTAAACCAAATATAATTAAAAATAAAAATTCATTTTCAATTTAAAGGCGCCAAATTCGTTCGTTTTCCGCCGGTCGCGCGTCGGACATTCATTCGTTGCAACACTCGCCCAACTCCAACGCGTACATGAGCGCAGCAGTGGCGGCAAGAGCAGCGCAACTGAACGGAATGATTTACAGCGCAACTCCGCTGGGAGACAGTGGCGGCACAATGCCAAGGCAAGCGGAGAAAAGCGAAGCCAACGAACGAATGAATAATTAATGGGCAAAGCAACGAACGAATGGGTGATGGGTGGGCTGTGCCATTATTCTAAACCAAAAGCCATTCTAATTGCATTTTACATGCTTTAAAAAATCAAAATTAAAACGAAATAATCATTTTTAGGGGCGGTGCAGTGCCGCGCAGCCGTTCGAACAGTGCGAATGGCGCGGCTTTGCCGATGAGCCGAATAACGCCGTCCCAGGAGGACATTTACGGATGGATATACAGCCAACACGCATATAATGCATATGCAAAATGAAAGCCATAAAAGGAACAAAATTTTATGTTAAATAAGTTTTAAATGTTATTATATCTATATATATTTTCTTATAAAAATCCCCCTGACGGGTTTAATTATTATTTTAATTACTTTTTGCATTTTAATCACTCTTTTGTGCTTATTATATATATACATTTATTCATTTTTCCATTTTCAATAAAGAAACAAAACTTTACATTTGATGGTTTGTTTCCTTCTTTTATTCATTATGAATTCGAATATTTTTCCGAATTAAAAAATTAATTCGCTTTTCCAATTTCGTTAAATTTGCTTTTTTCAAATGAAATGTGTAAATTATTAGCCAATAATTTGTTATATTTTCCGCCGTTTCACACTTCTTTCCCCACACTTTTTGCCAATTTTGGTTTTGCGGGCGAATGGTACGAAAGGACGGCGGTGGTCGAATAGCGCCGTCCGCCGTGCGGCGGACCGACCAACATCACCGTTTTGGAGTCCAAGTCGATTTTCAGCTCCACCTGAATTTGTTTTTTATTTCTTAGCATTTTTATTTGGCAATCGCAGTCAAAATGACCATTTCGAATTGGTCGGTTGAAATTTGCAAGTGTTCGCCATGGGTCACCTTTTCCCCGGCTACCCTTACACTTTCCCTCCCAATTTTCCTTTCCTTTACTTTTCCCCTCTTTCCCATATTTTTCTCCTTTTCCCATTTCCCCCCCCCCTTTTGCCTCTTTTCTTTCTGCCGATGCTTTTCCTCCCAATTTGTCCCCTTTCTTCTCCTTTCCCTCCTCCTCCTTCTGCTGGTGCTCCTCTTCTGTTCCGCTTCCTTCTTCGCCTGATGATGATGATGAGATGCTGCTTCGTCTCGCTGCTCTGCCGGCATTTCCATGAAGTCGACTTTCGATGATCGAATCGACCAAATTTCGACCGCGTGAATCATTGGACAGTTTTGAAGATTGCTTAAACAGCATTTGGAAGTTTACCCATCCGATTTAAAAGTTGCATAAAAATATTTCAATTAAATTGGATATTTTCTTTTTTATTTCATTTTAAAACTTTCGTACCGCTTTTTTCGATTCAAAAAACGTAGAAAGCATTGATTGGGACCTTTTCAGGCCGCCGTTTGTGTGGCCTTCCAAATTCAGCGTTTGAATTGATGGAATGCCAAGTTCAGCATCACTTTGTTTCCGATTGTTCATAGGCAAAACAAAAATTGCTAAAAGAGTTTAGCTCCATAAACAATAATTTTCGCATAGTAAAATATTTCAGCAAATTGTCATACTGTAGTCCCTCCAAATGGCATTTTCTCTTCCAAAATGGCCTTTTTTCATTCTCGACTTCTCTCTTATACTTCCCAAATTCTTTACATTTTTCGTCTCGTGCAGTTTTCCGTTTAATGCTTCTCGAAATTCTGCCGAATAATGTGTCAAATTGTGAGGTCGGCACGGCATTTTCCAACGTTATTTCCATTTGCTTTTGTCTCTGTTCGTCTCTTCGCTGTTTGGCCAACTTTAAACATTTACAAATATTTAATTAAAATTAATTTCAGAATTATTTTGGCATTTCATTTCTTGCCATATGATCCCTTCGCTTTTTGGAGACGAAAAGCCAACTGATTTTGCAAATGTAAGTGACGAATTCGATCAGAGAGATCAATGACATGCCCAAAAACAGACCCATATTGCCACCAATGTCACCTGAAATTGGAGAGGCAAATTTGAAAAAAGGCTAAAAGCCATGTTAATTAATTAATCTAAATAATCAAATGCTGAATAAATACTGAGAATTTCAGTCATCGAAAGGCTTTGCACTTGCTTATACTCGGTATAAGCCATGTCGCGGTAGAAAATGTTCAGCGAAGCGATGGTCGACCTTCAAACTGTCAATTGTTTTTCATTTTAAACATTCATTGCCATTGTTCAGCTTTTCGCCTCCATTTGTCCTTTGGTTTGCGGACAAATGCTTCGGTGTACGAATTGTACGTGTGGTAAACCCATCTTTGGCATTCGATTTTACATTGCGGGCAATTCGGAAGGATTTGCTCTGAAATATTTTGGCACTCTTTTTTTTGAATTTGAAATGTGCTAAAGTTAAGACGTTGTTTTGGCATTTGTACCATTCTGCGACAGTTTGGTGTCATTCAGAACGGTGGAGCCCAAACATTTGTAAATTTCGTAGGGAGTGCAAACGGAGAAAACTGAAAAAATGGAGAAATAATTCAACAATTAAATGCTTGTTGTTACATTCGTCGATGTTGTAACTGAACGGGCTGCAGCCGCACAATTCGTTGAAGTATTTGGCACGGCACAACGTTTTGCATTTCAACGACGAGTACCTTAATGGGCTCCCTAATTATACAGTATAATTAGTTATTCGCTTTGCCTTTCATCAGCCGCCCCATCATTCACGATTTCCTGCAAATCCTCGGGCCACTGATCCGAACAATTGCCCCACATTTCATGGGGTAATAAAATGTACTGAAAAATTGGGAATAATTAGCTGAGGTAAATTTGTAAAAATAAAGAATGGGAAAATATTAAGAATTTGATTTACATGAGTTGGACTGATGGCGGAGAACACTTTGATGCCCGGAGAAACGCTTATGCCTTCCGTGGACAGATACGGCATGGAAAACTTCTCATGGACAAAGTAACGAAAACCCGAGTCAAAAGTGTCGCCAGCAAACGGATGATGGCCATTGTCCAAAACTGGCGAAAAATGAACACATACAATAGTTATTATAAACATTTGTAGTTAAAATCAAGACTATTAGATGCTGTAATTGCATATTTTATTGACTTGGGCAATTTTTATGTTTTAGTGCCCTACGGGGTAAGTCATTAAAGCAAAAAATACCTATCGAATCAATTTGTTGTTCGGTGTGAGTATCGACGATAATTTGCAGGCTGTCATTGAAATAAATATATTTTGTAAGCACAAGCATTTAAATATTAAATTTATTTTAATTATTATTTTTCGCCTCCAACCCGTTGTTGTTCATGCCGAATTGCACTTGTCTGTTTAACCACAACTGATCAGTCGAGGAAAGGTCCAACTGATAGCACTTCCCTTCATTTTAAGGCTTTTAAAAACTTTTTTTTAATATAGGTTAATTAATTTATAATTATTCATTAACACATTAATTGACTAGATTGTCCACCGATGTCCGTCAGAATTCCTTTCGCGTATTTGCAACAGTCAAAATCGCGTCCCCCAAAGGAGCACAACTTCAGCATTTGTTGGCAGGTCGCCGAAGCATTCCAAAAGAAGCCATTGACAGTGAATTTTGGTTCGAGAAAATGAGTGAATTCCTTCCATTCCTTAATTAAAGTTAAAATGGTTAATTAATTAGCTAATTGCAGTGATAAAGGGGGGGGGAGGGACTTGGTCGGCAAGTCGCAATTCGTCCTCGTCCGACACCGAAATGAGCTGTTGCACGTCAATAAAAGAAAGCATTAGGTACTCCAACAGACGATGCGAAATGTTCATCGCCTTCATAATGCCTTTGAATTTTCTAATTTAATTGATTTTGGCATTTTGTCAGAATTATTACTTTCGACGTATTGCGCCCGAATTGGGCGATGGCTGCAAATGGTCACCGTCGGAAAAGGGAGGCCATTGTCATTGAGCAGAAAAGAGATCTCAGAAAGCATTGGTTGAATGGCATTTCATTTTTAAAAATGGGACATAAAACACCTGCGAAGCGGTGGGCCGCGAAAAATACAATTGGACCAATTTGGTGATTTGCCAAAACAAAAGCAGAAGCGAAACTGCAGTGACCGTAACCCAAAACAAACGGAAAACGCCTCGGCTACGGTACACTCTCAGCAAACCGTTCACTGAGGTGACTCCTAACAGAAGGACAAAGTCAAACGGAGCAGCCAACCAACGCATTCCCACCAACAAAATGTTGCGTTTCTCTCTGAAGCGATCGAATCCCTTGCGTTTTCACAATTCGTTTCAATTGGCGCGAGGGAATGCGAATTATTCTGAAAAAGTAAAGACAATTAGGTAATATATTTAATTTAATTGGCTGATTGATTAATTAATTGCTTGGCTATTAAAGTTTATTCGTTTTGTTTTACAGTTCCGAGGCGCGATTTTTGATCATTTTGCTTTTGGTGGTATCGTAGTGCCTAAAGAGAGGGGCCAATTTGGCAACAATTGAAAATACAAAACATTGGCATTCCATCGGCTAGAAAGAGATTTTGGGACAAGGTCGGGTCATTCGGGTCCTTGCGAATGCGTCTGTAAATGTTTAAAAAGTATAATTAAATTTCGATTTTATTTATTTTATTTTTTTGCCTTTTGCTTTGTTCCTTTGCTGCACTGTTCGTCGTTGGACATGCTTCTGCTTTTTTATTTTGTCTGCTGCTTACACTGTCAATGCTTGTTAAAATTCGTTCATTTTGCTCATCCGATACAATAATTTTTGGCGGTTGGAACTTTTGGAAGGGTTTGACCGGCATCCAAATAAAATAAATAAAATTAAGCTTTTTAATTTTTCGTTAATGAATATTTATTGGATTTAATTACGAATAATTTTTTCCAACAAATTGAAAATGCTTTTAGCAATTGGAGGCTTCAAATGCGTTAAATATTCTCTTTATTTACTTAACGAGTCGACATTTTTAAAGTGTTTTATAACTCTCGACTTAGTCCAACTAAAAGTGTTAAATACTTCAAATAATGAAATTCAGTCGATTTAAAATAAAATTTTAAAGAAATTTAAGCGAAAAAGCCTTTGAATTTGAAGTAATAAATTTAGAATAATTTCCAAAAGTATCGAAATTTTATTTTGTTCATTCATTTGCGGAGGGGGGGGGGGAGAATTGTACACCACACAAAAAATGAATTCACATTTAATTTGTAGCGCTATTTATTCATTAATTTGTGTTAAAAATGGCGCACAATAAAAGGCATAGCGAACAATTAATTAATTAATTATCAATTTCAAAAAATGCAAAAATGGGCGAAGATTATCATCGATCAGCAGAGAATTTTAACGAACTTTCCTTCATTATGCGCGAAAAGAGAAAATCAGACGCATTTTTGTTGAAAGTAACGGCGGGGCAATTTTAGGTTCGTTGACGACCCATCACCTGAAAAAGTGGTGGCACAAAGTCAAGATGCCGAACAAAAGAATATTTGTCCTCCAATCGTTTATAATAAATGGTGGAAAGAATTTATAATTTAAAGAATTTTCGAAAATTTTATTTTTTTTTCACTTTTCTCTTTTTTATTTCCCCTTTTTCCTTTCTCACTCACTTCGTGTTTGACCACTTTTTCGTCAATGTCCGACAGTTCGGCCGCTTGGATTTGGAGCAGACTCTCCAGCCCCAAAGTCGCCTTCAGTGCCCGCACGGAAGAGGCGTAAAGCATCCGACGACGCACCGGAGCTTCATCAGGACAGCTAAATGAACAAAATGGACAGTCCCCCCGAGTTGATAATGATAATCGCAATCATTTTATTTATTAATTAATCCTTTTGAAAACGCACTATTGGACGAACACCACTTTGGACAGGTTGGACGACCCTTCGGTGCCCTGTCTCTGAATTTCCACGTGCACGTCCACCGCCGCGTACCGGCACTGTTTGCCGTCGCCCACCACTTTCTTCATCTCCTAAAGGGTGGTGCCATTATCATTCGTCCCGTGCCCCTTCTCTCTCTGCTGCTCCCCTCCAACCTCAACAAAATCGGAGTACGGCGCGTTCTTCTCGCCTTTCTTCTCCACAATGATCGTCGTGTCGTCGTCCGAAATACGGAAGATCAGAAAGGAGAACTGGTGCTTGTTGTGCAGCTCGTCGTATGCCTGCTTACACTCGCCGTCCACTTTCACGCCGGAGGCCTAAGAATGGCATTTTGGCATTTCAAATGGCACACATTGAAAGCAATTACCATTTTCACTGCTGTTGCTGTGCAGTTTCTTCACAAATTGAGTGGAGAACAACCCGTGGAATACCAAAGCACAAAAACAAATCTGAACATGTTGAATGCTAATTACTTTTTGGTATGGGCGGAAGAAAATTTCAGCCGTTCGGTGCCATTGGATGAGAGAGCAATTGTTGGACTTTAAATTCGATGGGATGGGCGGCGGGACACTCCTCGATCCCGCTTTAAAGATTGACGGGTGCTAAGGGATGTTTCCGAGGCGAATGGGTGCCTCAAAAGCGTATGCTCAATGGTCTGCTGCTGATCGATGGAGAATTGACTTTTATTTACGCCTTTCGGATGCTTTGGGAAAAGAGTTATTCCCTGGCCCATTCGTTGGCCAATTGTTAGCCACCAATCCGCCGAAGGCAGCAGCCGTCTCGACACCGCCCCGGCCCCTTCCCGCCATATCCGACAAGGATTAAGCATGTTTTCATGCGAAATCAAAGATAAATTAGCATAATTTGGCTGATTCATTTTCAAAACATATTTGCGTTGCGTAATCAATCAATGCGTTGCTTAAATTTCAAAATGCTGGGACTTCGTTATGTTTTTCTCTGTCCGTTGATGAAATATGGGGACGAAGTAGTAGAAGAAGAAGAGGAAGAAGCTGGATCTGTGCTTTTTCTCCCAGGAAATGAGTGGGAAAAGCTGTGGCCAAACAGTGATCGGAGCGAATGTGTGTGGGACGGGCGGGCAGAGGGATTGGATATCCGAGGAGCAGAGGACGGGAGAACAGCGACGACCCTCGTCAGATCAGTTCCGATCCGATCGATCAGTGTTTGACGTGCCCAGCCGAGCGAACATTTGCACTAAAAGCATAATAAAGCGATGGACAATGGTGAAAAATAAAATAAATTGAACAGTTTTATTATTCAAAAGAGAGAAAAATGATAAAAAATAAAAAAAGGTAAAAAGGAATTGAAAATTGATGAAAAATGAACAAAAAGCATAAAATACCTTTAACAATTCAGAAACAATTCAACTGTTAATTGAGTGATTTTTCTCCGTCAAATTTCGTCGCTTTTTGCCTTTAATAAAGAATACGTCCCTTTTTCTTTTCTTCTTCTTCTTCAATAAACTGTCGCTTCTTTCGTTCCTACCGTAATGACTTTCGGTGTTTCTGCACAATTTCCATTTTTCACTGCAATTTTATTTCCTAAATTATATTAAAATGTTTTTTTTAATTCAATTTGAGTCTTTCACTTTTCCATCCCTTTTTGGTGTCCTTGAAATTGTCCTTTGTCCATTCGGCGGATTTTGCCGAAGCGAACGCACAGAAAAAGGCATTTGTCAACAGCAGAATGATCCCGTGAATCCACAGAACAATGGCCCAATTTTCTGAAATTAAACCCCCCAATATTATTCACTAATTGCCATTTTCCACACAGATTAACCCCCATAAAAATGCCTGGTTCGTTTTCCGGTGCAATAATTTCGTTGAGTAACGGCACAAGGAGCATAGAGACGCAATTCAGGAAGGAAATGTTTGCCAAAGTGAAGTGGGAATGCTGACGCGACACCTCAAAATCGAATTTGATCCAATAATTCATAATCAAAAGCATTTTGTTAGAAAACAAATGCCATTTGCGAAGATTTGAAAAATCCGCCCGAGTTAAAGCCGAGAATGCAAGTGGAGACGATCAGAATGACCTGGGAAAAGAGAGATTTAACGATCAAAGACAGCGAAGCCACAAAACAAATTCACCAAACATAAAGCCGGAGTTTTGTTCGGATTGAGCAATGCCAAAACAATGAAAAGAAGGCCCATCATTCCCAGCGAAAGGGTGTTGTAAATGCGCAATTTTCTTCCGTCACTAATAAATCTAAGGACAAATTTGGCATTTTTCTTTTACTTATTTATTTTATCAATTTGTTTTACTGTATCCGATCAGAGCTCTGCCCAGCAAAAAGTTTGATGAAAAACATAATTGCGGGTGAAATTGCCGATGCCATCCCCGTCTGTTCGATTGGCATGTGAAGGACCTGCGAAAGTGACGCAATGAAAAAACAGCAATTATAAAAATACATGATGAAAAAAAACTTTTTCATTAATTAACCCATTAAAAAAGTGCCAATTGTTTGCCTTGTTAATGTAAGTGGGCATAAATTGGAGTGAAAGTTGAGTGCCCATAAAATTACCGAACGATGCCACCTTAAATTAGCTTTTTCCTTACAATTTTCTTTATTTTTTTGCCCAATTACCAAAATTGCCCAAATGGATTTGTCCGAATACATTGCCCAATATGGCACTTTCCGTGACTTTTTCTTCTTCGGTGGCCTTTTTCCGTCCATCGATGGTCCGCTGTAAATTGATGCGCCCTTATTGAACATCACCTAAATTTGGGTTTGAAATTCAAATTTTAAAATCTTGTCTTTCGGTACTTTCATAATTTCCGTTTTGCCCATCATCGGATGTTTGTTTGGTGAATTTCGGTGGTACTAATTATTAATGAATTGTTTAATTATCAATTATTATTTATTAATTACCAGCATAAAAATAGTGAATAAAATTATGGTAACAATTCCATGCAAATAGTAAACTGACGGCCAACCCAACGAAGAAGTGCAAAGTTCGCCCGAAATTGGCATCGTAAAAATGGGGGCAATCTGAGCACAAAAAGCAATTAATTTAAATTATAGAATTTTCAATTTAATTATCAACTTGAAAAAAGCTGGACAGAATGGCGATGAAAATGCCATTTTGCTTGATGGTCGACCAATGCGAAGTGATTGAGCCCATCACCGGGAGACAAGCGGAGAAGGCGGCGCCTGAAAAAGCAGCATTGCTAATTAAAAGCAATTAAGCAAATAAATCAATTAAGCCTTGCACGAGGCGCATTAACAGCATAAAGGGAAAGCCGAGATTCGCCGCCAAGGGAACCCAAAAAATTAATTAATTGATATTATTTGTTTGATCCAATGGCACGTAAAATGTACCAATAAAGTGGCCAACGCACTGACAAAGCCCAAACAGCCAAAGACGAGCCTTTGATTGTAAAAAGCATTGGTCATGGCAGTTCATTAGGAGCAGTCAATGCTTGCCTTGACCCAAATTGGTTCAGCAAAATGGTGAGAGGGAAAACGGTGAGAAGAGAGCCGACGGCAACAACCATGAAAAGGGCACTGCGTGCCGCACTCGAATAATGCAAGTGGGGGTTGTAGCCGAAAACGACCCATTCGGAAGGTTCTGAACAAAGTGCTCGGGATCCAATTAAAAAGCCAATTAACAAATGGCAAATGCCTGTCATATTGGAGAAATTGGCCGGCTTTTCACCCGCCATGCAAATGTAAGTGAAGTTGAAAGTCAAAATGTTGGACAAAATGGAGGACAGACACAGCGTGCAGATGGCCATTATTGTGAAGCGTATCTTCAACAAACTTCTCTCAAACGGTCCCTCCTTAGGTCATTTTCCACCTGATGCCCAAATAGGCAATTGTTCGCCCCGTCGTCCGTCTGCTCCGCCTCATCG
Organism: Heterodera glycines; assembly: GCA_004148225.2. Lineage (NCBI taxonomy): Eukaryota > Metazoa > Nematoda > Chromadorea > Rhabditida > Heteroderidae > Heterodera > Heterodera glycines. The sequence continues at coordinate 13,510,268 of CP049707.1, forward strand.
TCCGCGTCGCGACTTCGGTTACTCAAAGTGTGCACAATCCGACGAGACCACTTTCAATCGGTTTAATTTTTAAACAATTTTTGAGACTTTCTAATTACTTTAAATTATTTTAATTGCCGTTTATAATGCTTGTTTTTTTTGTTATTTAAAATATTGTTTAATCTGTTTTTTGGAATTAATTTGCTTTTTCCATGTTCACTTTTCTCTGTAATTCGCGCCTTTCACTGCTCCCGGCGTCCGTCGCGCACTTTTCCGAATTCGGCGCATCCCCCGGCGGCATTGGCACTTCGATGGTAAAGCAATCGACGATTTTCTGTTGCTGCTGCTGTTGTGGCCGAATGTAATCTCTGCGTGAAATTTAACTGCAATTACCATTTTTGTGCCTTTTTAATTATTTTCAATTAATTGCCAATTTGCGACTCTTAATGTTTATTAATTGCCGCTTGGCTATTGGCTACCCCGTCACCGGGTCCATCCCCTCGAGGGCACCGCCGCCGACGCTCGGCTTTTCCTCTTCGGTCGCAGCAGCAGAAGGGCATAAATTTGCACTCATTTTACATAAAACAATTGAAACATTAATAATGGACAATTGACTTTTGGTGGGACAATTGGGCCAATGAATTTGAGAATTTCCGATGCCTCCGTCCGTCCGTCGTCCTTTTCAATAACATTTACAATTTAATCCCTCCTTCATGCGTTGCTGCTCGTGATGCGTTTATGTGCGTAAATGTTCACAAACAAAGCCCAAACTTTTCCATTTTATTTTTGGGATTTGCATTTTGATTTAAACAAAACTCCCCCACGCCTTTTCAAAAGAATGCCTTTTTTACTTGATCTAATTGAATTGTGATTATAGTTTTCTCGTGGCTTCGTTTCTTTTGGCACCACCTGTGCTGCTGACCGTTGAATTAAAAACTTACATTTTTAGCAAAATATACAGTAATCAGCGCCTCGTTCTGATTCGAAATATTTACTAATGAGTATGTTTGTTTGTTTTTTGAACAACTTTTCAAAAATGGAAAAAAATTGAAAAACCCCGACCGACCCCAAACGATTTGGTCAACCCGACCCCGACGGTCGGGGTTGCAGCCCTACAGGGTCCTACCATCGGTCAATGCCTTTTCGTAATAAAGTTATGGAGTAAGAGAAGTGAAATTTGGAAAAACAAAACAAAATGGTTTCGAAATTTAAATGTCTCTAATTACAGAAGTGCAAATGCAAAACAATTTTTGAATAAATAGTTAGAACATTTTTAGACAAACAATAATAAAAGTATTAGGTAATAATTTAGGAAATCATAATAATAATAATAATTAAACTCGACATTTAGCAGAGGCGTGTTTAAATAAGTAATGATAATAAAACATAAAAAACAATCTGATTAAGTGCCAATTATCTGATGAGAAAGGGCATCCCGTAACCAGCGAAAAACAATTGATCACACATTTATAACAATAACGAACGAACATTCAATTCACTCTAAGAAATTCTCGTCTGACCAAACAGAAAAAAGGACCGGCATTTCAAGCAAATGGAACAAAACCCAAACAGAAGAAATATAAATACAATATGAAATAATCCAATTTATTCTCGACAAAATTCGCCGTTCATTCGATTTGGAAGAGGCGCAAAATGAGCAAAAATCAACGGAATGGCCGGTGGCCAATCAGCTGTAATTAAAAAATTTCATGGAATATTTATTGTCAGCTTTTTCTCCTCCGCCGACGGCGTTTTGTCTGCTCTTTTTTAAATACACAAATAACAAACTCTGACTCCACAACAATATTGCCCAATTTGCTCTGTCAGTACACGACGACCCCTTCGAATTTGTAGGGCCCGTCAAACTTTTGGTCGTCCAACAGCACATGGCCATCACTGAGACGGAAGACGAACAAATAGGAGGCGATTGGCTTGCCGCCTCGCTCTTCCGACTTTATCGCGACGATGATGTCATCTTCGGTGTTTGGCAAAAATTGGAAGGCGGAGAAACCGCGGAAGCCATCGCCGGGGGGCCCAATGTGACGGACCTTTGCAGAAACCAATTTCAATGATTCAAATATTAACGTTTTACATATTTTAAATCCCTCTATTTTTTGTTATAACTTCCTTGTCCACCTGAATATGTTCAAAGTCCTCGTCGGCTATCAGCAATAAATTGGTGCCCATGTGCTCATCTTCCGTTTCGGAATAAGTGTCGTTTGACGCTCTTCTGAAAAATGTTTAGCATTTATTGTGGGAATTGGAGGAAAAACCTCGGCAAGAAAAACCATTTCTTGTGAATGTCGGACCATTGGCCGGACTCTAAAATTTTCACTTTTTTTTGGTTATTCAGAATCAGATGAGGCTGACTGACCGTGGATCATGTACCCGGGAAAGGCAATGCCAATTTTGCCCCTCAATGCTTTGTACTGTTTGGTCCAGTCGACGTGCAACACTTCGCCGTAGGGATTGATCACCTAAAATTATGAAAATCACTCTTAAAACAAAGGGACGAAAAGCGAAGGACCGAATGGAAAAGCAATCATCTAACTTTTTGTATTTACTCTGTCAAATTTTAAAATTGAGAAAACATTCACCTTCACATACATCGGATTGTAATTAATGAATTCTCCGGTGACCGATGTCCATTCTAAAGAAAATTTGGCGATTAATTTGCCATTTATAAGTGCCCCACTTCAACCAAAGAAAATTTAAAGCAATTTTGTTACTAAATTGGCAAAACTTTCCCCAGTTATGCCGATTTTTTAAAAAAAAATGGAATTGTTTTCTAAATGCAAATTTTTTCACGGCACCTAATTTTTGAAAATAGAATTAAGAAAAGTTTCCGTGTGGAGAGCGAAAAAACGCTTACCTTTGCCCAATCCGCCCACATAAAGCAAATTGTGCCGTACGCTCATCCATTCGCCTTTGAACCCTTTGGTGGCATTGCCGGGCCCATCATTCAGCAGCACCCAGGGGACCATGTCTTTGAAATTGTCCATTCTGAATTGAATGAATGGAAATCCTGGTGACTTTAACACCCTTTAAAAATAAAACCCAAAATACCGGACCGGACAAAATTGCAAAAAATTTTAAAAACTGGAGTTCTGACAAATGACCATTAAAAATGGTAGGCAAAAAACGGACCCAGCAGTATGAATCTTTGAAAAAAAATTACATATTTAATGAACAATTTAAAAATTAAATCAAAAACCTGTACACAATACCCGTCCGGTCGTCCACGGTGAGCAAATGTCCGTCGTAAACGCAGAGTTCGGACAGTCTTAAAAAAGAACATTTGTGTTAAAGTGTCAGAAAATAGTGTTTAAATAATTAAAAATAATAATAAAATTCTTAAATAGCGGTGGTGTTCTGTGATGCCTTTAAATGCCATCGGAAAATTGCAATTTTTGGCAAATAGTGTAAATTCAAAAATTTGACCAGCCAATTTCCCATTAAGAATACCAGTTTTAGACGAAATCTTTAAGAAGACTCATAAACAACAAATTTTTGAAAAATGAAAGCAAAAAATTGTTGAGGATTGAAACAGTGTGAAAAAAGGATAATAATAATTAATCGTTTTTACTGTTTTTGTTGGCCCATTGGACTTGCACGGAAGGAATGTCGGGGCTGAAGAGGAGGCGACCCCTGCGGAAAAAACTACGCCACGTCTCCTTTCTGTCCTCCATTTTGCTGTCATGGTCCAAATCGGAAACCACCGCCAATTCGTATTCGATTCGACCGTCGGGCAAAATCTGACAAAAAAAAAGGAAAATTGGGTTCTGCGCTTGAATGTCCTGCTTCCAGACCCTTTCCCCCATCCAACTAACCTTGGGATGATATATGTATGCTCCTCTGATGGAAACTTTTATTAGTGCAATTAATTAATTAATCGTTTTTATGTCGAAAGAATAAACGCAAACACTCAAATTAAATGTATTGTTGCAAAAGCGGCGAACAGCAGGAAAATCAGTGACCAAATGGCGAAGGTCGAACCGATAAAAGTGTGGGAATGGCGCGGCGGAAACTGTGACAAATGGGGAGAATTACGGCCAATATTTGGCACTTTGCTTTTTTCAAATGATTTCTGACTGACCGAGTCGCCGCTTTTCGACTTTGTCCCTTTCGCTTCCTCCTCCTCATTTTGGTGGTCACTGCTGTTCGAGCTCATTAGAAAGCTAAAAATTGATTATAAATGCAAATCCATTAAGGGAAAATAAAAGGGACAACGGAATTAACAACACACCCATCCCATTAATTAATTACAATATATTTTCCCTTTTCAATTAATGGTTCTGGCTTTTGGAGTACTTAAAATGTCAATTTTGTGTGTGGTTTGTGTGCACGAAAAAAGAAGAAAATAACCACAGATAAGAAAATAAGGTGGTGGTGATAGCAAAATAAACTATAGTTAAGAAAAACAAAATATAAAATGATGTGCCATAAATTGGAGCCCGGTAAAAAAACTTCTGGGAACGGGAATTGCGAAAACGAAGAAAAAAGTTAAAAACACTGCAGGGATTGAAAATGTAGGTCCCGGTGGCCAAAAAACGGAGACACGGCAAATTGGTTTGGAAGTACCAGAACCGGAACTTGGAAATTGGACCGGAACGGGGTCCACTCCCGTTTTTAGGGAATCCCGGTCCCGGTGTTTTGTCCTAAGAACGGGACCGGGAGTCACGACAAAATCGGAATTTTGGAAGTACCGGAACCGGAACTTGGAAAATGGACTGGAAACGAGATCCCGGGACCGGGACTTTTTTTTTACGGAAGTCCGGTTTTTTGTGTTAAAAAATTATTTGCTTATTTTTCTGCCTTTAATGCCTACATTTTTTTATCATAAAAACCAAAAAGTAAAAAAAAATATTTAAAAAAATTAATTTTCATTTATACATATTATATTAACAAATAAGCCATTTACAAGCATTTTGTGTATTTTTAAAAGAAAAGATGAAATATTAATTTGTGTAAAAAAAATTTTCAAAAATTCATAATTAAAATGAAGAGAATTGGGAGAAAAGGAGGAGAGAATGAAGAAAAGATGAAATGAAACGGAGGAAGCGGAAAGGTGAACATGTTTTGGAAGCGGAGCTGTTGAGAGGAACTCAACAACTTTTTTAGAGAGCCAAAGTTTTATTTGCCACTTTTAAATGCTTTTTTCTTTTATTTAGGTTGCTTTATGATGGCGATTTATTTAATGTATCATCAAATCCGAGGAATTGCCGCATTTACAAAGTGAAAATTTCGCCATTTGAAAATTCCAATGAATATTATTTAATTGACCTTCCTAATTGACATATTTTCCCATTAATCCGTCCCCAATTAGGCTTCTTTTCCTCCGTCTTCTTCTTCTTCTTTTGCTTCTTCAGCTGCTCATTTTGTTCAACGCGACTTCTCCTCCTGTTTTGAGGAGCTTTCCCCGTTTTCTTTCCACGGCCGTTTCCCCCAACATTCAAATTTGGCACTCCATCACTTTTTGCCCTTTCCTTAAAAATTAAGATTCTAAAAACTAAGCCTGAGGGATCCCTCGCCACTTGGCATAAGTTAGGTTTAATTAACATTCGCTCATTTTTTACAATTTTACTTATTCCAAATCCTATTATTTTTTAATAGTTAACCAATTTGATGTACATTCTGATTTGGACATTTTTCAGAAATGGCTAACCCAATTGCAACCAAAAAACAAAAAGTAAAATTGTCTTACGAAGGCCACCTTTACACCTTCGCTAAAATGAGTTCTGATGGGATGACAAAATTTTGGAGATGCGAGTTCAAAAAATCAATTTCTCATTATTTTGGTCTCCGGGGAATTTCTCGCAACTATCGAATGAACCCGTGAATTTCTGTTAATTTTTACATTTTTTATTGTTAAAATTATTATTGAATTTATTTTTAAAATGTTTATTTTACATTTTTATGCTGAAATTTAAAAAGTTGTTTTTACTGTGATTTTTCATTTTTCTGTACTTGGGGCCCAAACGACCCTGGGGCCCAAACGCGGGGGCCCAAAAACTCCGAAAATAAGTCAGTAGAAAATACCGTGCTGAAACGAACCGAAAATAGTCTCAGTGTCAATAAAAATTATTTAAATTTAATTATACATTTCAATTTCGTCTCGAAAGTAAGCTTATTAGAGGATTTTTCATTTTTAGAAAAAAAAATCTACTAATTTTCTACTGAAATTTCACTCAATATTTTCGTAAATTTAAGTTCTTCATTCGTTTCCCCATAAATTTCATACATTTTTCGGTTCGCCCACACTGAGACTATTTTCGGTTCGACCTAGCACCGAAAATACATCGTGTCAAACTTTTTAAAAATATGTAGGTCCTAGAGTCAAAACTATAAAAGATTTCTGCCATATGTCTCACATTTAAATTCATAACATCTTAATACCGTATCATCCTATATAATAAAGATGAGTGTCCGTATCATGTGTCCAATGTTTGAATTAGTGTGGCGTTTTGTTTTGTTTTTGCGTTAAAAATGAATTTGAAAAGAGATGAAAAGAAATTGTTTTGAAAAAGAAGAGAATATAAAGAAAAGAGACGAAAATAAATAGTTAAGATGAAGAAGAAGGCAAAAGAAATAGCACAGAAAAAGAAGGTAAAAAATTTCTCCTCCTAGGATTTAGAGGTTAGAGGGAGGGATGGTGGGAAATAGTGCACTGTATGACTGTCTGTCTATGCGGGCGGCGGCAGATGGGAGGGGCATACAGTGAACAGACGCGTGCTGCTGTGCAGCAGCAGTCTGTTGGACGCGTGCGTGTGTGTGGGAGAAGGAGGGAGTGGGAAAAAAAGAGAGTAAATTGCAATGGAAAAGAAAAGAGAGTAAAAGAAAGGAAAGGGAGAGATAATGGGAAATTTCTCTCGCATCCCTTCCTTATTTATAACCCATTTTTTATTGTATAAAATATTTAACAAAAGAAAGAGGACACCCCTTAGTTTGTTCACTAAGAAAATCCTATAATATTAACATTGTGTTGTGTTGTATAAATGCTTTGAAAAATGAAATGTTTTTTTTTACATTTTTTTCTTTTGTCATTTTGTGTAAAAAACAGTCTTAAAATGTTTCTTTTTCTTTCTTTGTTGTGTGTGTTATAAATTGATTTGGTTTTGATATGAAAGATATTGTTTTGCTTATGTAAATGGTAATGAAATTTTAAATGAATGAATGAGAATTTTGTTTGAAAAATTTGTATAGAAGAAAAATGTTGTGCGTAAGAAAAAGTCAAGAAACAAGGAAGAACTGTTATGCCATAAGAAAATGCCAAAAGAAGAATGCGAGGCCGCTAAGCGGTCGAGCCGCTGTCGGTTTTATCATTCATTTCCGGTTATTGGGTTTCGAAGAATTGGTGAGATTGAATTTTGGTGACTGGAATGGAGCCGAAGGCCCCAGTTACGAGGCCGCGAAGCGGCCGAGTGAGTACCTTTGACGCAAAAATTTGGTGAGTGGGGCCGAAGGCCCCCGTACGGTTGAGTCCTATTGATTGAAATGTTGGTGGGTTGAGTCCCAGTGATTGAAATGCTGGTGGGTTGAGTCCCAGTGATTGGAATGCTGGTGGGTTGAGTCCCAGTGATTGAAATGCTGTTGGGTTGAGCCCAAGTGATTGAAATGCTGGTGGGTTGAGTCCCAGTGATTGAAATGCTGGTGGATTGAGTCCCGTTGATTGGAATGTTGGTGGATTGAGTCCCACTGATTGAAATGCTGGAGGGTTGAGTTCACAGAAATTGTAAAATAAACTAAAAAGACCCCATTTCACAAAACGATTATTTGTTTAAGGCGAAGAAATGCCCCGAAGCGATGTCCGGGGCTGAATTGGCCGGTTTGGTCACCGTAAATTGATCATTTTATGAATTACTTTGAAAAAAACTCAAAATTGCAGACAGCATCAATGAATCGACTGCGAGAGTTAATTGAAAAAGCGGAATTGGAGGGAATAAGCGATGCGGAAATGGCAGCAAAAGCGAACTTTGCCCTTTCCGAAAGGCATTTTGACGACGCAATTTTGGAAATGATAAAAAACTGATCAAAATTTACAAGTTATTTCATTTTATTTATCGTTTACTTACAAAATGGCAGCATAGGAAATAAATGAGCACTGATCAAAAATAAGAAACGCAGGAGAATAGAGTCCCAGTGATTGAAACGCAGAAGAATTGAGTCCCAGTGATTGCTGCTGCTGCTCATTTCTCTTCTTTAAGCAGTTTTGCGGGTTGGGGACATTTGGCCATTCCGCAGGAGAATCAAGTCCCAGTGATTGAAATGCAGAAGAATTGAGTCCCAGGCGTTTAATTGGAATGTTGGTGGATTGAGTCCCGTTGATTGGAATGTTGGTGGGTTGAGTCCCAGTGATTAAATGATGGTGGATTGGCGCAGAAAATTGTGGGGGGCCGAAGGCCCCAGTACGAGGCCGCGAAGCGGCCGAGCGAGTACCTTTGGCGCAAAAAATTGTTGGGGGGGCCGAAGGCCCCCGTACGAGGCCGCGAAGCGGCCGAGCCCTCCCCAACTGTTCAACATCCCAAGGCACACAAAAAGTTAAAAATGCTAAAGAAATTTGCTGAGGTTGAATCCCAGTGTTTGTAATGCCGGAGATTTGAGTCCCAGAGATTGAAATGCTGGTGGGTTTAGTTTCAGTGATTGGAATGTCATTGAAAGTTGGTGGGTTGAGTCCCAGTGTTTGTAATGCCGGAGATTTGAGTCCCAGAGATTGAAATGCTGGTGGGTTTAGTTTCAGTGATTGGAATGTCATTGAAAGTTGGTGGGTTGAGTCCCAGTGTTTGTAATGCCGGAGATTTGAGTCCCAGAGATTGAAATGCTGGTGGGTTTAGTTTCAGTGATTGGAATGTCATTGAAAGTTGGTGGGTTGAGTCCCAGTGTTTGTAATTCCGGAGATTTGAGTCCCAGAGATTGAAATGCTGGTGGGTTTAGTTTCAGTGATTGGAATGTCATTGAAAGTTGGTGGGTTGAGTCCCAGTGTTTGTAATGCCGGAGATTTGAGTCCCAGAGATTGAAATGCTGGTGGGTTTAGTTTCAGTGATTGGAATGTCATTGAATGCCGGAGATTTGAGTCCCAGTGTTTGGAATGCCGGAGAATTGAGTCCCAGAGATTGAATTGCTGGTGGGTTGAATCCCAGAGATTGGAGAAAAGCCAAGAAAATGATGCGAGGGCGCGAAGCGGCCGAGCCAGTCGATTTTATCATTCATAATTCTATAACACAATCGTACTGCCTAGCGGGGGATGCGCCGAAGGCGCTGACCCCGCTAGTGTTTTAAAAAGATACTTTATCATAATTGATTTTTTTATTGACGAAATTTCCGGTCACATCGGGATAAAAGACAAAACGATGAATTATTGATTGGTCTATTAGCAGTTTGTGGAGAAAAGATAACAAAATTATGTCACTTTACCCAAATCAGAAACACTTTCAATTTGCATTTTATTATTAATTAATTCCAAATTGAGCATTTGATAAAAGTGATGCATTTGTATTTTGAAGTGTTCATTCTGAGGGGCAAAGTTGTCTTTTGTCATGTCACAATTTGTCCTTTGCTTTTTGATATTTTCCATTTTAACATTCCAAAAATAATTGCATTAATGTTTTATATATTTTTTCTTTTACATATATCAAAACTTCTTTTACTTATCAATTATAATTACGCTAATTGCTCTATTTAATGCATATTTATTTATCCCCATGCCCTAACCAATTTTGAATTTGGCGAACTATTTTAAGTAATTGGATGATTTCTCGGCGATTACCGCCCAATCGCAAAAGACACTCAAATAATTTAGGTAAAGTGTAAAACAATTGGACGAAGACGCAAAATGATCGAAGGTCAAAAAAAGAGGTGAATATAAATGGAAATTGGCGATGGGTTCAAAGGCGAAGGAATTTCTCTTCCCTTTTCCAAATTTACAATTAAAAAACTTTAACATTTGATTTTCATTTATTATTAATATTATTTGTTATATAATTTATAATAATAAATCAATTAAAAAAAAGCAAAACAAAATTAAGATTTATTTGATTATCCAAAATGAAATTTTTCCTTACTTTTTTGCTTCTCGCCATTTCATTTTTGGCTATAAAAACGGCTGCCGATGGCTCTGACGACAGAAACGGAGACAAAAGTTTGCCAAATCCATTAGCAGTTGAGGGAAAGGCGAGCAAAAGGTCAGAGAGACGGAGTAAAAACTGACCGGGCCAAAGCCTTAAAAGCCGGAAATTCTCGGCTAGTCCCAAATTACTCGAAATCCCGACTTTAAATTTTGATTATTTTTCGTTTTTTCCTAATTTAAATGTACTTCTTGTACTTTTCTCTTTAGTAATCGCCATAAGCGCCATTATGGCTACGGTTATGGCGGTTACGGTGGCGGAAGTTGGGGCGGTTATGAGTCGTCGAGATGGGGCGGTTGGAACAACGGCGGATTTGGAGGAGGAGGCATGGGCGGTGGCATGGGCATGGGCGGCGGCATGGGCATGGGCATGGGAATGGGCATGGGCATGGGTGGAGGGATGGGAGGAGGAGGATGGTGATGAGAGGGCATTTTTATTCATTCGAAATTAATTGTTATTTTATGACAAATAAATATTATTTATTTTAAAATTATATTTTTTATACACTTTGAAATAAAACCAATTTACAAAATACGTTCAATCTCTTGCCATTTGTCACTTCTTTACTCAAAAAGCAAAAGTAATATTTATTTAAATATGGAAGGACTACTGATCATTAAATATTTAGTGTTTTTAAATTTAAAATAAATAAAATTTGACTCAATATTAAAAAATTTGACTCATAAATTAATATTTTATTCATTTATTTTATCTTTTTTATAAGTGAACAGCAGAAAAATTTCAATTTTTTTTTGTTTGCTTTTCCTTTTCTCGTATCACTTTGTGTTTATTGCGGGAATTTTATGACTGTTTTGTGTGTAATTAATTAGTGTGTTAATTGGTCACGCACCGCCGATCAATTTCCCAAATTATCCAATTTATTTCAATGGTAAAAAGTGGAAAAGAATTGGCCCAAAATTCGTTGCATTATTTGGACTTTGCCGGAGCTGCTTTATCATCGCCTCAATTTTTACAACGGATCGCCAATTTGTTGTACGACCCGCGGGAATGCCTCTTGGCAAACCCACACAGTGGCCATATGATGGGACGGAGGACGCGGGACAAAGTGCAAAACGCACGGGCAAAGTGAGGGAGGGCAATTAACGGAAGTATTCAATTAATTAATTGGGTACATATCACAAAAGAATCCTCGCCCATTTTGGTGGCAATAATTTGGAAGAATTCGCTGTGATTTTCACTTCAAATGCAACAAACGCATTGAAACTGCTCGCCGAAAACTTTGGAGACGAAACTCGCATAAGTCACACGACAAAAAAACAATTTTCAAGTGATGTGAATTGTCTGTCGGATGGTAATTATTTCTTTCCGTTTAATTAATTGGCTTTTCAGTCAGTCGCTTTGGCACTTTCTTTTTCTGGTTTTCCCATTTCTCTCAAATTGCCCCCCCCCTTTCTCAGTTGCTCCTTTGAGCACCCTTCTGATGCTGCGCGATTCCCACACTTCCGTCGTCGGAATGCGAAGTGCTGAAAGCTTCGAACGAATTGTTGTGGTCACTTACGAAGAGTTAAGCCAATTTTTGGCCGAAACAGAGGCCAATAAGCATTTAATAAGTGGAGGCAATAAAGGGGAGTTAATTGGGCGGAAGAAATGCCTATTCGTAATGACAGCGATGAGCAATTTCTGTGGGCGTGTCTATGACATGGAATTGGCACATAAATTAAAGAGAGGTTTAATAAACATTTTGATATGATCAGAGATAAAAACGCGAATGCAAACAAAATTTTTATACTGGCTTGGGTTTTTGGCCTTTCATTTGGCTACAATTTTAATGTTTCCTCAATTTTTTTTTGCACATCATTTAAATTATGCAAAATTATGCAACTTTCCTAAAATAAGAATTGTTGGAAAATGAATTCGCTTTTTGCTCAGTTTTGGGCTCCCATTGGTTCGTCTGTTTGGACTCCGCCGCTTTGGCCCCGCATTCGTCCGACATTGGCCTATCCTTTTGCGACTTTGCCGTCATTTCCTTCTACAAAATGTTCGGTTATCCCTCCGGTAGTTCCGTTTATTTGTTTGTTTATTTGCTCTTTTGGCATTTTGTTAATTTTGCCAATTTCTTCCCATTTTTGGCATTGGTGCTCTCATTGTCCGCCGTTCTTCCGCCCATTGTCTTCAAAAAAACGGTTATTTTGGCGGCGGAACTGTCAAATTCGTTTCTCCAACTTCGTCCAAAGTCGAATTCCGCGAAACCATCGAAGAAAGGCTACTTTTTGACTCATTAACCCAAAACTCTTGAACAAAAATGAATGTTTAGGTTTGAAGACGGAACTTGCAATTTTCATGCAATTTCGGCACTTTTAATTGCCTTTGAGGAAAGTGAACAAAATCAAATTGGTATTCAATTCGGCATTCTTTCTGCTTGATTCCTTAATGAATAACATTTTGAAGATTTGGAGCATTCAATGCATTTTGCTAAGAGAGCTTTCGACGCTTTAAGCCAAATAAAACATCCGAACGGCGCGCCAATTGCCATTGCTTACGGCAAAGGGTGGACAGAGCATAAAAAAATGTTACCATTTAACAAAATATATTAATTAATCCATTTATGTATTTTATAAATTATCAATCATCTTTAAGAAACAGCTCAAATAATTTCGCTAGAAAATTTGTCCAAAGAAGGAAGAGTACGAAGGTGAAGAAAAAGCGGATTAATTATTATTATTTTATAAATATATTAATAATTAATTTAGTGCTTACATGCTTTCTATAGCTAAAATTTTTTCCGTTTTCAGGTCGATAAAATGGCCGACCTTTTTGGCATTCAGTTGCGCACCGGATGCCATTGTACCATTTTCAAAAAAAAAAATTTAATTACATCGAAACAAAGAAACAAAACAACATTCCTGACACATAAAAGGGACTGACTTAAGGGTTTATTTAGGCAATTTGGGCGCCTGCAGCTTACATTTGGGAATAAGTGAAGATCAAATGATGAAGAAGAGGAAGAAGAAGAAAAAGAAGAAGAGGAAGAAGAAGAAAAAGAAGAAGAGGAAGAAGATCCCTTCAGAGTGGAAAAGAGTGCGGGGACGACGTGGATTTATTCGATGGGAAACCGTTAGGCTCGGTTCGGATTTCCTTTGGCCCAACTTCTTCCGAGGAAGTAAAATGCCAAAATGCAATTTAAAAATAATTAAAAGAAATTTTGAAGAATTTTCTATAGGATTTGGCCGCATTCCTCCGAATGTTGGAGTGTTCCTTTTGTGGACACTTTTTCCCCTCCTCTGCTGATATACTTAATGAAATGAACGGAATGTTCGCTGAAAGTGACGGTCAAATGAACCGGCATTTCCCACCTGGACTTGGCACACTCACTCATTTGTTTGTCTATCCCATTAAATCGTGCGCAGCCATGGCAAAGAAGAGGTTACTGTGTTTGCGTATGGTAACTAATTACGGTAGAATTGCAATTAACTTGATGTAATTACGCTCATTATCGCTGTTTCCATCGTCTGTTACTGCTTCACTTTCAGCTGGCCCCTTTGTCCCTCTCTCGGCACTCTTCTCTTCGACAGGCATTGGCTGATCGTTTCCAGCGGTGGTGACCCAATGACCCAAAAGCGATGTTCGGCACTTTGTTTGGTCGTGCCGGAAGTGATTGAAGCAAAATTGGCATTTTTACGAAATGACCATCCCTCAGATCGATGCCAACGGAACCGAATTGGTGGTGAAGGAACGGCACGACGCACTGCCGGCCATCAAAATTGAAATTGAAAAAGGCGAAAAAGGGAAGGAAAGGGCCAATCCGACAAAAAATAATGACACGTCGAAAGGGGCCGAATGCATAGGCAGGTAAAATTAATTAGCATTAAAAGGAAAATATTAAATTTAATTAGACGAAGGCAAATGGAATTGGTGGATTTTGGCGGGGAATGCCTTTCCCTTTGGCTCTCCGAATTGGACCCTTTGCTGAAGGGTAGCAAATTGATGTGTTGTCCGACGGACGCGTAAAAAATATTCGTCAGAAGACAAAATGAAAATTGTGCAGCGATACGACGAAATGAAGGCAGAAACGCCGTACCCCAATAAGGCCAATTTTCTGCTGATTTCCCGCGCTTCGGCTCTTTTCGTTGCCTCCCGCGTTTCGCTCCCTTACGAAAGTGTCGTCGCGCGATTCCGACCAAATTTTGTGGTCGATTTTGGACCAAATTCGAAGCCATTTGAAGAGGAAAACATTGAGCAATTGGCAATTGGAAGTGTGGAGTTTTCAGTTAATGCAAAAAAAGAAAGAAAAATAAGCAAATTTTTCCCTTGAGACGGTTGGCATTTGCCAGCGTTGCCAAATGATTTGCATTGACCAAAAGAGCGGCGAAAAGGACCCAAAAGTGTTGGTGGCACTAAGAAATTTGCACTCCCAAGCAGCAGCAGGTGGCATGGGAAAGGTAACAGAAAACTGCGGAAGCAAACTGAGAAAGGAACTGGGAAAGTCGGCTTAATTCTTTTTCTATTTCGGCAATTCACTCCCTTTTTCAAAATATTTTTGAGTTTTCATTTAAAAATTACATTTCCGAATTTTTCTTCTCAATTAAGCATCAAACATTGTCTGTCTCATTTTGTTTACGATTTTAAGCTTTCTTTTGGCATTTATCTTGAACAAAAACAAAATGACGAGAATGAAGACGATGAACGAAAGCAGACGAAAACAAATCCAATGGCACGCAAAAAGGCAAAAGCAATGGCACGTGAAATGCGTGTCGGATGCGCAGTGAGCGTATTAAAGTACAAAAAGTAAAGAAAAAGGCAAACAGCAGCAGATAAATACAATGAGCAGAAGAAATAAAGTCTGTTATTTCTCAGAGAAGGTACGTGTAATAATTGGAGTTGGACGAGTAATCCCTGAACAGGGTGAAGATCGGTTATTATGCTAATGGCCGTTAATTAAGCAAAGGGAGGCACCAAACGGGGGAAGAAGTGGGCATGCGCGTGTGGAAGGGCGACTCGTAGAAGTAACGGGTGTTGTCGTGGAGAGAGTAAAGCTAAAGCGGGGGAAGTTAATTAAGGACAAGGGAATGCCCCGGGGAAGGCAAATGCATTTCACCCACTGGGAACAACGACGTGTGCCGATGGTGAGGCCAATAATAGGCCTTTCTGCTGTTATGGTACGGATTGTACGCGGTGGACCACCGTTGTTTAAAGTAATCCGTGGCACTCGCATAGGCCGAAATGTCGGAGACGGAATATGTGCGAGATAACTGAATAAAGGGGAATTATGAAAAAATGATTTACACAGACCGACGAATTCGAAGCCCACGCGACCATTGGCGAGGAACGGGAGCGGTGGATTTTGTAGCCACTCATTTGCGTTGATTTTCGAAATGAATTTATGCTTTTAAAATTCACTGATTGAAAATGGGCGAAATGAACGGATGGGAGTGAGTGAACCGACCGATCGCTTTTTTTGCGATTTGCCCCCCCCCCCTCAGCCCACGCAAAAAAAAGAAAAAGCTAACCCACGTTTGCCGGCCCATTCCACCAGGAAGGCCAGTCACCTGTTGCTGCTGCCTTCGTTTCTGGTATGGCCATTTCCATCAACACATGTTGGCCAATTAAAGGAAGTGTTGTCCTCCAATTTGAGAAAGTTCAATCTTTGGAATTCCTTCCGACGGAAGCGAAAGGTCGTGGCAATGAGCAATATAAAATTAATGGATTCATTAATTTCTCAAAAATATTTTTTTTGGTAATATAGAGGATAAAAATATTTTTATTCTTCTGGAAAGAAAAAGCATAATCTCTAATTCATCGATTTAATTCTTTCCAATTCACTCATTTGTTTTTAATCATAATTTTATGATATTATCATCCAAAACCCATCATTTAATCCATTTTTTTAAAACATTTCAAATGGTTGTAAATTGGTTGATTCCAAGAAAAAGAGCGCTAAATTGCTCCACATTAATCAACCGACTGATTGAAAATTGCAAAACCAAACAAAACTTTTAATCATTCGTCGCCCCGCCGGCACGAAAAACCAAATTTTTCAAAACAAAAAATAAATTTTATATCTTTAAGAATTATTCATTTTGTTTCTCACGAAATGTTGAAAAATATTCGAACAAAATTAGAAGAAATCGCACTGTTTCACTTTTTGACAAATGCCGTTGTTCAGAAGAAATACAAAGAATATTTCAAATGTTTTTCTAAAAGAGAAGGTAAAAAGGAAAATAAAGCATAAAAGAGAAATGAATTTTAAGAATTTAAAAAGAAAAAAGCAAATGCCGAAAAGGCAAATGAAAAGGAAACCTTTGGCTTTGGCGACGCTTGTGCCACTTCAATGTTAGCTTGTTCGTTGTGCAATGTCTGCGAAAGTAGTCATGTTGATGGTAATGACATTCTTTCTTTTTAAAAAACTTTTGAAAAATTAAACCCATTTGAAAGTTTCAATAATTTCGGAAATTTCCATTACTCTTCAAAAGTTGAATTCCTCGTCAGTATTTTTGTAAAAATATTCAGCGGTACGACATCAAAAGACTGATTGAATGACATTTACAGCTGGGCACGATGGAAAGCGGATAATTAAGACCAGGGTTAAGCGGGATGGGATTCCGGGACCCACGCCGTCGGGATACCGATCCCTTCTAACCCTAATTAACGCTATATTTTCCCAATAGATTTTGTATGAATAATTATACTTTAGAATTTTTTAAATATTATTGTGGTAACAATTGCCAAGTCTGCAATTGATAATCCGAAATTGTCGTAACAACAAAATAATTCATTCTTTTCAGAATAATTATCTATAAAAATGCCGCAGTTTCCCTTTCTCATTTTGTCCTCATTTTTGTTTCCTCTGCTTTTTTGCTCCGTTTTTTCTGCCATTGGGCCAAATGCTCGCGTGGATTGTGCCCCCAAATTCGGAGAGGGCAAATCCGACTGTTTGGCCAGGGGCTGCCTTTGGGATGGTGCTTATGACAAGGTACCAAGTAGCAACAACGATTGCGTCAAAACCGCATGCCAATGTGAGTTTTAATTTTATAATATAATTATTTTATTGGTGTAATTTTTGTTTGTCATTCCAAATTTAATTTGCCAATTTCGTAAAATTTGTCCCATTTTTCCAGGCTTTGGCTGCCTTCTTTGCCCTGCAATTTTCAGCTTCACTTTGCTCGGTTCATTTACGACGGCCTTTTGTTGCAAAGCTTTAAAAGGGTTGCGCAGAAAAAAAATCGAATTAATTTCAAAACGAATCGAGAAATTAGACGAAGCGATGGGGGAGCAGCAACAGCAGAAACGGGGCAAACAGCTTTTGCTGGAGAATGGGCAGAAAGGGCCCCGCGGGGACGGCACTTCGGCGGAACGCCCCAAGGGACAGTGACAAATGAAAGAGAGCGATGAGAGAAGAAGCATTTGGTGTCGAATTGAATTGAATTGAGTTAAATCAAATTGCATATTTAAAAAAGGAAACTTATGCGACCTTTGATTTTAATTAGTTTCATTTAAATTCAAATCTCCCCCCCTTAATTTGCAAAAGCGTTGTAACATTCGCCCATTAAAAATTGTTTTGTGAGAAACTGGACACAAATTTGCACATTAGTGGAAGTGATCAATCTCCAATGAAATATGCTAAATGGTGCGTGTTTAATGGGAAATTTAAAAAAAAAGAGAGCACAAAGACGAAACGAAGGACTTTGTTAGAAAATGAACAAATTACCTGCCCATAATTCACTTTTGTCACAGATTACTGAAAATTGACCAAATTGCCTCACTTTTTGCCAATTAGCGTAAAGAGATCGATGAGAGGAAGTAAAAATGAATTTGTGATTTAAAAAGTACACCATGAGGGATTGGAGAATCCGGGACCGTTTCAAGTTGTCCAGGGTCGAATTTAAAGCATTGCGAGGCTTGAAATAAAAAAGAAAATAAATATTACAGAAAATTTTAAAAAATTTCTCCATCCAACAAATATTATCTTTCCCCCCTTTTCAATTTGACTTTTGCGATTTCCCTTTAATAAATACAAAATGAATGCTTCTCTGAATGAGAAGGCTCATTAAAAAGCCACTTTAACTTTGTCGTTTTGTGATGCCAGCAAAAGGAAGCGGAGTGTGGGAGAAAATGGGATAAATAATATGGGAAAGGCTCTCTTGCTGGTATTCATAATGCTAAGGATAGTTAGTTATCTGCAGCTAAGGATTTGCGGATAGGGTAGCTGCAGATAAAATAATCTGCAGATAAAATCCGTATTCATAATGCTAGCGCTAACTATCTGTAGCTGACGATTTTTTTATCTGCAGATGCCATCCGCAGTTACTCTCGTCACACATCTTTTTTTCGGTGCTGTGTCGAAGTGACAAAAGTGCGAATGAGTGATCAGAAGAGGCGGGTCATTTCAGTACGGAAGAGTTATTCTAATGATTAATTACTTATTTAAATTTATAATTGAAAAAAAGCTAATAATAATAAATATATTTGGTTCTATTTCAGTTTACACGACCACAAAAAAAACACGACCATATAAAAATATCTCACAATCAGTAAAATTTGCCAATTTGTGTTGTTCTACTTAATTTTTGAGAAATGGGGTGCTCTTGGCGAATACGTGGACGCGTTGCACCGGCAGGGCCTTAAATTTGTACCAATCCTCGACCCGGCAATTCAAGTCGATTACGAAGTGTTCCAACGTGCCATCCAAGCGGACGTTTCCTTTGTGGAATGGGAACGATTTGACCAAGTGCCCACTTAAGGCTATCAAAAGATACCAAGATTGTTTAATTTTGATGCTTCTACAAAAGGTTTTGGCACTGATCAAAAATTGATCATTTTTATGGTGATCAATTATTCAACCAAGTATAACCTTCTATATACAAATCGTAGACCCACCATTCCAAACACAATTCGATAGCAAATTTTGTGCTCTTTCCAGTGGGCTTGCCCATTTTCTCTAGAAAAAATTTACCAACCCCCTAGGGATTTTTTCGAAATTTCCCCGATTTTCAGTTTATTTTGGGTGTGTCCCGGTCACTAGGAAGGAGTGATCTGATCAAGTTGGTGTAAGAGCCTTTTTTGATCAGCACTAAAAGTTTTGCAAGCAAGAATTATTTCAAATTTTAAATGAACTATAAGACAGTTTTTCAGGTTTGAGTAGACTTTTTTGGAGCACTGTATTCCTCTTACAAAAATGTAATTTGTTTGGGAAAATAAAATAAACATTTAAGACCATAAATGTGTACCAATACGGGTCGGTTTTGAGTGAAAAAACGCTTTGCATGTCGGCCATGACAATGCGAGGCCAACAACGAATGTTCAACACGCACCTCACCCATACTTTTGTCACTTCGACTCACCACGTTTTTTCTTTTCTATCGCCCAAGAGAAATTTTCCAAGTCAAATTTGGTTAGCAAAATTTTTTGTCATAAAAGGCCGTAAAATTTATTCCTGAGGGTTTTCGGGTCGCTGATCATGAATCTGTCATTTATTTCAACCAATTCCTAACCTGAAGTCGAAAGGTCGAAAATTTCGAACTTTCGATTTTTGTTCAATCATTATAAAAAAATTTTTAGAGGTATTAAAAATTATTTAGTACAATTTTTCAATTTATTAACTTATCGAATAAAGGAATGTGGGTGGAGCCAAAGAAATCATTCATAAAAAATAATTTTTTTTGAGATTTTTTGCAGCTAATTCAAAGCAAACCCCCGTCCCCGCCCCCTCGACTCTTCTGACCCCCGCCAACCCCTGCCCCCGCGAAAAGCCACCCCCGCCCCACGGGGCTCGAACCCTAGTCGCAACTATCCTCACCTCGATGAGGATAGGGAATTTCAGCTGCAGCTAGGCAGCCGCTACACTATCCTTAGCATTATGATAGCCCCATTTGTACACGTTGGTTCATTTATACTAATCATTTTGTTTTACTATTTAATTATTTTTGATTAAGTTTGCATTTTCTCGCCTCATTGCGCGGTGGCACTGTCGTCCGTCCATTGTTTTTCGAATTTCCGCACGATTTTCTCACCCACCGATTGGACACCCAATTTTTGTGGGGTTCCGACCTTTTGGTTGTGCCCGTGCTCGACCCTTTGGTAAAATGGGAGTTGCAGCAACTTCTTACAAATTCATTCATTTCGATTTCGGGTCGATTCTGTGCGTGCCTATTTTCCGCCTGACAGCGAATGGTATTCGATAAGCAATGCTCATAAATACGCGACGAAAATGCCGGCCGAAGGGTTCCAAACGGTGAATGCCCCGCGAACGACGCCTTTACCAACATTTTTAAGGGGTAATTTTTCAATTCGAAATTTAAAAAATTAATTTAATTTAAGCCGGGGCGATCATTCCGACACAAAAAGCGGAGACGACGCTGGGAAAAAGTCGCGAAAATGCGCTTCAACTGAAAAGAATATCTTATATGTTAAAATGGTAAAAAAAATTAGTTCATAAAAAAACATATTTGATTATTTATTTTTGCATAAAAAGGCAAAAATAAAATTAAAAAATGAGTTTGCATGTCAGGGATCCGAACCTGTGGGCTTAAAAAACGAGGACTAGCTCACTACCGCTGCGCCATTAGAGACCTGATGAGGGCGCAAATAAATTTTAATTTATTTATTCACTAAAAAACTTCGGCACGTCATAACTCGGCACTCGGGTTCATTCCGCAAAAAATAAAATCACTTTTCTTAAGAACCTGTGGGTGCTCTATCCACCCACCAAATTTCATTCGGAAATCCCACGGACACCTGGGGACCTTCCTTTGTTAGCATTATGAATACGAATTTATCTGCAGATAGATAGCATTATGAATACCAGCATCTTTGAATTTTGTTTCAATTCAATTTTTAATCCGTTCGCCCATCCGCCGGCCAAAATCAGTCGGTCACAAATTACGCTTGGTTATCGAATGTTCCGAAGGACTCATCGCATTGAATGGCATTGAGAAGGGGCAGAAACGGACTTTGCGATGGCACAATTCGATCAGAGGGCGAATTTGATCAATCTGAGAGAGAAAAACGGCAAAATGAGCCAAATTTATTATTTATTATTCCATCTTTTGTATTGAACATTCATAGTAAATATTACTGAATAAATTGAAGCAAATCGTCAATTGATTGACCCATCATTAAATTTTTCCATTAATTTTTTTCTTTATTTTGCCTATTTTATTTTTCCATTGCTTTTTCTTTTACCTTTTTTCGCCAATGCATCTTTTTCAATGTTTGCCTTTTCTTTTATTATTTTTGCCGCTTTTTCGGCACTTTTTGAACATTCAATTCGCCGTTTCATTTGCTTCTGATCAGTTTCTTTCTGAGAGTTCGTCGGAAGCGAACCAATCTTTCTTTCTCCTCTCTCTTCTATCTCTTGCGATCTGCTCTTCCGTTCTTCCGTTACTCTTTTTCTTCCATTCTTTTAACACGGCTCTAGGAAAATCCGACACCGGAAAATCCGACACTGGAAAACCCGACACAAGCAGAAAATCCGACACCACTGGAAAACCCGACACTAGCGGTAAATTCGACACTGGAAAACCCGACACGACACCAACTTTAAATTTAAAAAATATTTTTTGATTATTGAGTTAATAATATCTGGCTATGTTTATCAAGTTTTCGAATTGAATTTAAAAAAAAAACGGTTGCGCCATTCGATGGGATATTGCTGGCAAATAATAAAAGGGTTGTCGATTGTTGCGAGTCGCAGAAATCTCTGTGAGATTCATGTCTTGCACCACGTACACTTTCTTATGCTTCATGCCCTTTCCTCTGATTCGATTTGCCGCATTTTTTACAATTTTTTTGAGATGATCAAAAAAGGGCATTGAAATAAATATAATTATTATATGCCTACCTTAAATAGATTTTATAGCAATAAAATATTTATTTTAAAGAACTTAACTTTGTAACTTTTATTACATGTATTTTAAATATTCACTGACTCAAACAATCAAAAATTATTTTTAAAATTTAAAGTTGGTGTCGGGTTTTTCCAATGTCGGATTTACTGCTTGTGTCGGATTTTCCACCGGTGTCGGATTTTCCGCTTGTGTCGGATTTTCCAGTGTCGGATTTTCCGGTGTCGGATTTTCCAGTGTCGGATTTTCCGGCTCCCTTTAACACAGGACATCCATTTTCTCGAGATCTCTTTTCTTTTTTCCTTTTTTCTCCCCCCCCTCATTTTTATTTTTCGTTTTTTTCTTTTTCTTTGTTTAATTCATTTCATTTCATTTTTTGCAATTATTTTCATAATTTATTCATTTTATTTTTCAATTAAATCATTTTGGATTTTTGCTTTTTGTTAAATAATATTTTTCATTTCTTTCACTGCCGCGTTGGCAATGGCTATAATTAGGAAAAAAGAAAGCATATGCCAATTCATTGCCCAAATTAAGGAAGATTAAATTACGGAAATAATTGCAAGCGACGGACACAACAAACGAACGAATCAAATGATCACGGACGGAGATAATAACAGATAAGACACCCCGTCGGGGGGGGGGGGAGACACTTCTGAGCCGGACATTTGGAAGAGTCGGGAGAAGAGCAACGGATGGTGTGAGTGAAAATGTTGTAAACACCCGACAAATTTGGATAATTAAACGAAAAAAGTGAGGTGAAAATGGAAAAAATTAGACAAAAAAAGAAGAAAAATTTAAGGCTTCTTCAATTCACTAAATTCAATTTCAATAGAAATGGGTGGAAAGATAAGTTCAAATAAAACGGGAAAAAAAGGATTTTGGAAATTAAATTTAAAAAGCGATTTATCAGCCGGAATGCCTAAAAGAGAAGGATGAGTCGAAAAAAATCGGAGGAAGGTAAAAAAACAATGGAAATGGACAGCCAAGCGAACCGAATTTTGGTCCGGGTTTTTGGTCTTTCTCTTTTTTTGGTACGAATTCTTTCCCCCACCCTAAAAAAAATTAATTTATTTGTTTGATTTGTCAGGTGTTGTGAGCAACACTTTGGACCGAGTCCGACGTTGGGTTTTGTTAAAATGAGAAGAAAAGGAAGTGAAAGCCGACGGACCAACAATTATAAATTAACAGACAACTGCTAATGATCAATGATTGATTTTAAGTGTAAATTTGTTTCAATTGGTTTTTTAAATAAAAATTATTATTTTTTCTTCAAAAATTGAGTAATTTGACCAAACAACCGACCGAAAAAACAAAAGAAAAAGTATTCCTTTGTGTTGTGTTTGGTAAGGGGTACGGTAGTAAAACCTTTTCGATACGGTGCGATTTGTTAAAATTCGATCTCAAAAAAGGATAAATAGCGAACATAATACGCCGTGGGTTCCAGCAGTCCCCCTTTTTCACAGTGGTATTTTCCGTTTTTACATCTTATGATTTTCCTCCCCATTTCCTTTCTCACGCGGAACTACCGATCACTGATCACTAAATGATTACTAATCGGTCACTTCCCTCGAGTTTTTTTTATCTGTTATTGTTTTTTTGGGTTTTTTTATTCCTTCCTTTTTTATGTTCGCGAAAATTTAAGTGCAGAAAAAGCAAAGCAAAAAAACAAAACAAAAAATATTAAAAATAAAATTTACAATAATAGAGAGCAAAAAGAAATATGTAAAACAAAAACGGAATTGGGCAGATTAAAACCAAAAACCAAATACAAATTTAATTTCACTAACTTTTTTCCCAAAATTTGTTTCCGTTTTCGAATGCCCTTCAGGGAATAATGCCGATTTTACATGTGCTTGTCATATTTGCAAATCGGCACTCTCCTTTTGGAAAAATTATTGGAAGGTCAAATTTCGGGCCCCGAATCAATTGTTATCGAGAAAAGTAAAAGAATGAATTAAAAAATGAATCAAATTAAATAATTCATTCATTTTTAGATGTTACCGCCATTCAAAAGAAAAACTTCAGCAGAATTTGTACCATACTACATATTCGTTGAATTATCATAGTTTCTTAAATTTAGAAAATTTAATTTAATTTGATTTTAATTTATTTTTAATTTTAATAAATTTTAATTTATTTCCTTTTTAGCTTGGAAGGGTTAAATCGCGTTTTATAGAGACCCCTCCTTATACATACGATTTGTCTAAATTTAATTTACTTTTAAAAGTTAAAAGAGTTTAAACACATTTTGATGCAAATTATCTTAAAGTGCTTGGCTTTGGGCCGGGATTTCTGTACAATTTTATTGTTTTTATGAAATTTAAATGTCATTTTTCCCCTGGAAAAGCGATTTGTGATGCGCACAGTTTGTACTCGGAAAATGATGGATGAGGCGGGGGCGGCATTCTGCTGCAATTTCATAGGCACTTAAGGAAATAACTGGGCGGAGCATACATTCAAGTATCTCACATAATGATAATGAATTTCTGTTTGCAAATTGTTCCTTTTTTTGCCAGTCAGTTATTACTGTATTTCATTTTCTCAATTTAAATCAGCATTTGACTTACTTTTGTTTTTGCTTAGTTTTACTTTGCCATTCGTTGTCCCCACTTTTGCTTATTCCTCCAAAATCGGCCTTTCTTCGCCCTCCCCCCCCAAATGGCTTCTTCCTCCGCTGTTGCTGCTGTGCCGTCCTCCTCCACCTCCTCCTCCTCTTCCTCCTCCTCCTCCTCCTCCTCCAATCGGCTTCATCATTTCATCATCAGAGGGGCCGCTCCGTTCTCTTCCCTCCAAAGTGTAAGCATCCAATTTTCCTACAAATGACTTCCCAAAATTTATACATAGAAAGTTAATGAAAACAAAATAAAGAGGTTTACAAAAAGCAAATGTTATGGCCCAATAAATTAAACCGTATAATTTAATTTAATTATTATTTTTAAATTTGTAGATTTCGTCAGCAGTGCCATCGGAACCCAAAGACCATAGGGAAGAAAAGGCGAAAAACGAACATTTTGTGGCGGCGAATAATCGGAGCAAATGTTCTACAGAATCGTCGGTCATTTGTCGCTTTTCGAATGGTCGCAAAGAAACGCGCACTTTCGTCGACCCGGCCGAATTCTTCGCGCGTCAGTCTCTGAACGCCTCGCGAATGGCACGGCGCACAAACACACGACACCGTTTTCAGCAGCAAAACGCACTGTTCGAGGATTTGCTGTTAGCGGAAGCGGAAAGGGACGCGGTGCCGACGGCGCTTACCATTCGCGGGACGACGGCACCCGCGGGGACAACGGAAAGATGAAGCAAAGCGCAGGGATAAATGAAAATAAAGATATTAAAACAAAAACTATGACACTGCCGAAAGCATTCATTGGACATCCAAATTGAACAGCTGCGGGGAATTTCAATTTCTGATCAAAACTTAAAAAATATGAAAATTTTGGTTTTTAATTGGTCAAAAAGAGAAGACATCCAATTTATATAAATCGGAGATTGATTTATCCAAAGCTTTCAAGTTTTGTTAAATTTTTCGGCCTTCCCTCTCCTAACATTTCACTCATTCAAAATTTAATTGGAATTTTAATTATTTTTTATTTTAAATTAATGTAAATTGTCAAAATCTGGTTCATAACTTACCAATGAGTTCGGAATATGCATTCTTTCTTTGATCATTTTTCATTAATCAGAGTTTGTACATTTTTTCGAAATATATTAAATATTGAATATAATTTTTCAAATATTTCACCTTTAATAATTTAAATTATTTTCCAACGAATAACTCCCAATACTTAAATAATACAAAATGAATTTAAACTCTTCAAATTTTAATCTTAAACTTAGTCTTTTTATCAAAAATATTTAAACATGTTTTTAATACATAAATAAATAATAAAAAGTCATTATTATAAATAATAACATATTATCAAGAAAAAATTCGAAAAATATTGGAATAAAGCAAATAAATCAGAAGAAAGAAGTGTTCAGGTAGAGGCTGGCAATTTGAATGGCGAAGCTGCATTTGGCACAATTTGGGCCCAAAATCCTCAGGCCATTCTCATCCAAGAAAAATTGCCTTTTGAAGGCAGCAACTTTCTGAAGGATTTTGATAAAACAAATGCACGAAAATTGAAAATGTTTTTAATTAAAAAGATTTAATTGTAATTAATTGGGAATAAATTTTCAATTACATAATATTCTGCCAAAAATTGCGTTCTTTACTTGAATATTCGGAATCCGAAGCAAAAGTTCGGCCATTCGCTTGACACTTTCCATTGCATTTCCGTCCTTTTTTCTATTCAAATATCTCTGCAAACTCTCCAAAAGTTTTTGTCGCTTTTCGTTTACAATTTGCTGAGTTTTTTCGCCCAATGAAAGACAATCTGAAAATTCATGCTCAATTAGAAATTGAATAATAATAATTATTATTATAATAATATGATAATAATTATATTATAATAATAATAATCAAGGTTGATCACCGCCACTATGCCTCTGATCAGTCCGTTTTGCGGGATACAAATGCCTTTGGAAAAGTTCCTGGTCACTTGAAGTCCGTCAGGGTAAACCAAACGATCAGAAAACCGTTCGGGTGTTTCAAAGGCTTCGCAAAAGACGAGCAAAGCGAAGGAGCAGTGGACGATTAACGACTGGAGGTCAGAAAGTGGAATTTCCTTTGGTGGGCATACGGTATGAACGAGTTACGGTAAAAGCAGTGGCAATTTACGGTACCTGGAGTTCGGAGAACGATTTTACCCATTCGACAGCGACTGATAAAATGCGCGCACGCCAATCGTAAAAGTCCAATTGAATGCCTTGGCAAATGGCGAAATGACTTTTGAATTACTAAGGCTCGAATTTTCAATTTTTTAACTTTTTTTTGCAGCTTTGGCTCTCATTAACTTTAATTGGATTTTTGACTATTTTTAATACATTTTGCGGAGAAACAGGTGAAATATAAGATTTTGATTCAAAAAAAAAATTAATCAAAAAAATTATCAATATTAAAAATAAATAAATAATTGTCTAACGGTTCCGCGAATTTCATCTTAAAACTCAATTTAAAACAATAATATTCCGACGATGCCTATAGGCGGCAGTGAGAAAAACTTGATAATTTTTGGACTTATTAACAGATTTTGCCTTTTGATTTATCACTTAATTAATGTAATAATTGGTTCGTTTGCTTTGCTTTTCGGCCGAAGATTTAACCTTTTCTTTGTTGGATAATTAAATTTTAAATGAAATATTACCCTTTTTGACTTCTCACCAGGTCTCAACTTAAAATTTTCAAAAATTTTCATGGGCCCGTCAAAAACGGTGCGCTGCTGAAACGCATGGTCAATTGTTTCGAAAATTGGCGTGGAGGAAGAGGTGAGCAAGGTGCGGAATTGCCTCCTCTTGGCCAACAATCGGCTAATCAGTGGGTCCTCTTGGCCCCGGTCGAATTGGTCCCCCAAAATGAATGCTTTGGCCATATTTACCCTCCGTTTACGCTCAACATTAAGCTCTAAATTCAAAGTCGGAAATGATCAAAATATTTTGGTCGTGACCAAAATTAAAGGACCTGTGAAAATCATGCCGACTTTTCTGCACTTTTCAAAGCGACAGTGCCGAACAACAGCACCGATTTTTCAGGTTAATCTGACATTTGCCCTTCCGAGCACATGAATACTTGCGATTCTGAAAAGAGTAAATCATTAATGTTTGTTTTTCTTTTTTATTGACTTTCGCTTCTTTCTTTGCTTCACCTCCATTATCGCACGGCGAAAAAATGTTTTGCATCCGTTGCAAGACCAAACCATGTAATGCACACCCGAAGCTCGGGCTCCACAGACGACGCAATCTGAAGAAAAAGAAAATGAAATTCAAACAAATATTCTTAATTGCAGGAATGATATTTATTAAATTTTAAATATATATTTAAATATAAATGATTACCAATGGTGCCGCTGGAGGAAGGCTGCGAAGATGAGCGTTTGGCATTCGGTCCATTGGCATTGGCGGTTTGAAATTGGCAAAATGTATCATTGTCTCCGCGGTTTCTGATATTCCAACAGAATTGTCGCTGCTGATCAGCATTTGATTCCTCTTGATAATTTAGTTTTGCTAAAGGTTTTTTTTAATTTAAATTAAATTTTCTTTTTCCATTTCAAAATTATTATTATTTTTGCTTTACTTTAAATTTGCCATTTTGCCTCCACTGTTTCTACGAATTAGCAAATATAGGGGAAAAAGGCGTTCGAATGAACAGAGAACACGTGGAAAAGGAGAGGGGAGGGATCATTATGATTTTGAGTTTTTTAAAAGTGATTGATTGCTGACAAAACAAACAATGATGAATGATATTGGATAAACCAACCATCATTCTCTTTTTGGCTTGGCTTTTCCCACTTGTCCGTCCGTCCGTTCCGTTTCGATCCGTTCGTTCGTTCGTTAATTAATTGGTTGCTGCCTTAGGCGATGTTTGGTGGCAACCAAAGGAAGGCGGAAGTAAAAGTTATATTCGTATTTTCTTGTAAATATTGCCCTGTCCACGGGGAAAGGTGCAAATGAAATGCCAATGCCCAAAATGCCAATGCCCACCCCTCCCACTTTTTTTTCTTCTTGAATTTGCATTTTTGTATCAATCAGAAAACTTCGACGATTGAATTTACAAAATTTGCCATATTTAGCATTAATAAATCATTTGATTGTCTCTTTGGCTTTGTCATTTTCTGCTGATGCGCAAATAGTCCTTATTATTTCTTTTGTTAATCTAATTTTTTAATTCGCAATTGTCGCTTTTTCAATGTGAATAAGAAGGTTCAGCAGAATAAATTCAAAATTATAAATTAATTCGAAATTCCTTAATTAATTAAAAGACAAAAACAAACTCCGAACAAAAAAAAAAAGAAAAATAAACGAACATGAAAAGATAAGAAGAAATTAAGTGAATGACGGACGAAAAAAAGGGACATTAAGCAAAATTGAGGAGGAGGAGAGGGGGGAAAGGTACTGAATTAGCAGGGCGGAGTATCACAAAAATTGTACGCTGTTCAATGTTAGTTAATAATTTTTTAATTTTGAATCATCTCTTAATAAAAAAATGGTAAATTAATCCGCTTTAGCTGATTATTACATCTCATCCGATGGATTTCTTTTCATTGCTAATATTAAAATTGGCATTTCTTTCACTTTTCGGCGCATTCGCTGAAGTGCCAAAAAAACGGCTGAAAGTGTTGGTGTATTCGCCGACTTACTCTCTCTGTCTTTGCGTGCCTCTCATTCTCTTTTTTTTCTTTTTCTTTTTCTCAACAAATGCATTTTACGACAAATTCCATTTTGGTTTCTTTCGTTTGGCTTTTGAGTGATCGGAAGCGAATTAATGCCAAGGCAAAAGCTGAAGGGGCGAATTTAAAATTCAAAAAGCCATTGGGAAAGTGCCATATCCAGATAATGTCCAATTGTTTTGTTTATTTTATTAAGCATTTTATGCGATTGATTCCAAATAATTTTACAATTCAATGGCCAAAAGAAGTGCACAAAGTGCAAACAATTCACGACATTCGTCAAATATTTGCTGAAAATTCCATTAGCATTCAGCAAATTAGTTTGCTAAATGATCCGTTCGACGGCAAACAATTCGCCACTTTCATTTGGCAAACGGTTCGTTTTGATGAAAAAGTTACCAATTTAATTAAACCAATATAAATTATTTAAAGCAAATCTGGGAAAACTTCTTGAATTTGTGTTCAAACACTTGCAAAGGTAATTGAAAATATTATTTATTTTAAATGCCATTCAATTTAAATGCCTTCCTGCTAAGAATTGACGTGGAATGATCAGCTGATCAGTCGATTAGAGGCCGAAAATTTCGATGTCGCAATTTCCGAATTGTATGACATTTGCCCCTTCGCAATGTTCCATCGAATTGGGGCAAAAACGAAATTGGCGGCGCTTGCGGCGCCGCTTTTTCAAATGACGGCACATCGCTTTGGCATTCCGACTTTTGCCAGCTATGTGCAAGGTAAGCAAAAGCATAAAGGGAGGGAAACGGATAAACGGTGGCAAAAGTTAAGAAAAATTGGGAAAATTAATCATGGAAAAATGGCATCCCCAAATAGACATTTATTATTTCATTCATTCATTTATATATTTTATTATTTTTAAATCTTTTTGGATATATTTTCAACTGCTGACGGAATTCCGCCGATGCCTTTCGTCTCGCGAATGATCAATTTCTTCAATGCTTTTTACAATTGGGCTTATCTTTATGAGTTACCAATCAAATTTGAGGTGACTTTTTAATTCGTCGCTTCACATTTATTTATTTTTAATTTTGGCAGTTTAAAATTGCAAATTAATCATAAAAAAGTTAAAGGAAGAAATTGTACGACGTGCTTTTGGTGAAAATTTTCCAACAATGGACGAAATTGCAAGAAATATTTCCCTGATATTTGTTAATACAAATGAGGTTAATATTCAAAGTATTATTTTTCAAAATTTCATCATTTTAATTTTCAGTTCTTCGAATTTCCAAGGCCAATTTCGAACAAAGTGATAAATGTCGGGGGAATGGTCGAAATGGGACAAAAAGCGTTGGACTCTGTCAGTTCAATTCAAAAAAGAAAGAAACCCGGCACCCAATTCATTTTAATCAACGCACGTCAGTGTAATTTATTGGTTTTGTTGTTTTTGAGAAAAGTTATAATGGATTTTGAGGAAAAAGCGTACAATTTGGGTGCCTGGGCCAGGGCACAAATTGCGTTTTAATCCTTAAAATATTTATTTTCTAAGAATATGAGTCGGCTATTGGACAATGCAAAATCTGGCGCCGTTTTTGTATCGTTCGGATCATTCACAAATGCCCAATTAATGCCCTCCAAAATGAAAATGGCCTTTCTAAACGCAATGGAACAGTTCTCTGAGGTCGAATTCATTTGGAAATTCGAATTAACAGAAGAGGACACAAAAGTGTTTGCCAAATATCGAAATGTTCACACAATGAAATGGACCGACCAAAAAGCAATTTTATGTCAGTGCATTAATGATTAATTAGTTGTAAATATTTTTACATTACTTTTTTTAAAAGTGCATCCAAATACGCGTGCCTTCGTCACCCATTGCGGGCTGAACAGTGTGACGGAGTCTGTGCGTGCCGGGGTGCCGGTTTTGGCCATTCCTTTATTCGGGGACCAACTTCACAACGCAATTTTGGCCGAGCAAAAGGGCGTCGGCATAAAATTGGACGTAAACGCTTTGAGGGGGGAGGCGGCGGACGAAGTGTTCTTCGCCTCACTTGACAAGGTCAATTCGGAACCCTTAAATGTTTCCAGCAGGTAAATTTCAGATTCTCCGTAATCCGTCCTTCCGTCGGAATGCGCAAATTTTAAAGCGCAAATTCCAACTGACGCCCTTTGAGCCCAAAGACAAATTGGTCCGATGGGTCGAATTTGCCGCCCAATTTGGGGAATTGAACGAGCTGAACTTGCCCTGGGATGACCAGCTCGGCCTCCTCGCCTTTTACTCCGTCGATGTTCCTCTCTCGCTGTTTCATTCGCATTTTTTGCTTGGATTGCGTTTAAAATGACAACTCTTTTGGCCAAATGTTTGTTGTCAAAAAGAAAAGAAAAAAATACATAAATAAAAAAATAATTTCCTCCCCATTTTTGTAATTTTTCATTTTCCTGGTGATTTTTCGTTAAATTTTCAATTATTTTCCTTGGAATTGAAAATCAATTACATTTTAAATTTGTTTAATTATTATTTCAATTCTTTCATTAATTTAACAGCAATTAATTAGGACATTTTTCGCTTCTCAAATTGCAACAATTGTTGGAAATTTCATTTTTTCACCATTTTTTCGGTTTTCTGTTCATATGGAAAAGGAGGTGTCGGCTGAGGGCACTGCTCCACAAATTCTCATCGCTCAGTTCGCCGTTGCCGCCCGGTGGGCTGTAGAAACTCCACAAATCGTTCACTTAAAAATAAAATTTTTGTAATTTAAATTAAAATTCCATTTTCCCATTTCGTCCTTTAAATTTTCGATCGATCGTTTCGTAAATAATTCCAATCAAAAATTGTCGTGCGCAAATGCTTTCGTATTTTGAAGGCCATTTAAAATCAATTCAATTTCATCAATTTGCTGCTCTCCCTCCCTCTCTTTATCTTAATAAGATGATTATCCCTTTGGTCGTTTTGTCTCTTTGTTTTATTGCCTCCTAAAATGTTACCATTTTACGATTCAACATTTAATTGAATATATTCCAATGATTGCTTAATGGAATTGATCAAAAACGTTTTGACAAATTTTGCAAATGATTCGACTTATTTTTTAAGCTTTTTCTGTTTGATAATTTCCCAATGAGGGCGTAATTGGCAAAATTGTTGGCATCAATATAAAACATGGAATGCATTTTAATTAATGAAGCAAATTTATGAATAAATGGTCCATCAAATGAAAAAACATTTGATGAGAAGCGATGCCCGGGGGAATGAAACAAAAAAAGAATAATTACATTTTGAGAAGTACACAATCAGACTTGTTATTTATTATAAAAAGGCCAAAATAAAATAATAAATATATCAAATGAAATGTAAAATAATTTTAATTCAAATTTACAATAAAGTCTTAAAATATTAGAAAGTCCTTTTCTTTTTCGTTTCGAGTTTCGTTTCAATGTGCCAATTTTTTGGGGGGTTTCTTTCGTTTTCTGGGTTTTTCTATCGAGAAATGCCGACAAGAAACATTAATTGTAAGTCAAAATGTCAGTCTTTGGCAACAAAGACGAGCAGTTAAACTTTAAGACAATATGTATTTGGCAGCGAAATGCAGCGGAAAACGGAGGACAATGGTGGACAAATGAGGGCACTTTTTGTTGGAATCAACTAAAATTAAAATGGCAATTTAAATCAGAGGTCGCATTTTTACTTATTTTGAGGGTCCAAAACTTACAAATTTTAAATGTACTTATTTGTAAGTAATGTACTTATTTTGGCATTCTAGAGAAATTGAATTTTTTTATCTTTGTTTTGAAGCGAATATTAATTTTTTTTTGCAGTCTTGTTTTTTTCTCTTTCTATTACTTTTTAATTCGCTTTATTGAGATTCATAAAGGTTCTATTTAGCCTAGCTTATAGGTTCATGGCTCCTCCAAAACATAAATATAAATTTCATGCTGATTACGAGCGTGAATTTCAAGGCATAAAAAGAAGTAAAAAGGGCGATGAATATGCGAATTGTGTCTTACAAAAAAAAATAGGCTCAACTCCCAAATTTCTACGTTCTGGTCAGCAAAGTTCTGGCAATCCGTCTCCAATGCATTTGTGGAACGAGTTTTTTCACTTTGTGGTGCCCAATGGACGGATAAAAGGAATTCGCTCGAAGTAGAAACAGTGAAAAGTCTGGTGCAAGTGAAAGTGAATTTTGATCAAAAATGTTCGGAAATGTTTAAATTTCTTTTTTCACGTCCTGAATTGCTCAAAAAAATTGCTGGAGGTGAGAAATATTTCGTAAATGCTCAGGGCTCCCAGATCTGAGGCTTTAGCCTCATTTTGTGGTTTTTTGATAGGTCAATGAGGCTAAATTTTAAAAATGAGGCTTTGAGACTTTTTGTGGTTTTTTGAGAAATTTTGAGGATTTTTGAGGCTTTTGGGGAAAAAACGAAAATCTGACCCAAATTTTCCAAAAAAATTTGTTAAATTTTTCATAAAAACCAGAAAATAACCAATTTTTTCCAAAGTTCACAAAATTAAGAATTTTTTTGAATAAAGTTGTAAAAATGAGGCTTTTTGACTCAAAATGATGTTTTTTTGCATACCAAATGAGGCTTTTGAAACTTTTAATCTGGGAGCCCTGTAAATGCTCATTTTATTGAATAAAATGCAAAACAAGCCCCAAAACAACGTTTTAAAAATGTACCTAATTTTGACCCTAAAAACTTATTTTTTACTACTGATTTACTTATTTCGGAAAATTTTCGATGCGACCTCTGATTTAAATGATAGATAAAGAAGCGAATGTGACTTAAATGAAATTCGGAAGAGAATTGAGAAAAATAACCGGAGAAACAAACCACTGCTTAATAAGTTTGACTAAACACAAAGCATTTGAGGAATAAAATGGAGACTAATTAGATTTAATTGGGCGAGGTTGGCGCGGTGTTCAGCTACTGCTAGAACAGAGAAAAACTCAGCAGGTGTTCGTTCTGCTTTTTGATTATGTTCCTTTCCTTTCCTTTCACATTTTGCGAGATTTTAAAAAATTTTAAATATTTAATTACTAGGGCTGTGAATTTTAGTGACGAAAAATCCCAAAATAGTTAACTAAAATAGTGAGTAAAAATGCCAAAATAGTGAAGAAATAGTGACAAAAAGTCCGAAATAGTGACGAATAGTGACATAATTTTCAGACAAAAATTAAGCAAAAATAATTTTTATTCACTGATTGCATTGCAAATGAGTAGGGCTGGGATTTTTAAGGGCAAAAAAACAAAATAGGTACATAAAAAAATAATTTTTTAAATTAAAATTCTTGCCACGAAAATACCTTTTTGAGAAAATTTTTTTCATTTCTTAGGAGTGCTTTTTGAAATTTTTTTTGTCGATTCTTAGGGGTGTATTTTTTGAAAAAATTTTTAGGTCGATTCTTAGGGGTGTATTTTTTGGTTTTATTGCATTTTTGTTAAGGAATTTTGCCCAAAAATGTCGAAATAGTGAAAAAATAGTGACAAAACGCCAAAATAGTGATTTTTAACTATTTTAGTGACGAAGTCGCCAAAATAGTGATTTCTAGTGACGAAAAGTGACGTCCAAATGAAAAAATTTTAACGCAGAAATGCGTTTTTTGAGCTCCTTTCTTCAAAACAATTGAGCAAAAAATTTAGTTAAAACCTAAAATTCACAGCCCTATTAATTACTAATATTGAAACAAAACGACGGCGAAGAATAATCTATGTTAAATAATAATAATAATATTTAGATTTTATTAATGTAATTGATACTTGTAGGTTTTGTCGCCCCCTGACATTTTTTTTAAATAATTTTTTCTAGGCTGATTTAATGTGCTGATCACGAATCTGAAGTTTATTTTGGCCTATCCCAAACCCTGACCCGAATTCAAACAAAAAGTCTCGCACATTCGTACATAATAGTGATTTCTGAAAAATTCGAATTCTCGACTTTTAGTTGAATTTTGGTCTGAGATTCGAAATAGGTCAAAATGGATGCCGGTAAAAGTCGGGAACATTGGTCCCATAAAAAAAAAGGATAAAAATGCTCATTTTAAGCGATTCTGAGCGGTACTCAGGGGTATTCGAGGTCGCTGATCACGATTCTGATATTTATTTCGACCGATTTCGAACCCCGAACCCGAATTCGAACAATTTTTTTTTATTTCACTCGAAATTTGCTCAAACAAATGTTTATTCCATGCTAAAATACGCATAACAACTCAAGCATTGACAACATATAACTGAGCTATTTGCTCGAAAATATTTTCATATGACAAAAGGGTTTTTTTCCCATAAAATTGGCGCCACATATATTCGTCCATTTATCCCGGCAGCAAGTTTGTGGAAAATTGTTCACAAAATTGAAAGAAATCCATGATAAATTTAAAAAATCTATGACAAATAAAAAATTGCCAGAAATTAGATGCCATTCAGGTCTAAGAAAGCAACGCAATGGAAATGCAATAATATTTGTTTGAGCAAATTTCGAGTGAATTAGATGCCATTCAGGTCTAAGAAAGCAACGCAATGGAAATGCAATAATATTTGTTTGAGCAAATTTCGAGTGAAATAACAAAAAAAAATTTGTTCGAATTCGGGTTCGGGGTTCGAAATCGGTCGAAATAAATATCAGAATCGTGATCAGCGACCTCGAATACCCCTGAGTACTTCTCAGAATCGCTTAAAATGAGCATTTTTATCCTTTTTTTTATGGGACCAATGTTCCCGACTTTTACCTAATTTCGAACTCTATTCAAAAACCTATAATTATTTATTTTAGATTTATGTCGCTGTTCTTTAAATGAGGCTATTTCTCATCATTCTTTTTTCATTCTGCTGGTCACTTTCGCATTGTTTACAACTCAAAACCAATGAAATTACATGTGAAAATATGGGGAAAAAGTCCAAATGGGACGAACACCTCCCATTGAACGTTTCTATCGGCACAAATTACAAGGAAATTATTGCATAACAAATTAAAATAATTACATACCAATACAATAATCATCCATTTTAGACGACCCTTCGATTCACCGATTTTTTACATGGAAATGCCACGGCAAAAATTGTTGAAAAACATTTGGAAGATGTTTTGGTAGTCAAAAAATGGGGCAGAGAGAAGGAAGTGCAAGTGTTCAACAGAACAATTTATTACGAAGGTCCTTTTAAGAATGTTTTTGCCATTCTTATAAGGTACTAACGTAGTCCGATTTGTATCCCATTTTTGGGTCAAATGAAATAGATGTGGAAAAAAGTTATCTATGTGGCCAAACTTTTCGAAATCGCTGTCAGGGAGGGTCAAAACTTTGAATAAATCAGCAAGACTAAAATTTTTAAGCGTTTCCATTAGTCAAAAGGTAATTCTGACAATAATAAAGAAAAATTTAACCCAAAAATGGGATACAAACCGGATTGTATCTTTTATAATAATTTAATTCTCAGATCAGTACAAATGGGACAACAAAAGCAAAGAGCAACGAATGAGTCATCACAAAGAATGCGTGGCCATTGGAAAAGCAAATGAAAGGTTTTGGGGGACGAATGTGCACAGCCTTTGGCATGCTTTTGAAATTTAAATTCCCTTAAAAATGTTTTTGGCAGTTCTGTGCTACCAAATGTCACTGTCAATGTGCTCGGTCTGTCCCCACAAATGACCAATGGCACGGGCCTAAACGGCGAAGGCATTGGCCAACTGTTGGCACTGCTCGAACGCATAGGCGGCGGATGGAACGGCACTTTGCACAGCGACAAATTGCTAACGAACGGAATCGAAACAATTGGCTACACGGGGTGCAAGCGCAACTTCACCGGGGACGGGGCACTGCGTTTGCAGGTAATTAATTATGAGAGGGACACGCAAAAGAAAGCAAACCGATGGAATTTAAAATTTGGAAATGCATAGACCGAATTGGAATTTAAGGCCGCCAAATTCTCTAATCGTGTATTTTATGTGGTTTTAACAGAATTATCGCGTTTTTCTCTCGTCAGATTGAACTCGAATACGCGGCCGATATGACGCCTCAGCAACCGTACAGCCGCCATTGGCACAATCCGTCGCTGTACACAATCCGAGTGTTGACTTACGACGGTGAAATACATAAAATTTCATTTTTAATTTGTTTTGTTTTTAGTCGACGGCAATAATTCTCGCGTTTACGATTATTTTTCTGCTGACATTGTCACATTGGACGCTGCAAATGGCGAAAACAAAGAATTAATTGCCACGGTAATTAATGCATTTCCAAAGCCAATTCTTTCTTTTTTGCCCCTTTAGCCCCCTCGAGGAGTGTTTTGTGAAGGAATGCCAAATTCCACTTTGCCAATTCAATTTCCGCACCCATTCGTTGTCCATTTTCGCATGTTTCACTTAAACAAAAGCCATCATGGCAATTCCACTTTATACGATGAAGCAGTATGTCCAGGGTGGGGGAGGGGGAGGGGTACTAATTGTAAGCAATTAAATGAGATATTTTTTAAACCATTTCCAGGTT
Organism: Heterodera glycines; assembly: GCA_004148225.2. NCBI lineage: Eukaryota > Metazoa > Nematoda > Chromadorea > Rhabditida > Heteroderidae > Heterodera > Heterodera glycines. The sequence continues at coordinate 13,547,869 of CP049707.1, forward strand.
GTTTACGATGGGAGGTCCAAAATTACTGGCATTTTAACTTCAAATCCTGACCAAATTGTCGTCCACGATTTCACCTATGGTATTTTAAATACAATTTGTTGTGGTATAAAATGTCTATTCCCCAAAAGGCCTTCAATATCATCTGGACTTTGTACACCATGGAAAATGTGGCCAAATTGGGCCAATCAGTGCTGAATTGGCCGATGTCGGGCGCAATGCCAACGGGACGATGTATTTGCGATCTGCGGAAGATTTGATCATTTGGATGGGCAAACTCAATGATGGCAGCACAAAGCCGCAATTTTACCATGCAGGAAAGGTGAAAATGGTTATTCATTAAAGAGAGCACCACTCCCCCCAGTCGGTGCATAGTTTCGGACTACAAACCTGAATTCTAACATCTTTAAAGTTCGGAATTTGCTGAACTCAGATTCAAAACTTGCCATTGAAATAATTCCTGTATCTATATTCCCCAATTGACCTTTATCTGTTTTTTCGATCTAAAAATAGAGGAAAAATACAAGTGACCAACAAGCCAATTTCATTCTTTAGTTTCAGAATAAAACCACAATTTTTTCGCTATTCAAGTTTTTTAAATAAAAAATGTGTTCTTTCGGTTGTCATGATCTTGCATGGTTTAGGAAAAATACAGGTCTGGATCCCCAGGTATATTTGTTTTTCAGGTTCAAATTGGCGATGAGCTGCTCGATTCATACGTTTCTCGCATCACTCATCAGTTTGTCGATGGTGCCGTGACCTTAAATGAGAGTGCCGTCGTTGTTGTCGAAGTTCTTTTGGCAAATCTAACGATTGGAAATATGCCCAGTGATGCCATTCGATCGGTGGTCCATTACACTAAAAGCGGACGGACGAATGCCGAGTTCATAGTCAATCGGGTGCAGCAGCTGAATGCATGGCAAACGCTGGCGGGAAAACTGAGGGGATGCGTCAGAAGGACGACGGCCGACTCGGCCTGGGGATATTTCGTACGGATGGGAAACGGTGAGACAAAAAACACGGCAAAGGCAACTGAGAATTGTCCAAATTGGGTTTAGTTACGCTTAGCGAATTGAACGCACAGATCGGCATGGAATGGGCAAAAGCGGCGATTGCCAAAGCATTGGCAGAAGCGGCCAATATTTCACTGATACGAATTGTTGACTTAAATGTATGGAACTTTTTTGTAAAATTAGATTTTTGTGTTCCAATCAATCATTCATTTATTTTTGTTATTTTCTCCTTTAGTTAGACGAATCGAACGACGGCACATTGTACGCTTTTTTTGCCATTGGTGCGCCAAGCGGAGCCATTCAGGCGCAGACGATCTACCTTTTGGTGACTTTATTATTTTTCAAAAAATAAAAATGACTCATTTTAGAAAGAAATAGCAGTAGCAGAGGCAGTACAGTTGCTGAACACTTCCGTCGTGTCAGGAAAATTTGCCGTTCGAATTCCACTTGCGACAGAAGCCGAGACGAACACAGAATTGGTAGTGCTTTGCATATAAATACGAGATTACTATTTTAGTTTTGGGTTTGACTCAATTACATTTTGAACAAATAGAGAAAAATGTTCCAGGTTTTTTAGTTATTTGGAATTATTACGACATTAGAGCGACGCAAGAATAACTGTTGCCTTTATCCCCAGGTGTTCTCTGGCACTCAGTTTGGAAAACAGTCCTCTCCTTTGCCTCATCCATGCCCGCCGCCGGGCCCATCGCCGCCTCCACAATTTGTCGGCTTTTCCGGCTCAACTTTAGCTATCGTTGCAATTTTTTGTTTCATTTCCGGCGCCTTTTTCATTGCTGGTGCTTACATTGTCCACCAGAAAAGGCAATACATTCGCGGGATGGCATACCAAGTGTTTGAATGACGAAAGGAAACTACTTTATTTAATCATTCGATGTACATATTTTTATTTTTGAATTATTCTTATGCAAATTTTATTTTAGAATTATTCTTATGCTACTTTGTATTTTCCTGACCAGGGACTGTTAAGTTTAGTGTAGTCGAACCCTTTGAAGCAATGATTTTGAATGTTTTTTCAGATTTCTATTTAAAAAGCAATTTCTGGGCTTTATAAAAGCATAAACTCGAAAGAACAAGAAAATATATGTCTTTAATATTTTCCTGCAAATTTTCGATTTAAACGTGTCGAACCGTCGCCCGATTGGTCTTCGGGAGGAAGCCATGTCGTATATTTCTCACGAACGTCCTGCACTTGTTGCTTTTCCTTTAATTTTGGAACACTGTATTCAAAATCTTTAAAAATGAAAACATGGTTTCTCCAGCAGACATTCAATAGCCATTCGAATTTATGTATATTTTTATTCCCGATTAATTTATTAGGAAAAATTCCAAAACAACTTTACCCCGCCCGCACATCCGGTTGATTACCTCCTCGTCCGTCTTCAATGTTTTCTGTTCCTGCTCGAGCCGAGCTCTCTTCACAGCAGCAGCGAGTTCGGGTTTCCGCTCCATTTGCTGTTGCAGCATTTTCATCCGTGCCATTTCCTCTTTGGTGAGCATGCCAAACTTTGGCACAATTGCCTCGGCCATTTCGTTGCGTTTCGGGGGGAGGGCCGGCGCGTAAAAACGTTCTTCCGCCGTTTTGGGGGATGGAATGGATGGTGCTGCTTCGTTGCTAAATATTACACAGTGTCTGTTCTGTTAATTATTTCTGGTCAATGCTTTTGCCTTCTTTCGTCCACTCTCTTCCCTTTGTCGTCATTTTCTTTTTCCCTGACTGTGTGTTGTGTTGCTGATGTTTCTGCTTCTGCTTGCGTTTCTCGTCCCTTTTCTGTCTCTTCCTTTGGCTGTTTCTCTGCCGCTTCTTTCTCGCTCTCTTCATTCTCAACAGTCTCTCGTTTCACATCTTTCTCACTCTCTCCTCCGTCCAACACTGTCTCTTCCGCTTCTTTCTTTACATCTATCTCTGGTTGCCTATGCAATAAAATTGGCAGCAAACGATGGGACGGCCGCGCAATTTCGGACAATTTTTCCAATTTTGTCTTCTCATCCAGCAGTTTTTTCTCCTTCCCCTTCAGTTGGGAAAGTGCCATTCGTGTCTGAGAATTGCAAAATAAAAGTGCCTAAATATTTAATAATTCAAAAAGTGTACCGAAAAGTTCATTTGCTTTGGTTGCTGCTCCTCAATTTGGCTATATTAAATTAGGAGCAGTCGTTGCATTTCCTGCCGCACCACGCCCAATTTGGCCTCAGTTGTGTTCAGCATATGGAATAATTCGGCATAATTTTTTGCATGGCCAGCGGAAGAGGCAAAAATACCCGTCTAAAAAGTAAATGTAAAGCTTTGATTTTTAAACAAAAATTGTTAGAGGAAAAGGGATCGGTGGAGGAATTGTGTGGAAAATGGCGCGGGGGTGAGGGCAAGGAAAGCAAATCAATTTTAATCAGTGGTCAAATTGACTACCCCAAATCGCTTCCGGCGCTTTTCCCGTTGCTCCTCAATTTGTCCAGTTCGGTCCAAAAAAGTGTCCTCGTCGCTGTCGTAAAAGTCATTCTCCGTGTAATTTTTGCGTTTGTTCCAAAGGGACGAAATGCGGAACACCAGCAACAGCTTCAGCCGTTCGCATGCGAGCACATCGAGACTGAACAGTGGGAATAGTTCAATGAGAGGGACACAGCGAAGGGCCAACGACGACGGGGAGGAGGAAAAGGTGGGAAAAGCAAAAACAACAAATTGGAATTAATCAAACTAAGAAGGTTCAAAAAGGGGGGCCAAAGAACGACGAAAAGGAGCAAAGAATTGTGAAGGAATTTACCTGTTCTGTTCCCCAAATTTATCTGCCAGTAAATATTTTTTGAGAATTTTCTATAAACCAAAATTATAATTTGTAAACTCAATTTTACCGGACAAAATATCGGGATCCATTTTTTATGAATTTTTTAAATTAAAATTCAAAATCCACCTGAAAGTGCATGGGAAGTCCTTCGCGCTCAAAGTATCTGAAAGTTCGTTTTCTCCGTCAACAATTTAAATTTTAAAAAATGTTGAATTTGCCCACTTTTGCAGCCATCCCAACGGGTCCTTCTCGTAGTATCGGAGCTGTTGTTCTTCTTCGTCCTCTCCTTCCTCTTCTGCGTCCTTTTTGTTCTCCGTTTTTCCCATTGGTTGTGCCTTTTCTTTGTTTTCTTCTTCTTTCTGTTCTCTTTTGGGACCACCGCAAACAGTGAAAAGACGTGAACTGCCTGAAAAACATTGCCAAAAGTTGTTCATTCAATTTAAAATATTTAATTCCGACCCGCTATTTGGAACACAAATCCGTTGTGCAATGGGACGTAAGTGCGTTTTTTGAGCGGCTGCTTGTTCAGCCTCACCCCGTGGGTGCTGTTCATGTCGAAGATGAACCTGGAAAGAGAAAACATTTGATTGGTAAAACCCCTTTTATCCTCCATCTTTTACCATCCCGGTCTCCCCTTTATACATTCTCCGTATTGTAAAATGGCGTGGAAACGAGAAACGGACGGATGCTCCAATTTGATGTCACACGGCTCAAAACGGCCAATGGACCAAAATGATTTTTGATGGGCGCTGTTGTGGAGACGGACAGTGCCAATGACAGTGCCCTCTTTGATAATCTGAAAAAAGAGAGTGAAAAAACAAATTTACTTTCCAAAATGATCATTTCACTTCAAGAAAGTATTCCTGTTTGTCTTCAGCAGGGACTAAAGCCCAAAATGGCTGCTGATATCGCAAATCACTGATGGTTGGCTGCTGTTGCTGCTGCTGAGTTTGTTCCGTCGCTGTCCCTTCGTCGCTCTCTTCCGATTTTGCCGGTTTCAGTGGCAAATTTTTCTGCGGAAGAACCGGTTCTGCGAAAATTCCTTCACCTTGCAAAGTTTTCTCATTTTCCATTGTTTGTGTTGCTGCCATCTAAAAAATTAATTTAAAAAATGGGATTAAATTCTTTTTTGTTTAAGCCGCCAGTGAAATTTTAATTTAATTTCGAAATGCCAAATTTAATTTACGAATAAATTATTCTCTTATAAATCAGTTTCAGCTTGGGCAAGCAAATGTTGAATTGTTTTCTGGACAATGACTCACCATTTAAATTTTGATCAATTTCTCCAAGTTCATGAGCCCCAATTGTTGGCTTCTGGTTTGCCTGAACTGTTCTGGAAATCCTTATACAAAAAGATATCCAATCAGGCAATTTGAACTCAAATACCTAAATAAAAAAAACAAATATTTTTAGATTTTCGATGCAGGAAAATATTTTGAGGTTATCATCGAAGAAAGCGAACCGAATGAAACAATTTCATCGCAAGTCAAAGCTATGAGCGAATTGAAAATGGACGACCCGGAAAAGTCATTCACTTAAAATTGTTAAAGAAAATCAAAAAAGAGTTTAGTGTTTTTCTCATTGACCATGCGTGGACTTTCCGTCCGAATACAGCACGTTTTGCACTTCAACAAGTTGACGGACTGAGGAAGAGATTATTGGACATGTTCAATATCAAAGTCAACTTATATTTATTAAAAAAAAGAAGATGGCGTCGACAGTGTACAGCTCGGAAAGTCCTTTCGCGTCTCGTGCTTTGAAAAGGCGTTCCATGTCGTGTTGAACTGCTCGAAGTTCCTTTTGATCCTTGCCAAGTGCTTCTTCATTTTGTTGACTCATTTTACAGCGATCAGCGGAGAAAAAGGCTAAAACATTAAAAAAAAATTTACTTTAAATTTTAACTTAAAAATAATTTAAAAGTTCATTTGGATTTTAAAACTCCGACTTTCAACAAATTGTGTCGGCAAAAATTTGAGCCTTTTGCTTTGTTCCTTTGCTGCACTTTTCGTCGTTGGACATGCTTCTGCTTTTTTATTTTGTCTGCTGCTTACACTGTCAATGCTTGATAAAATTCGTTCATTTTGCTCATCCGATACAATAATTTTTGGCGGTTGGAACTTTTGGAAGGGTTTGACCGACATCCAAATAAAATAAATAAAATTAAGCTTTTTAATTTTTCGTTAATGAATACACTGTGTTTCATTAGAATAGGGACACCCTATTTTTTGGGAGTTTGACCACTTCCCATGAACCGATCGATTTGAAATTTTAACTGTACCTAGCAATTCTTAAAATATTAAGATTCTAACAATAAGAAGACGAAATGACGACGGAAAAAAATTTTACGAATTTTTTTCCAAAATTGGGGTGTTCCATTAGAATAGGGACACCTGGGAAAATTGAATTAAATCTCAACAACTATCAAAATAACTGATAAAATAAGCTAAATAACAAAAAGCAAATAATTGTTCATATTTTTGTTTGTTTTGCAGACAAAAATCTGCCTTTTAGGCAGAGTTGTATTGATTTTCCAAGTTTTTCAGAGAAATCAAGGCCTATGTATGAGACTTAAATCAACTCAAACATGTGACCCACTGAATTAAACTGGAAGCAATTAACACTAAAATAACTTATAGACATCCCTTAAGCATTTTCTATTCACTTTATGTAAGAAAAAATTCATTAAACACAAAATTTTTGTGGGCGAAAAAATGTGAAAATCTGGGTAAATTCGTAAAAAAATTTCTAGGGGGTTGGTGAAAATTTTCCGTAGAAGATGAATATGATCAACAGAAAGAGCACAAAATTATCTACAAAAAGGCCTTTGAATGATTGCTCTACGGCTAGTGTGGATTTAATTACGAATAATTTTTTCCAACAAATTGAAAATGCTTTTAGCAATTGGAGGCTTCAAATGCGTTAAATATTCTCTTTATTTACTTAACGAGTCGACATTTTTAAAGTGTTTTATAACTCTCGACTTAGTCCAACTAAAAGTGTTAAATACTTCAAATAATGAAATTCAGTCGATTTAAAATAAAATTTTAAAGAAATTTAAGCGAAAAAGCCTTTGAATTTGAAGTAATAAATTTAGAATAATTTCCAAAAGTATCGAAATTTTATTTTGTTCATTCATTTGCGGAGGGGAGGGAGAATTGTACACCACACAAAAAATGAATTCACATTTAATTTGTAGCGCTATTTATTCATTAATTTGTGTCAAAAATGGCGCATAATAAAAGGCATAGCGAACAATTAATTAATTAATTATCAATTTCAAAAAATGCAAAAATGGGCGAAGATTATCATCGATCAGCAGAGAATTTTAGCGAACTTTCCTTCATTATGCGCGAAAAGAGAAAATCAGACGCATTTTTGTTGAAAGTAACGGCGGGGCAATTTTAGGTTCGTTGACGACCCATCACCTGAAAAAGTGGTGGCACAAAGTCAAGATGCCGAACAAAAGAATATTTGTCCTCCAATCGTTTATAATAAATGGTGGAAAGAATTTATAATTTAAAAAATTTTCGAAAATTTTATTTTTTTTTCCACTTTTCTCTTTTTTATTTCCCCTTTTTCCTTTCTCACTCACTTCGTGTTTGACCACTTTTTCGTCAATGTCCGACAGTTCGGCCGCTTGGATTTGGAGCAGACTCTCCAGCCCCAAAGTCGCCTTCAGTGCCCGCACGGAAGAGGCGTAAAGCATCCGACGACGCACCGGAGCTTCATCAGGACAGCTAAATGAACAAAATGGACAGTCCCCCCGAGCTGATAATGATAATCGCAATCATTTTATTTATTAATTAATCCTTTTGAAAACGCACTATTGGACGAACACCACTTTGGACAGGTTGGACGACCCTTCGGTGCCCTGTCTCTGAATTTCCACGTGCACGTCCACCGCCGCGTACCGGCACTGTTTGCCGTCGCCCACCACTTTCTTCATCTCCTAAAGGGTGGTGCCATTATCATTCGTCCCGTGCCCCTTCTCTCTCTGCTGCTCCCCTCCAACCTCAACAAAATCGGAGTACGGCGCGTTCTTCTCGCCTTTCTTCTCCACAATGATCGTCGTGTCGTCGTCCGAAATACGGAAGATCAGAAAGGAGAACTGGTGCTTGTTGTGCAGCTCGTCGTATGCCTGCTTACACTCGCCGTCCACTTTCACGCCGGAGGCCTAAGAATGGCATTTTGGCATTTCAAATGGCACACATTGAAAGCAATTACCATTTTCACTGCTGTTGCTGTGCAGTTTCTTCACAAATTGAGTGGAGAACAACCCGTGGAATACCAAAGCACAAAAACAAATCTGAACATGTTGAATGCTAATTACTTTTTGGTATGGGCGGAAGAAAATTTCAGCCGTTCGGTGCTATTGGATGAGAGAGCAATTGTTGGACTTTAAATTCGATGGGATGGGCGGCGGGACACTCCTCGATCCCGCTTTAAAGATTGACGGGTGCTAAGGGATGTTTCCGAGGTGAATGGGTGCCTCAAAAGCCTATGCTCAATGGTCTGCTGCTGATCGATGGAGAATTGACTTTTATTTACGCCTTTCTGATGCTTTGGGAAAAGAGTTATTCCCTGGCCCATTCGTTGGCCAATTGTTAGCCACCAATCCGCCGAAGGCAGCAGCCGTCTCGACACCGCCCCGGCCCCTTCCCGCCATATCCGACAAGGATTAAGCATGTTTTCATGCGAAATCAAAGATAAATTAGCATAATTTGGCTGATTCATTTTCAAAACATATTTGCGTTGCGTAATCAATCAATGCGTTGCTTAAATTTCAAAATGCTGGGACTTCGTTATGTTTTTCTCTGTCCGTTGATGAAATGTGGGGACGAAGTAGTAGAAGAAGAAGAGGAAGAAGCTGGATCTGTGCTTTTTCTCCCAGGAAATGAGTGGGAAAAGCTGTGGCCAAACAGTGATCGGAGCGAATGTGTGTGGGACGGGCGGGCAGAGGGATTGGATATCCGAGGAGCAGCGGACGGGAGAACAGCGACGACCCTCGTCAGATCAGTTCCGATCCGATCGATCAGTGTTTGACGTGCCCAGCCGAGCGAACATTTGCACTAAAAGCATAATAAAGCGATGGACAATGGTGAAAAATAAAATAAATTGAACAGTTTTATTATTCAAAAGAGAGAAAAATGATAAAAAATAAAAAAAGGTAAAAGGGAATTGAATTTCTTTTCTTCTTCTTCTTCAATAAACTGTCGCTTCTTTCGTTCCTACCGTAATGACTTTCGGTGTTTCTGCACAATTTCCATTTTTCACTGCAATTTTATTTCCTAAATTATATTAAAATGTTTTTTTTAATTCAATTTGAGTCTTTCACTTTTCCATCCCTTTTTGGTGTCCTTGAAATTGTCCTTTGTCCATTCGGCGGATTTTGCCGAAGCGAACGCACAGAAAAAGGCATTTGTCAACAGCAGAATGATCCCGTGAATCCACAGAACAATGGCCCAATTTTCTGAAATTAAACCCCCCAATATTATTCACTAATTGCCATTTTCCACACAGATTAACCCCCATAAAAATGCCTGGTTCGTTTTCCGGTGCAATAATTTCGTTGAGTAACGGCACAAGGAGCATAGAGACGCAATTCAGGAAGGAAATGTTTGCCAAAGTGAAGTGGGAATGCTGACGCGACACCTCAAAATCGAATTTGATCCAATAATTCATAATCAAAAGCATTTTGTTAGAAAACAAATGCCATTTGCGAAGATTTGAAAAATCCGCCCGAGTTAAAGCCGAGAATGCAAGTGGAGACGATCAGAATGACCTGGGAAAAGAGATTTAACGATCAAAGACAGCGAAGCCACAAAACAATTCACCAAACATAAAGCCGGAGTTTTGTTCGGATTGAGCAACGCCAAAACAATGAAAAGAAGGCCCATCATTCCCAGCGAAAGGGTGTTGTAAATGCGCAATTTTCTTCCGTCACTAATAAATCTAAAGACAAATTTGGCATTTTTCTTTTACTTATTTATTTTATCAATTTGTTTTACTGTATCCGATCAGAGCTCTGCCCAGCAAAAAGTTTGATGAAAAACATAATTGCGGGTGAAATTGCCGATGCCATCCCCGTCTGTTCGATTGGCATGTGAAGGACCTGCGAAAGTGACGCAATGAAAAAACAACAATTATAAAAATACATGATGAAAAAAAACTTTTTCATTAATTAACCCATTAAAAAAGTGCCAATTGTTTGCCTTGTTAATGTAAGTGGGCATAAATTGGAGTGAAAGTTGAGTGCCCATAAAATTACCGAACGATGCCACCTTAAATTAGCTTTTTCCTTACAATTTTCTTTATACTTTTTTGCCCAATTACCAAAATTGCCCAAATGGATTTGTCCGAATACATTGCCCAATATGGCACTTTCCGTGACTTTTTCTTCTTGGGCGGCCTTTTTCCGTCCATCGATGGTCCGCTGTAAATTGATGCGCCCTTATTGAACATCACCTAAATTTGGGTTTGAAATTCAAATTTTAAAATCTTGTCTTTCGGTACTTTCATAATTTCCGTTTTGCCCATCATCGGATGTTTGTTTGGTGAATTTCGGTGGTACTAATTATTAATGAATTGTTTAATTATCAATTATTATTTATAATTTCTCCTTGTAATTACCAGCATAAAAATAGTGAATAAAATTATGGTAACAATTCCATGCAAATAGTAAACTGACGGCCAACCCAACGAAGAAGTGCAAAGTTCGCCCGAAATTGGCATCGTAAAAATGGGGGCAATCTGAGCACAAAAAGCAATTAATTTAAATTATAGAATTTTCAATTTAATTATCTACTTGAAAAAAGCTGGACAGAATGGCGATGAAAATGCCATTTTGCTTGATGGTCGACCAATGCGAAGTGATTGAGCCCATCACCGGGAGACAAGCGGAGAAGGCGGCGCCTGAAAAAGCAGCATTGCTAATTAAAAGCAATTAAGCAAATAAATCAATTAAGCCTTGCACGAGGCGCATTAACAGCATAAAGGGAAAGCCGAGATTCGCCGCCAAGGGAACCCAAAAAATTAATTAATTGATATTATTTGTTTGATCCAATGGCACGTAAAATGTACCAATAAAGTGGCCAACGCACTGACAAAGCCCAAACAGCCAAAGACGAGCCTTTGATTGTAAAAAGCATTGGTCATGGCAGTTCATTAGGAGCAGTCAATGCTTGCCTTGACCCAAATTGGTTCAGCAAAATGGTGAGAGGGAAAACGGTGAGAAGAGAGCCGACGGCAACAACCATGAAAAGGGCACTGCGTGCCGCACTCGAATAATCCAAGTGGGGGTTGTAGCCGAAAACGACCCATTCGGAAGGTTCTGAACAAAGTGCTCGGGAATCCAATTAAAAAGCCAATTAACAAATGGCAAATGCCTGTCATATTGGAGAAATTGGCCGGCTTTTCGCCCGCCATGCAAATGTAAGTGAAGTTGAAAGTCAAAATGTTGGACAAAATGGAGGACAGACACAGCGTGCAGATGGCCATTATTGTGAAGCGTATCTTCAACAAACTTCTCTCAAACGGTCCCTCCTTAGGTCATTTTCCACCTGATGCCCAAATAGGCAATTGTTCGCCCCGTCGTCCGTCTGCTCCGCCTCATCGTCCGCGTCGCGACTTCGGTTACTCAAAGTGTGCACAATCCGACGAGACCACTTTCAATCGATTTAATTTTTAAACAATTTTTGAGACTTTCTAATTACTTTAAATTATTTTAATTGCCTTTTATAATTCTTGTTTTTTTTGTTATTAAAATATTGTTTAATCTGTTTTTTGGAATTAATTTGCTTTTTCCATGTTCACTTTTCTCTGTAATTCGCGCCTTTCACTGCTCCCGGCGTCCGTCGCGCACTTTTCCGAATTCGGCGCATCCCCCGGCGGCATTGGCACTTCGATGGTAAAGCAATCGACGATTTTCTGTTGCTGCTGCTGTTGTGGCCGAATGTAATCTCTGCGTGAAATTTAACTGCAATTACCATTTTTGTGCCTTTTATTATTTTCAATTAATTGCCAATTTGCGACTCTTAATGTTTATTAATTGCCGCTTGGCTATTGGCTACCCCGTCACCGGGTCCATCCCCTCGAGGGCACCGCCGCCGACGCTCGGCTTTTCCTCTTCGGTCGCAGCAGCAGCAGTAGAAGGGCATAAATTTGCACTCATTTTACATAAAACAATTGAAACATTAATAATGGACAATTGACTTTTGGTGGGACAATTGGGCCAATGAATTTGAGAATTTCCGATGCCTCCGTCCGTCCGTCGTCCTTTTCAATAACATTTACAATTTAATCCCTCCTTCATGCGTTGCTGCTCGTGATGCGTTTATGTGCGTAAATGTTCACAAACAAAGCCCAAACTTTTCCATTTTATTTTTGGGATTTGCATTTTGATTTAAACAAAACTCCCCCACGCCTTTTCAAAAGAATGCCTTTTTTACTTGATCTAATTGAATTGTGATTATAGTTTTCTCGTGGCTTCGTTTCTTTTGGCACCACCTGTGCTGCTGACCGTTGAATTAAAAACTTACATTTTTAGCAAAATATACAGTAATCAGCGCCTCGTTCTGATTCGAAATATTTACTAATGAAAGTTTTGTTTTTTATATATTTGCTCATATATATATATTTTTTTTGTGCCTTTTTAGGTGCCTATTTTACTATTGTTTTTTTTATCTTTATGATTTTACATCACAGAAGAAGAGAAAACAGAGTCAGGTGCAACAGAATACACAAAAGGAGGAATTTTATGGAGTAAGAGAAGTGAAATTTGGAAAAACAAAACAAAATGGTTTCGAAATTTAAATGTCTCTAATTACAGAAGTGCAAATGCAAAACAATTTTTGAATAAATAGTTAAAACATTTTTAGACAAACAATAATAAAAGTATTAGGTAATAATTTAGGAAATCATAATAATAATAATAATTAAACTCGACATTTAGCAGAGGCGTGTTTAAATAAGTAATGATAATAAAACATAAAAAACAATCTGATTAAGTGCCAATTATCTGATGAGAAAGGGCATCCCGTAACCAGCGAAAAACAATTGATCACACATTTATAACAATAACGAACGAACATTCAATTCACTCTAAGAAATTCTCGTCTGACCAAACAGAAAAAAGGACCGGCATTTCAAGCAAATGGAACAAAACCCAAACAGAAGAAATATAAATACAATATGAAATAAAAGACAACAAACAAAACACGGCCAAATGAGGTGGGCAAAATAATTAAAAAAGCAAAAAAAAATAGTTGCGTTTTCGAGTGGTTCCAAATGCCTTTAATTAAAAAATTTCATGGAATATTTATTGTCAGCTTTTTCTCCTCCGCCGACGGCGTTTTGTCTGCTCTTTTTTAAATACACAAATAACAAACTCTGACTCCACAACAATATTGCCCAATTTGCTCTGTCAGTACACGACGACCCCTTCGAATTTGTAGGGCCCGTCAAACTTTTGGTCGTCCAACAGCACATGGCCATCACTGAGACGGAAGACGAACAAATAGGAGGCGATTGGCTTGCCGCCTCGCTCTTCCGACTTTATCGCGACGATGATGTCATCTTCGGTGTTTGGCAAAAATTGGAAGGCGGAGAAACCGCGGAAGCCATCGCCGGGGGGCCCAATGTGACGGACCTTTGCAGAAACCAATTTCAATGATTCAAATATTAACGTTTTACATATTTTAAATCCCTCTATTTTTTGTTATAACTTCCTTGTCCACCTGAATATGTTCAAAGTCCTCGTCGGCTATCAGCAATAAATTGGTGCCCATGTGCTCATCTTCCGTTTCGGAATAAGTGTCGTTTGACGCTCTTCTGAAAAATGTTTAGCATTTATTGTGGGAATTGGAGGGAAAACCTCGGCAAGAAAAACCATTTCTTGTGAATGTCGGACCATTGGCCGGACTCTAAAATTTTCACTTTTTTTTGGTTATTCAGAATCAGATGAGGCTGACTGACCGTGGATCATGTACCCGGGAAAGGCAATGCCAATTTTGCCCCTCAATGCTTTGTACTGTTTGGTCCAGTCGACGTGCAACACTTCGCCGTAGGGATTGATCACCTAAAATTATGAAAATCACTCTTAAAACAAAGGGACGAAAAGCGAAGGACCGAATGGAAAAGCAATCATCTAACTTTTTGTATTTACTCTGTCAAATTTTAAAATTGAGAAAACATTCACCTTCACATACATCGGATTGTAATTAATGAATTCTCCGGTGACCGATGTCCATTCTAAAGAAAATTTGGCGATTAATTTGCCATTTATAAGTGCCCCACTTCAACCAAAGAAAATTTAAAGCAATTTTGTTACTAAATTGGCAAAACTTTCCCCAGTTATGCCGATTTTTAAAAAAAAAATGGAATTGTTTTCTAAATGCAAATTTTTTCACGGCACCTAATTTTTGAAAATAGAATTAAGAAAAGTTTCCGTGTGGAGAGCGAAAAAACGCTTACCTTTGCCCAATCCGCCCACATAAAGCAAATTGTGCCGTACGCTCATCCATTCGCCTTTGAACCCTTTGGTGGCATTGCCGGGCCCATCATTCAGCAGCACCCAGGGGACCATGTCTTTGAAATTGTCCATTCTGAATTGAATGAATGGAAATCCTGGTGACTTTAACACCCTTTAAAAATAAAACCCAAAATATCGGACCGGACAAAATTGCAAAAAATTTTAAAAACTGGAGTTCTGACAAATGACCATTAAAAATGGTAAGCAAAAAACGGACCCAGCAGTATGAATCTTTGAAAAAAAATTACATATTTAATGAACAATTTAAAAATTAAATCAAAAACCTGTACACAATACCCGTCCGGTCGTCCACGGTGAGCAAATGTCCGTCGTAAACGCAGAGTTCGGACAGTCTTAAAAAAGAACATTTGTGTTAAAGTGTCAGAAAATAGTGTTTAAATAATTAAAAATAATAATAAAATTCTTAAATAGCGGTGGTGTTCTGTGATGCCTTTAAATGCCATCGGAAAATTGCAATTTTTGGCAAATAGTGTAAATTCAAAAATTTGACCAGCCAATTTCCCATTAAGAATACCAGCACCATTTCCTCTGGTAATGCCCTATCACAACTCATACAAATCCTGCCTCTCCCCATTATTTTTTTTTTACTCCATCGCGCGTCCTCCGGACGAAAGCTGCGAGTACAGTGTGTTGTCCTGCTTGTCCTTGGCCCATTGGACTTGCACGGAAGGAATGTCGGGGCGGAAGAGGAGGCGACCCCTGCGGAAAAAACTACGCCACGTCTCCTTTCTGTCCTCCATTTTGCTGTCATGGTCCAAATCGGAAACCACCGCCAATTCGTATTCGATTCGACCGTCGGGCAAAATCTGACAAAAAAAAAAGAAAATTGGGTTCTGCGCTTGAATGTCCTGCTTCCAGACCCTTTCCCCCATCCAACTAACCTTGGGATTCCCAAAACTGCTGTCGTTGTACGCTCTTTGGGCGGTCAGTCGCCCAAATTCAGCGGCCGGGCAAAGGCAAGAGGAAGCGGCCTTGGGCAAATAGTACTGCAGAGAGGCAAAAGCGGCGAACAGCAGGAAAATCAGTGACCAAATGGCGAAGGTCGAACCGATAAAAGTGTGGGAATGGCGCGGCGGAAACTGTGACAAATGGGGAGAATTACGGCCAATATTTGGCACTTTGCTTTTTTCAAATGATTTCTGACTGACCGAGTCGCCGCTTTTCGACTTTGTCCCTTTCGCTTCCTCCTCCTCATTTTGGTGGTCACTGCTGTTCGAGCTCATTAGAAAGCTAAAAATTGATTATAAATGCAAATCCATTAAGGGAAAATAAAAGGGACAACGGAATTAACAACACACCCATCCCATTAATTAATTACAATATATTTTCCCTTTTCAATTAATGGTTCTGGCTTTTGGAGTACTTAAAATGTCAATTTTGTGTGTGGTTTGTGTGCACGAAAAAAAAAGAAAATAACCACAGATAAGAAAATAAGGTGGTGGTGATAGCAAAATAAACTATAGTTAAGAAAAACAAAATATAAAATGATGTGCCATAAATTGGAGCCCGGTAAAAAAACTTCTGGGAACGGGAATTGCGAAAACGAAGAAAAAGGTTAAAAACACTGCAGGGATTGAAAATGTAGGTCCCGGTGGCCAAAAAACGGGACCGGGAGACACGGCAAATTGGTTTGGAAGTACCAGAACCGGAACTTGGAAATTGGACCGGAACGGGGTCCACTCCCGTTTTTAGGGAATCCCGGTCCCGGTGTTTTGTCCTAAGAACGGGGCCGGGAGTCACGACAAAATCGGAATTTTGGAAGTACCGGTTTATTAAATTTAAAGAATTTGCCCGATTTTTTTCTTTTTTCATTTCTTCAGGACTGGAAGGAGTGCTCCGAAAATAAGTCAGTAGAAAATACCACGCTGAAACGAACCGAAAATAGGTAGTCTAAGTGTCAATAAAAATTATTTAAATTTAATTATACATTTCAATTTCGTCTCGAAAAATAATAAATTTAGTTAGACAATTATTTGAAAAAAATAAACTAAAAAAGAATCTTATATAATCATATATATTAAAGTTGAGTGTTTGTATGTATGTGTCCGTGGTTTGAATTGGTGTGGCGTTTTGTTTGAATTTTGCGTTAAAAATGAATTTGAAAAGAGATGAAAAGAAATTGTTTTGAAAAAGAAGAGAATATAAAGAAAAGAGACGAAAATAAATAGTTAAGAAGAAGAAGAAGGCAAAAGAAATAGCACAGAAAAAGAAGGTAAAAGATTTCTCCTCCTAGCACTTTAACTTTAAAAAAGCTAGTTACTTGGAAATAAATGCCATGCTCTCTTCTACTGATTGGGTTACCTTTTTTTCGGACTGTATAGAAATTGACCAAATTTATAACAAATTCGCAGCATTTTTGCATTTTTTAATATCGAAATATGTTCCATTAACAGTATCAAATTCTAAACATAATTTCCCAGATCATATTAAAAAAATTATGATTTATCGTCGACAACTTTGGAAAGACCTTAAAAAAGATAAAATTAGAGAAAAATTTAAAGAAACCTCTAAAAAACTTGAATATGAAATAAAGAAATACCTTACAAATCGTGAAAATAAATTTTTAAGTGGTTTAGACCCTAAACAACGATTTCGATATATTGGTTCTTTTTTAAAAACTAAAAACACAAAAATTCCCCCTCTTAAAAATAGCGAAAACAAAATTGCCTTTTCCGAAAAAGCTAAATCCAATTTATTAGCCGAACAATTTTACTCGGTCTTCACTGACCAAAAAATTCCTGTTTCATGTGAAGTCACCCCTAAAAAAAATATTGACTTTTTCACAATGACACTTAATGAAATTTATTTGGCTCTTAATAAACTAGAAAACAGTAATAATACTTCCATTGACAGCATCCCGAATATTTTTCTCAAAAACTGTAAAGAAAATTTGGTTTATCCACTATTTCATATTTTTTGTTTTTCAATGATGACTGGACAAGTCCCAAACATTTGGAAAAAATCAATTATTTGTCCTGTTCCAAAAATACCGAACCCAATAAATCCCATTGACTTTCGGCCAATTTCGCTTTTATGCTCCATCTCAAAAATTTTAGAAGAAAAT
This sequence comes from Heterodera glycines, assembly GCA_004148225.2. NCBI lineage: Eukaryota > Metazoa > Nematoda > Chromadorea > Rhabditida > Heteroderidae > Heterodera > Heterodera glycines. The sequence goes on from CP049707.1 coordinate 13,565,287, forward strand.
ATTACCCAGAAAATCACTAATTTTGTTGAGACAAATGATGTACTTCCGAATTGCCAACATGGCTTTAGGAGAAAACACTCTGTTACAACTCAACTTTTGGAAGTCATTGATGACTTTAGTTTGGCTTTGGAAAACAAAAAATCAATTGATGTTATATATTTTGATCTAGCGAAGGCATTTGATACTGTTCCGCACGAAAGATTAGTTTCTAAACTCAAAAATATTGGTATAAATGGTACTTTACTAAAATGGCTTCAAAATTATCTACAAAATCGTACATTTTTCGTTAGAGTTGGCTCTGCGTTTTCTGATGAATTCCCATGCTTAAGTGGTGTTCTGCAGGGATCAAATTTGGGTCCGCTTTTATTTTTAATTTACATATCAGATCTTCCTAATTTTTGTAAAACTGAAAATGTTGAAATTAAGCTTTTTGCTGACGATCTTAAGGCCTATTCTATACTCTCAAAAAATACTATTTCTCCACTCCATTCTTTCATTAATAAATTTCGGAATTATTGTGAATTAAATGGCCTTAAAATCGCTCCTAACAAATGCTTAGTTTCACATATTGGGCCTAAAAACCCTAATGAATGTTACTTTATAAATAATATTCCAATTTTAAAAAGTGAAAAAGGTGAACCAGTTAGAGACCTTGGCATTTATTAAATCACATCAGAAGCATTGAACCATTCGCATTTTCGCAAAACTCGAGCATAGTAATTGAAAAGCACAATATTATAATGTGATTTTCTGCCCTTCTCAGGCCGTTTTGATATTGGAACAGAATTGGATGACCGAAGGTCCATTTTGGAATTTGGTTCTCCGGTTTTTAATCCATATATGAAAAAAGACATCGATGCTCTTGAAAATGTCCAAAAAACATTTTTACGTATTGTTTTTAGACGTAATAATAATAAGGATGATATACCCGGGTATAACGAACTTCTTCAACTCTTTAAACAAGAATCCCTTTTAAAACGCAGAACAAAAATCGATTTAAAACTTTTCCATGATATAATTTTGGGAAAGATCCATATTCAGCATAATGATTCTTTTTCAAAAATATATTCAGGACTGAAAAACGATTATATTATAAAAACCGCTTATTGTTCAACCAATGTTCGGTTTCATTCGTTTTTTATTCGTACCTCTCGCCTCTATAGGAGTTTGCCTAAAGAGGCGAGGTTACTTAATTCTACTGAGTTTGCTAAACTTCTTGACACCTATGATATTGATGTTTTACTTTTGAAACCGCCCCATCTCATTCAGTGACCAATTTTATTTTATTTATTTTGTTTTAATGTCGGTGTCACGCTTTTGCGTATAAATTGAATTGAATTGAATTGATTTTTTATTGACGAAATTTCCGGTCACATCGGAATAAAAGACAAAATGATGAATGATTGATTGGTCTATTAGCAGTTTGTGGAGAAAAGATAACAAAATTATGTCACTTTACCCAAATCAGAAACACTTTCAATTTGCATTTTATTATTAATTAATTCCAAATTGAGCATTTGATAAAAGTGATGCATTTGTATTTTGAAGTGTTCATTCTGAGGGGCAAAGTTGTCTTTTGTCATGTCACAATTTGCCCTTTGTTTTTTGATATTTTCCATTTTAACATTCCAAAAATAATTGCATTAATGTTTTATATATTTTTTCTTTTACATATATCAAAACTTCTTTTACTTATCAATTATAATTACGCTAATTGCTCTATTTAATGCATATTTATTTATCCCCATGCCCTTAACCAATTTTGAATTTGGCGAACTATTTTAAGTAATTGGATGATTTCTCGGCGATTACCGCCCAATCGCAAAAGACACTCAAATAATTTAGGTAAAGTGTAAAACAATTGGACGAAGACGCAAAATGATCGAAGGTCAAAAAAAGAGATGAATATAAATGGAAATTGGCGATGGGTTCAAAGGCGAAGGAATTTCTCTTCCCTTTTCCAAATTTACAATTAAAAAACTTTAACATTTGATTTTCATTTATTATTAATATTATTTGTTATATAATTTATAATAAATCAATTAAAAAAAAGCAAAACAAAATTAAGATTTATTTGATTATCCAAAATGAAATTTTTCCTTACTTTTTTGCTTCTCGCCATTTCATTTTTGGCTATAAAAACGGCTGCCGATGGCTCTGACGACAGAAACGGAGACAAAAGTTTGCCAAATCCATTAGCAGTTGAGGGAAAGGCGAGCAAAAGGTCAGAGAGACGGAGTAAAAACTGACCGGGCCAAAGCCTTAAAAGCCGGAAATTCTCGGCTAGTCCCAAATTACCAGAAGTTTTTGGTCGAGGCCAACTGAGGACGAAAACGAAGCGGCAAAAAAGGGTACTTCTTGTACTTTTCTCTTTAGTAATCGCCATAAGCGCCATTATGGCTACGGTTACGGCGGTTACGGTGGCGGAAGTTGGGGCGGTTATGAGTCGTCGAGATGGGGCGGTTGGAACAACGGCGGATTTGGAGGAGGAGGCATGGGCGGTGGCATGGGCATGGGCGGCGGCATGGGCATGGGCATGGGAATGGGCATGGGCATGGGCATGGGTGGAGGGATGGGAGGAGGAGGATGGTGATGAGAGGGTATTTTTATTCATTCGAAATTAATTGTTATTTTATGACAAATAAAATTATTTATTTTAAAATTATATTTTTTATACACTTTGAAATAAAACCAATTTACAAAATACGTTCAATCTCTTGGCATTTGTCACTTCTTTACTCAAAAAATCAAAAGTAATATTTATTTAAATATGGAAGGACTACTGATCATTAAATATTTAGTGTTTTTAAATTTAAAATAAATAAAATTTGACTCAATATTAAAAAATTTGACTCATAAATTAATATTTTATTCATTTATTTTATCTTTTTTTATAAGTGAACAGCAGAAAAACTGGGTCGTCCCCTGCTGGTGTGGGTGGTTCCTTTTCTCGTATCACTTTGTGTTTATTGCGGGAATTTTATGACTGTTTTGTGTGTAATTAATTAGTGTGTTAATTGGTCACGCACCGCCGATCAATTTCCCAAATTATTCAATTTATTTCAATGGTAAAAAGTGGAAAAGAATTGGCCCAAAATTCGTTGCATTATTTGGACTTTGCCGGAGCTGCTTTATCATCGCCTCAATTTTTACAACGGATCGCCAATTTGTTGTACGACCCGCGGGAATGCCTCTTGGCAAACCCACACAGTGGCCATATGATGGGACGGAGGACGCGGGACAAAGTGCAAAACGCACGGGCAAAGTGAGGGAGGGCAATTAACGGAAGTATTCAATTAATTAATTGGGTACATATCACAAAAGAATCCTCGCCCATTTTGGTGGCAATAATTTGGAAGAATTCGCTGTGATTTTCACTTCAAATGCAACAAACGCATTGAAACTGCTCGCCGAAAACTTTGGAGACGAAACTCGCATAAGTCGCACGACGAAAAAACAATTTTCAAGTGATGTGAATTGTCTGTCGGATGGTAATTATTTCTTTCCGTTTAATTAATTGGCTTTTCAGTCAGTCGCTTTGGCACTTTCTTTTTCTGGTTTTCCCATTTCTCTCAAATTGCCCCCCCCCTTTCTCAGTTGCTCCTTTGAGCACCCTTCTGATGCTGCGCGATTCCCACACTTCCGTCGTCGGAATGCGAAGTGCTGAAAGCTTCGAACGAATTGTTGTGGTCACTTACGAAGAGTTAAGCCAATTTTTGGCCGAAACAGAGGCCAATAAGCATTTAATAAGTGGAGGCAATAAAGGGGAGTTAATTGGGCGGAAGAAATGCCTATTCGTAATGACAGCGATGAGCAATTTCTGTGGGCGTGTCTATGACATGGAATTGGCACATAAATTAAAGAGAGGTTTAATAAACATTTTGAATAATTGGGAAGATTATTATTAATTAAAAACTCACTAATGAATTAGCAAAAATAAAAAAATAAATCATTAAACAAAAAATATAAAATTAAAAATGAATTAAATAATTAAAATTAAATAAATTATGCAAAATTATGCAACTTTCCTAAAATAAGAATTGTTGGAAAATGAATTCGCTTTTTGCTCAGTTTTGGGCTCCCATTGGTTCGTCTGTTTGGACTCCGCCGCTTTGGCCCCGCATTCGTCCGACATTGGCCTATCCTTTTGCGACTTTGCCGTCATTTCCTTCTACAAAATGTTCGGTTATCCCTCCGGTAGTTCCGTTTATTTGTTTGTTTATTTGCTCTTTTGGCATTTTGTTAATTTTGCCAATTTCTTCCCATTTTTGGCATTGGTGCTCTCATTGTCCGCCGTTCTTCCGCCCATTGTCTTCAAAAAAACGGTTATTTTGGCGGCGGAACTGTCAAATTCGTTTCTCCAACTTCGTCCAAAGTCGAATTCCGCGAAACCATCGAAGAAAGGCTACTTTTTGACTCATTAACCCAAAACTCTTGAACAAAAATGAATGTTTAGGTTTGAAGACGGAACTTGCAATTTTCATGCAATTTCGGCACTTTTAATTGCCTTTGAGGAAAGTGAACAAAATCAAATTGGTATTCAATTCGGCATTCTTTCTGCTTGATTCCTTAATGAATAACATTTTGAAGATTTGGAGCATTCAATGCATTTTGCTAAGAGAGCTTTCGACGCTTTAAGCCAAATAAAACATCCGAACGGCGCGCCAATTGCCATTGCTTACGGCAAAGGGTGGACAGAGCATAAAAAAATGTTACCATTTAACAAAATATATTAATTAATCCATTTATGTATTTTATAAATTATCAATCATCTTTAAGAAACAGCTCAAATAATTTCGCTAGAAAATTTGTCCAAGGTCCAATTGTCAATTTTAATTTACTTCGTGACGACGGTTCCTTTGTTGGTTTTGTAGAGGTCCATCAAATTTAAATTGCTTACATGCTTTCTATAGCTAAAATTTTTTCCGTTTTCAGGTCGATAAAATGGCCGACCTTTTTGGCATTCAGTTGCGCACCGGATGCCATTGTACCATTTTCAAAAAAAAAAATTTAATTACATCGAAACAAAGAAACAAAACAACATTCCTGACACATAAAAGGGACTGACTTAAGGGTTTATTTAGGCAATTTGGGCGCCTGCAGCTTACATTTGGGAATAAGTGAAGATCAAATGATGGCCATTCATTATCAGGTGTTGGACGAATTAGCTAATTAAGCAATTGAAACATGGCCAGTAATTAATTGTTCCCTTCAGAGTGGAAAAGAGTGCGGGGACGACGTGGATTTATTCGATGGGAAACCGTTAGGCTCGGTTCGGATTTCCTTTGGCCCAACTTCTTCCGAGGAAGTAAAATGCCAAAATGCAATTTAAAAATAATTAAAAGAAATTTTGAAGAATTTTCTATAGGATTTGGCCGCATTCCTCCGAATGTTGGAGTGTTCCTTTTGTGGACACTTTTTCCCCTCCTCTGCTGATATACTTAATGAAATGAACGGAATGTTCGCTGAAAGTGACGGTCAAATGAACCGCCATTTCCCACCTGGACTTGGCACACTCACTCATTTGTTTGTCTATCCCATTAAATCGTGCGCAGCCATGGCAAAGAAGAGGTTACTGTGTTTGCGTATGGTAACTAATTACGGTAGAATTGCAATTAACTTGATGTAATTACGCTCATTATCGCTGTTTCCATCGTCTGTTACTGCTTCACTTTCAGCTGGCCCCTTTGTCCCTCTCTCGGCACTCTTCTCTTCGACAGGCATTGGCTGATCGTTTCCAGCGGTGGTGATCCAATGACCCAAAAGCGATGTTCGGCACTTTGTTTGGTCGTGCCGGAAGTGATTGAAGCAAAATTGGCATTTTTACGAAATGACCATCCCTCAGATCGATGCCAACGGAACCGAATTGGTGGTGAAGGAACGGCACGACGCACTGCCGGCCATCAAAATTGAAATTGAAAAAGGCGAAAAAGGGAAGGAAAGGGCCAATCCGACAAAAAATAATGACACGTCGAAAGGGGCCGAATGCATAGGCAGGTAAAATTAATTAGCATTAAAAGGAAAATATTAAATTTAATTAGACGAAGGCAAATGGAATTGGTGGATTTTGGCGGGGAATGCCTTTCCCTTTGGCTCTCCGAATTGGACCCTTTGCTGAAGGGTAGCAAATTGATGTGTTGTCCGACGGACGAAGGTGCCACAAATGCCCTTAATTATTCATTTTGGCAATTTTCCTCTTCAGCAGCAGTTGCTCCTTCCAATTTCTCCAATAAGGCCAATTTTCTGCTGATTTCCCGCGCTTCGGCTCTTTTCGTTGCCTCCCGCGTTTCGCTCCCTTACGAAAGTGTCGTCGCGCGATTCCGACCAAATTTTGTGGTCGATTTTGGACCAAATTCGAAGCCATTTGAAGAGGAAAACATTGAGCAATTGGCAATTGGAAGTGTGGAGTTTTCAGTTAATGCAAAAAAAGAAAGAAAAATAAGCAAATTTTTCCCTTGAGACGGTTGGCATTTGCCAGCGTTGCCAAATGATTTGCATTGACCAAAAGAGCGGCGAAAAGGACCCAAAAGTGTTGGTGGCACTAAGAAATTTGCACTCCCAAGCAGCAGCAGGTGGCATGGGAAAGGTAACAGAAAACTGCGGAAGCAAACTGAGAAAGGAACTGGGAAAGTCGGCTTAATTCTTTTTCTATTTCGGCAATTCACTCCCTTTTTCAAAATATTTTTGAGTTTTCATTTAAAAATTACATTTCCGAATTTTTCTTCTCAATTAAGCATCAAACATTGTCTGTCTCATTTTGTTTACGATTTTAAGCTTTCTTTTGGCATTTATCTTGAACAAAAACAAAATGACGAGAATGAAGGCGATGAACGAAAGCAGACGAAAACAAATCCAATGGCACGCAAAAAGGCAAAAGCAATGGCACGTGAAATGCGTGTCGGATGCGCAGTGAGCGTATTAAAGTACAAAAAGTAAAGAAAAAGGCAAACAGCAGCAGATAAATACAATGAGCAGAAGAAATAAAGTCTGTTATTTCTCAATGAATTTACACGAATAAACATACGCAAAATTCCAATTTTATATATTTTACTCAAAATTTTAGTTTTATAATATTTTGGCTGGGACCAAAATTTTGTGGGCCCATTATAATGACAATAATCTTTGTTGAGAATAGAAGAAAATAATAAAAATGTTGGCAAAATTATGCTATTAACACTAAAACATTATGCATTTGCTATTTTTACGTTAAATTATTGATCCATGAAGTCAATGTAAATTCCCAAATAAAAGAATAGGAATAATTCATTTGATATTATTATTCACAATTCATTTATTACTATTTTTGCAAAATTAAAGAAAATTTTTATTTTATTAATTTTAGCAGAGAATAAAAATGTTCTTTTATAAAAATATTCTTTTTTTGCTTCTTTTTTTGCAAAGTTTTCAAAAGGCTTTGTCCAACGATGTGCCAATAGACAAAGAAACGCGAAGCATTTTGTGGAGAATGCTCAGGAATTTGCACAAGCATTTGGCCGGACTAAGTCTCGAGAATGAATCTCAACAGCAGACGCAAATGCCCTCCCGAGAACAGGGCCAAAGACTAATTTCGGCATTCAATTCGATGGCCCAAAAGCTGAATTATGAGGAGATTGTGCAGGGCAGCGAAGTGGAGGCAATTTTTGCACAAATCGACGCCTATTTGGTCACTGTCCACACGGAGCAGCGACAGAAAGTCACCGAATTGGAGGCGTACAAAGACAAAGACGAAAAACGGCTGGACGAAGCAATGCGGAGGGAGAAAAGCAAAGAATGGGGAGAACTAAACGAAGTGTTGGACCAACAAAAGGACAACGAAGCGTAACTAATTAGTCAAACTATTAATCATTTGGGGAACCAAAAGACAACCAAAAGCGACTAATTAGGAAAGCCCGGATCAGAAGCTTGACATTTTCCTTTTCCTAGTAGCGTCTGTTGCATTTGGGAAATTGTTAAGAATTGTTGTCCCGATGAAAAATAAAGTTAGAATTTCCTTTGCAGATGGGATAAAAAGGGGCTGGTAACGAATCTGACCTCAGATTTGCCTAAAACCGAACGGACTCAAATTCAATAGTTTTAATTTTTAAAATGCATTTAAAACCAGTTAATTTGTTCAATAATTGGCGTAAACTGAGGTTCGAACCCGCTCGGATATGATTTATTATTTTTTATGATACTTCTCACAAACCACAAAAAGACCAAAATTGAAAAACCAAATTTTTCAAAACAAAAAATAAATTTTATATCTTTAAGAATTATTCATTTTGTTTCTCACGAAATGTTGAAAAATATTCGAACAAAATTAGAAGAAATTGCACTGTTTCACTTTTTGACAAATGCCGTTGTTCAGAAGAAATACAAAGAATATTTCAAATGTTTTTCTAAAAGAGAAGGTAAAAAGGAAAATAAAGCATAAAAGAGAAATGAATTTTAAGAATTTAAAAAGAAAAAAGCAAATGCCGAAAAGGCAAATGAAAAGGAAACCTTTGGCTTTGGCGACGCTTGTGCCACTTCACTGTTAGCTTGTTCGTTGTGCAATGTCTGCGAAAGTAGTCATGTTGATGGTAATGACATTTTTTCTTTTTAAAAAACTTTTGAAAAATTAAACCCATTTGAAAGTTTCAATAATTTCGGAAATTTCCATTACTCTTCAAAAGTTGAATTCCTCGTCAGTATTTTTGTAAAAATATTCAGCGGTACGACATCAAAAGACTGATTGAATGACATTTACAGCTGGGCACGATGGAAAGCGGATAATTAAGACCAGGGTTAAGCGGGATGGGATTCCGGGACCCACGCCGTCGGGATACCGATCCCTTCTAACCCTAATTAACGCTATATTTTCCCAATAGATTTTGTATGAATAATTATACTTTAGAATTTTTTAAATATTATTGTGGTAACAATTGCCAAGTCTGCAATTGATAATCCGAAATTGTCGTAACAACAAAATAGTATACATATATCATATAAATAAATAAAAATAAAGCCAAAATCAATTTTTTCATTTTAAAAAAGCTTTTCCTCAACTCTTTCAAACAGAAATGTCTTATTTATTTCTTTTGTAGCTAATCAAGGCGTAAAGGCATTTATTTAAATTAGTTGACCGTTTTTATTTTTTTGACTTTTAACAATTAAAAAATCCATTCACAGAACTGGGAATATGTAGCAACAACGATTGCGTCAAAACCGCATGCCAATGTGAGTTTTAATTTTATAATATAATTATTTTATTGGTGTAATTTTTGTTTGTCATTCCAAATTTAATTTGCCAATTTCGTAAAATTTGTCCCATTTTTCCAGGCTTTGGCTGCCTTCTTTGCCCTGCAATTTTCAGCTTCACTTTGCTCGGTTCATTTACGACGGCCTTTTGTTGCAAAGCTTTAAAAGGGTTGCGCAGAAAAAAAATCGAATTAATTTCAAAACGAATCGAGAAATTAGACGAAGCGATGGGGGAGCAGCAACAGCAGAAACGGGGCAAACAGCTTTTGCTGGAGAATGGGCAGAAAGGGCCCCGCGGGGACGGCACTTCGGCGGAACGCCCCAAGGGACAGTGACAAATGAAGAGAGCGATGAGAGAAGAAGCATTTGGTGTCGAATTGAATTGAATTGAGTTAAATCAAATTGCATATTTAAAAAAGGAAACTTATGCGACCTTTGATTTTAATTAGTTTCATTTTAATTCAAATCCCCCCCCCCTTAATTTGCAAAAGCGTTGTAACATTCGCCCATTAAAAATTGTTTTGTGAGAAACTGGACATAAATTTGCACATTAGTGGAAGTGATCAATCTCCAATGAAATATGCTAAATGGTGCGTGTTTAATGGGAAATTAAAAAAAAAGAGAGCACAAAGACGAGACGAAGGACTTTGTTAGAAAATGAACAAATTACCTGCCCATAATTCACTTTTGTCACAGATTACTGAAAATTGACCAAATTGCCTCACTTTTTGCCAATTAGCGTAAAGAGATCGATGAGAGGAAGTAAAAATGAATTTGTGATTTAAAAAGTACACCATGAGGGATTGGAGAATCCGGGACCGTTTCAAGTTGTCCAGGGTCGAATTTAAAGCATTGCGAGGCTTGAAATAAAAAAGAAAATAAATATTACAGAAAATTTTAAAAAATTTCTCCATCCAACAAATATTATCTTTCCCCCCTTTTCAATTTGACTTTTGCGATTTCCCTTTAATAAATACAAAATGAATGCTTCTCTGAATGAGAAGGCTCATTAAAAAGCCACTTTAACTTTGTCGTTTTGTGATGCCAGCAAAAGGAAGCGGAGTGTGGGAGAAAATGGGATAAATAATATGGGAAAGGCTCTCTTGCTGGTATTCATAATGCTAAGGATAGTTATCTGCAGCTAAGGATATGCGGATAGGGTAGCTGCAGGTAAAATAATCTGCAGATAAAATCCGTATTCATAATGCTAGCGCTAACTATCTGTAGCTGACGATTTTTTTATCTGCAGATGCCATCCGCAGTTACTCTCGTCACACATCTTTTTTTCGGTGCTGTGTCGAAGTGACAAAAGTGCGAATGAGTGATCAGAAGAGGCGGGTCATTTCAGTACGGAAGAGTTATTCTAATGATTAATTACTTATTTAAATTTATAATTGAAAAAAAGCTAATAATAATAAATATATTTGGTTCTATTTCAGTTTACACGACCACAAAAAAAACACGACCATATAAAAATTTGACAAATTTAATGCGCCATAACTTTTTCTAGAAGAATCCAAATTTACGTTCTTGGTATCATTCGATAGCCCTAAGTGTCCTCTATTTGCCTTTAAAATTTCAAAAAAGTTATGGCCAAAAATGTTTAGAAAAACAATTTTTGAAATTTACAAGCCACAACTTTTTTATAACCCAACGAAATTTTTTGAAATTTTACAGGCAAATAGAGGACACTTAAGGCTATCAAAAGATACCAAGATTGTTTAATTTTGATGCTTCTACAAAAGGTTTTGGCACTGATCAAAAATTGATCATTTTTATGGTGATCAATTATTCAACCAAGTATAATTTTCTATATACAAATCGTAGACCCACCATTCCAAACGCAATTCGATAGCAAATTTTGTGCTCTTTCCAGTGGGCTTGCCCATTTTCTCTAGAAAAAATTTACCAACCCCCTAGGGATTTTTTCGAAATTTCCCCGATTTTCAGTGTATTTTGGGTGTCCCGGTCACTAGGAAGGAGTGATCTGATCAAGTTGGTGTAAGAGCCTTTTTTGATCAGCACTAAAAGTTTTGCATGCAAGAATTATTTCAAATTTTAAATGAACTATAAGACAGTTTTTCAGGTTTGAGTAGACTTTTTTGGAGCACTGTATTCTCTCATAAAAATGTAATTTGTTTGGGAAAATAAAATAACAAATCGAAATTATAAATATGGTGAACAAATCTAATTAATAGATTAAAATAATATTATTAATCATTAGAATAACTCTTCCGTACTGAAATGACCCGCTTCTTCTGATCACCACTCATTCGCACTTTTGTCACTTCGACTCACCACGTTTTTTTCTTTTCTATCGCCCAAGAGAAATTTTCCAAGTCAAATTTGGTTAGCAAAATTTTTTGTCATAAAAGGCCGTAAAATTTATTCCTGAGGGTTTTCGGGTCGCTGATCATGAATCTGTCATTTATTTCAACCAATTCCTAACCTGAAGTCGAAAGGTCGAAAATTTCGAACTTTCGATTTTTGTTCAATCATTATAAAAAAAAATTTAGAGGTATTAAAAATTATTTAGTACAATTTTTCAATTTATTAACTTATCGAATAAAGGAATGTGGGTGGAGCCAAAGAAAACATTCATAAAAAATAATTTTTTTTGAGATTTTTTGCAGCTAATTAAAAATGGGGGCAATCTGAGCGGGGGCGGAATTATCGTGCCCCCGTCCCCGCCCCCTCGACTCTTCTGACCCCCGCCAACCCCTGCCCCCGCGAAAAGCCACCCCCGCCCCACGGGGCTCGAACCCTAGTCGCAACTATCCTCACCTCGATGAGGATAGGGAATTTCAGCTGCAGCTAGGCAGCCGCTACACTATCCTTAGCATTATGATACCAAGCGTATCTGCAGCTGAAGATACGGATTTTTTTGAGAAGAGAGCAACTTATGAAAACGGATTTTAATCCTTAGCATTATGAATACGAATTTATCTGCAGATAGATAGCATTATGAATACCAGCATCTTTGAATTTTGTTTCAATTCAATTTTTAATCCGTTCGCCCATCCGCCGGCCAAAATCAGTCGCTGCTTTATCCCTCCATTTTGCTTTCTTTCATTTTTCCCCATCATTCATTTGCAAATGCTTCTCCTCTCATCATCCTTCCCCCTTTTTATTTCCCGTTTCAACTCCCTCTAAAATTTACTTCCGCTTCCCCTTCCGGCGCCCATTCTATTTTTATTTGTGTGCATTTATGTACAACAATTGCCCCTCCCGCGTTCTGAACAAAGTGCTCGGGAATCCAATTAAAAAGCCAATTAACAAATGGCAAATGCCTGTCATATTGGAGAAATTGGCCGGCTTTTCGCCCGCCATGCAAATGTAAGTGAAGTTGAAAGTCAAAATGTTGGACAAAATGGAGGACAGACACAGCGTGCAGATGGCCATTATTGTGAAGCGTATCTTCAACAAACTTCTCTCAAACGGTCCCTCCTTAGGTCATTTTCCACCTGATGCCCAAATAGGCAATTGTTCGCCCCGTCGTCCGTCTGCTCCGCCTCATCGTCCGCGTCGCGACTTCGGTTACTCAAAGTGTGCACAATCCGACGAGACCACTTTCAATCGATTTCATTTTTAAACAATTTTTGAGACTTTCTAATTACTTTAAATTATTTTAGTTGCCTTTTATAATTCTTGTTTTTTTTGTTATTAAAATATTGTTTAATCTGTTTTTTGGAATTAATTTGCTTTTTCCATGTTCACTTTTCTCTTTCGTTTCGTTCTTTTTCTTTGTTTAATTCATTTCTTTTCCTTTTCCGAATTTGGCGCATCCATCGGCGGCATTGGCATTTCAATTAAATCATTTTGGATTTTTGCTTTTTGTTAAATAATATTTTTCATTAATTTTTTCATTTCTTTCACTGCCGCGTTGGCAATGGCTATAATTAGGAAAAAAGAAAGCATATGCAAATTCATTGCCCAAATTAAGGAAGATTAAATTACGGAAATAATTGCAAGCGACCCCGTCACCGGGTCCATCCCCTCGAGGGCACCGCCGCCGGGACACAACAAACGAACGAATCAAATGATCACGGACGGGCATAATAACAGATAAGACACCCCCGGCGGGGGGGGGGGGGGACACGCACGTCATTAACTTTAAACTCACATTTTGTTACAATGAAACTGCTGAAAATGTTGTAAACACCCGACAAATTTGGATAATTAAACGAAAAAAGTGAGGTGAAAATGGAAAAAATTAGACAAAAAAAGAAGAAAAATTTAAGGCTTCTTCAATTCACTAAATTCAATTTCAATAGAAATGGGTGGAAAGATAAGTTCAAATAAAACGGGAAAACTCCCCCACGCCTTTTCAAAAGAATGCCTTTTTCTCCCCGACAATCTGAATTGTGATTATAGTTTTCTCGTGGCTTCGTTTCTTTTGGCACCACCTGTGCTGCTGACCGTTGAATTAAAAACTTACATTTTTAGCAAAATATACAGTAATCAGCGCCTCGTTCTGATTCGAAATATTTACTAATGAAAGTTTTGTTTTTTATATATTTGCTCATATATATATTTTTTTTTGTGCCTTTTTAGGTGCCTATTTTACTATTGTTTTTTTTATCTTTATGATTTTACATCACAGAAGAGAAAAACAGAGTCAGGTGCAACAGAATACACAAAAGGAGGAATTTTATGGAGTAAGAGAAGTGAAATTTGGAAAAACAAAACAAAATGGTTTCGAAATTTAAATGTCTCTAATTACAGAAGTGCAAATGCAAAACAATTTTTGAATAAATAGTTAGAACATTTTTAGACAAACAATAATAAAAGTATTAGGTAATAATTTAGGAAATCATAATAATAATAATAATAATTAAACTCGACATTTAGCAGAGGCGTGTTTAAATAAGTAATGATAATAAAACATAAAAAACAATCTGATTAAGTGCCAATTATCTGATGAGAAAGGGCATCCCGTAACCAGCGAAAAACAATTGATCACACATTTATAACAATAACGAACGAACATTCAATTCACTCTAAGAAATTCTCGTCTGACCAAACAGAAAAAAGGACCGGCATTTCAAGCAAATGGAATAAAACCCAAACAGAAGAAATATAAATACAATATGAAATAAAAGACAACAAACAAAACACGGCCAAATGAGGTGGGCAAAATAATTAAAAAAGCAAAAAAAAATAGTTGCGTTTTCGAGTGGTTCCAAATGCCTTTAATTAAAAAATTTCATGGAATATTTATTGTCAGCTTTTTCTCCTCCGCCGACGGCGTTTTGTCTGCTCTTTTTTAAATACACAAATAACAAACTCTGACTCCACAACAATATTGCCCAATTTGCTCTGTCAGTACACGACGACCCCTTCGAATTTGTAGGGCCCGTCAAACTTTTGGTCGTCCAACAGCACATGGCCATCACTGAGACGGAAGACGAACAAATAGGAGGCGATTGGCTTGCCGCCTCGCTCTTCCGACTTTATCGCGACACATATTCGTTGAATTATCATAGTTTCTTAAATTTAGAAAATTTAATTTGATTTTAATTTATTTTTAACTTTAATAAATTTTAATTTATTTCCTTTTTAGCTTGGAAGGGTTAAATCGCGTTTTATAGAGACCCCTCCTTATACATACGATTTGTCTAAATTTAATTTACTTTTAAAAGTTAAAAGAGTTTAAACACATTTTGATGCCAATTATCTTAAAGTGCTTGGCTTTGGGCCGGGATTTCTGTACAATTTTATTGTTTTTATGAAATTTAAATGTCATTTATCCGCTGGAAAAGCGATTTGTGATGCGCACAGTTTGTACTCGGAAAATGATGGATGAGGCGGGGGCGGCATTCTGCTGCAATTTCATAGGCACTTAAGGAAATAACTGGGCGGAGCATACATTCAAGTATCTCACATAATGATAATGAATTTCTGTTTGAAAATTGTTCCTTTTTTTGCCAGTCAGTTATTACTGTATTCATTTTCTGAATTTAAATCAGCATTTGACTTACTTTTGTTTTTGCTTAGTTTTACTTTGCCATTCGTTGTCCCCACTTTTGCTTATTCCTCCAAAATCGGCCTTTCTTCGCCCTCCCCCCCCAAATGGCTTCTTCCTCCGCTGTTGCTGCTGTGCCGTCCTCCTCCACCTCCTCCTCCTCCTCCTCTTCCTCTTCCTCCTCCTCCTCCTCCAATCGGCTTCATCATTTCATCATCAGAGGGGCCGCTCCGTTCTCTTCCCTCCAAAGTGTAAGCATCCAATTTTTCCTAACCGTATAATTTAATTTAATTATTATTTTTAAATTTGTAGATTTCGTCAGCAGTGCCATCGGAACCCAAAGACCATAGGGAAGAAAAGGCGAAAAACGAACATTTTGTGGCGGCGAATAATCGGAGCAAATGTTCTACAGAATCGTCGGTCATTTGTCGCTTTTCGAATGGTCGCAAAGAAACGCGCACTTTCGTCGACCCGGCCGAATTCTTCGCGCGTCAGTCTCTGAACGCCTCGCGAATGGCACGGCGCACAAACACACGACACCGTTTTCAGCAGCAAAACGCACTGTTCGAGGATTTGCTGTTAGCGGAAGCGGAAAGGGACGCGGTGCCGACGGCGCTTACCATTCGCGGGACGACGGCACCCGCGGGGACAACGGAAAGATGAAGCAAAGCGCAGGGATAAATGAAAATAAAGATATTAAAACAAAAACTATGACACTGCCGAAAGCATTCATTGGACATCCAAATTGAACAGCTGCGGGGAATTTCAATTTCTGATCAAAACTTAAAAAATATGAAAATTTTGGTTTTTAATTGGTCAAAAAGAGAAGACATCCAATTTATATAAATCGGAGATTGATTTATCCAAAGCTTTCAAGTTTTGTTAAATTTTTTGACTTCCCTCTCCTAACATTTCACTCATTCAAAATTTAATTGGAATTTTAATTATTTTTTATTTTAAATTAATAAATCTCCTCAAAATCTGGTTCAGAAAATAAAATGAGTTCGGAATATGCATTCTTTCTTTGATCATTTTTCATTAATCAGAGTTTGTACATTTTTTCGAATATATTAAATATTGAATATAATTTTTCAAATATTTCACCTTTAATAATTTAAATTATTTTCCAACGAATAACTCCCAATACTTAAATAATACAAAATGAATTTAAACTCTTCAAATTTTAATCTTAAACTTAGTCTTTTTATCAAAAATATTTAAACATATTTTTAATACATAAATAAATAATAAAAAGTCATTATTATAAATAATAACATATTATCAAGAAAAAATTCGAAAAATATTGGAATATAGCAAATAAATCAGAAGAAAGAAGTGTTCAGGTAGAGGCTGGCAATTTGAATGGCGAAGCTGCATTTGGCACAATTTGGGCCCAAAATCCTCAGGCCATTCTCATCCAAGAAAAATTGCCTTTTGAAGGCAGCAACTTTCTGAAGGATTTTGATAAAACAAATGCACGAAAATTGAAAATGTTTTTAATTAAAAAGATTTAATTGTAATTAATGGGAATAAATTTTCAATTACATAATATTCTGCCAAAAATTGCGTTCTTTACTTGAATATTCGGAATCCGAAGCAAAAGTTCGGCCATTCGCTTGACACTTTCCATTGCATTTCCGTCCTTTTTTCTATTCAAATATCTCTGCAAACTCTCCAAAAGTTTTTGTCGCTTTTCGTTTACAATTTGCTGAGTTTTTTCGCCCAATGAAAGACAATCTGAAAATGCACAAAAATATTAAAAATTAACAATTATTTTAAAATAAAATTAACAATTCCTTTTCGACCTGAATCAAACAGAAGCAGTGACTGTATGAATACGTATTCCACTTCGTTCAGTTGGATTCGTCGTATTGGTGCCTTAGAGTAATTAAGACTCCTTTTTTGGAAATTGTCCCTAATTGCTTCCCATTTGTTACCAAAATGTGGTTGATCACCGCCACTATGCCTCTGATCAGTCCGTTTTGCGGGATACAAATGCCTTTGGAAAAGTTCCTGGTCACTTGAAGTCCGTCAGGGTAAACCAAACGATCAGAAAACCGTTCGGGTGTTTCAAAGGCTTCGCAAAAGACGAGCAAAGCGAAGGAGCAGTGGACGATTAACGACTGGAGGTCAGAAAGTGGAATTTCCTTTGGTGGGCATACGGTATGAACGAGTTACGGTAAAAGCAGTGGCAATTTACGGTACCTGGAGTTCGGAGAACGATTTTACCCATTCGACAGCGACTGATAAAATGCGCGCACGCCAATCGTAAAAGTCCAATTGAATGCCTTGGCAAATGGCGAAATGACTTTTGAATTACTAAGGCTCGAATTTTCAATTTTTTAACTTTTTTTTGCAGCTTTGGCTCTCATTAATTTAATTGGATTTTTGACTATTTTTAATACATTTTGCGGAGAAACAGGTGAAATATAAGATTTTGATTCAAAAAAAAAATTAATCAAAAAAATTATCAATATTAAAAATAAATAAATAATTGTCTAACGGTTCCGCGAATTTCATCTTAAAACTCAATTTAAAACAATAATATTCCGACGATGCCTATAGGCGGCAGTGAGAAAAACTTGATAATTTTTGGACTTATTAACAGATTTTGCCTTTTGTTTTATCACTTAATTAATGTAATAATTGGTTCGTTTGCTTTGCTTTTCGGCCGAAGATTTAACCTTTTCTTTGTTGGATAATTAAATTTTAAATGAAATATTATCCTTTTTGACTTCTCACCAGGAATTCTCAACTTAAAATTTTCAAAAATTTTCATGGGCCCGTCAAAAACGGTGCGCTGCTGAAACGCATGGTCAATTGTTTCGAAAATTGGCGTGGAGGAAGAGGTGAGCAAGGTGCGGAATTGCCTCCTCTTGGCCAACAATCGGCTAATCAGTGGGTCCTCTTGGCCCCGGTCGAATTGGTCCCCCAAAATGAATGCTTTGGCCATATTTACCCTCCGTTTACGCTCAACATTAAGCTCTAAATTCAAAGTCGGAAATGATCAAAATATTTTGGTCGTGACCAAAATTAAAGGACCTGTGAAAATCATGCCGACTTTTCTGCACTTTTCAAAGCGACAGTGCCGACAACAGCACCGATTTTTCAGGTTAATCTGACATTTGCCCTTCCGAGCACATGAATACTTGCGATTCTGAAAAGAGTAAATCATTAATGTTTGTTTTTCTTTTTTATTGACTTTCGCTTCTTTCTTTGCTTCACCTCCATTATCGCACGGCGAAAAAATGTTTTGCATCCGTTGCAAGACCAAACCATGTAATGCACACCCGAAGCTCGGGCTCCACAGACGACGCAATCTGAAGAAAAAGAAAATGAAATTCAAACAAATATTCTTAATTGCAGGAATGGTATTTATTAAATTTTAAATATATATTTAAATATAAATGATTACCAATGGTGCCGCTGGAAGAAGGCTGCGAAGATGAGCGTTTGGCATTCGGTCCATTGGCATTGGCGGTTTGAAATTGGCAAAATGTATCATTGTCAGAATTTGACTGACAAAAAAGTTCCGCGGTTTCTGATATTCCAACAGAATTGTCGCTGCTGATCAGCATTTGATTCCTCTTGATAATTTAGTTTTGCTAAAGGTTTTTTTTTTAATTTAAATTAAATTTTCTTTTTCCATTTCAAAATTATTATTATTTTTGCTTTACTTTAAATTTGCCATTTTGCCTCCACTGTTTCTACGAATTAGCAAATATAGGGGAAAAAGGCGTTCGAATGAACAGAGAACACGTGGAAAAGGAGAGGGGAGGGATCATTATGATTTTGAGTTTTTTAAAAGTGATTGATTGCTGACAAAACAAACAATGATGAATGATATTGGATAAACCAACCATCATTCTCTTTTTGGCTTGGCTTTTCCCACTTGTCCGTCCGTCCGTTCCGTTTCGATCCGTTCGTTCGTTCGTTAATTAATTGGTTGCTGCCTTAGGCGATGTTTGGTGGCAACCAAAGGAAGGCGGAAGTAAAAGATATTCGTATTTTCTTGTAAATATTGCCCTGTCCACGGGGAAAGGTGCAAATGAAATGCCAATGCCCACCGCCTCCCACTTTTTTTTCTTCTTGAATTTGCATTTTTGTATCAATCAGAAAACTTCGACGATTGAATTTACAAAATTTGCCATATTTAGCATTAATTCCTAGTAAATCATTTGATTGTCTCTTTGGCTTTGTCATTTTCTGCTGATGCGCAAATAGTCCTTATTATTTCTTTTGTTAATCTAATTTTTTAATTCGCAATTGTCGCTTTTTCAATGTGAATAAGAAGGTTCAGCAGAATAAATTCAAAATTATAAATTAATTCGAAATTCCTTAATTAATTAAAAGACAAAAACAAACTCCGAACAAAAAAAAAAAGAAAAATAAACGAACATGAAAAGATAAGAAGAAATTAAGTGAATGACGGACGAAAAAAAGTGAAATCGAAGAGCCGATTAACAATCAAACAGAACAATCATCACTCGGATGGGTTTGACATTATCACAAAAATTGTACGCTGTTCAATGTTAGTTAATAATTTTTTAATTTTGAATCATCTCTTAATAAAAAAATGGTAAATTAATCCGCTTCAGCTGATTATTACATCTCATCCGATGGATTTCTTTTCATTGCTAATATTAAAATTGGCATTTCTTTCACTTTTCGGCGCATTCGCTGAAGTGCCAAAAAAACGGCTGAAAGTGTTGGTGTATTCGCCGACTTTGACATGGAGTCACATGCAATTCATGGGCACAATTGCGGACACTTTGGCTGACGCGGGCCATGACGTGGTGAGGGGGGGGGGAATGATCAGCGAATGGCTTTTGAGTGATCGGAAGCGAATTAATGCCAAGGCAAAAGCTGAAGGGGCGAATTTAAAATTCAAAAAGCCATTGGGAAAGTGCCATATCCAGATAATGTCCAATTGTTTTGTTTATTTTATTAAGCATTTTATGCGATTGATTCCAAATAATTTTACAATTCAATGGCCAAAAGAAGTGCACAAAGTGCAAACAATTCACGACATTCGTCAAATATTTGCTGAAAATTCCATTAGCATTCAGCAAATTAGTTTGCTAAATGATCCGTTCGACGGCAAACAATTCGCCACTTTCATTTGGCAAACGGTTCGTTTTGATGAAAAAGTTACCAATTTAATTAAACCAATATACAGTGATTGAAATGCTGGTGGATTGAGTCCCGTTGATTGGAATGTTGGTGGATTGAGTCCCACTGATTGAAATGCTGGAGGGTTGAGTCCTGTTGATTGGAATGTTGGTGGGTTGAGTCCCAGTGATTGAATGCTGGAGGGTTGAGTCCTGTTGATTGGAATGTTGGTGGTTGAGTCCCACTGATTGGAATGTTGGTGGATTGAGTCCCAGTGATTGGAATGTTGGTGGATTGAGTCCCAGTGATTGGAATGTTGGTGGGTTGAGTCCCAGTGATTGAATGCTGGAGGGTTGAGTCCTGTTGATTGGAATGTTGGTGGGTTGAGTCCCAGTTTCAAGACGGCTGCGCTGCTCTACCTGGGTCTTCCGCAAACGTACGGCGCGCACAATCTCTACGTGAAGCACGTGCACCCGCTGGTGGACCGTCTGGGCAAGATCAAAGTGAAATGAAGCGCAGGCAACGACAACTGATGTTAGAAGCGGCCAATCGATCGATCATCCCCCACCCCCCCCCCTGTATTATATGATATCAATATTGTATGTATTTGTAACCCCGGCCAATCGTTAATGATGCCTGATTTGTTGTCAAATCCCGAGCCCTTTATGTGACAGTGATATTGTATGTGCTGTGATTATTGTTCGCAATATGATTCCGGAAATGTATAAGTTATATTGTATTATGCATCTGCGAGATAAACAATTTACAGTGAATAAATTTGGATCTGAGGCTGAATTTCTTATTTTTCTCGTTATAATTCTTTTTGAGGCAAATATTTGCTCTTTTCTTGTTTTTATAAATTCTTGAGCCTATTGGGCCCATAAAAGGGGGGGCCGAAGGCCCCCGTACGAGGCCGCGAAGCGGCCGAGCCCTCCCCAACTGTTCAACATCCCAAGGCACACAAAAAGTTAAAAATGCTAAAGAAATTTGCTGAGGTTGAATCCAGTGTTTGTAATGCCGGAGATTTGAGAATTTTGGAAGCTCGGGGAAAGGGTTAAATGTGTGAAGAAAATTTTCGATTTTCACATTTTTGGTCTAAAAATGGCTCAAATGATCTTTTATTGAAGCAATGTTGAATTTCAGTTCGTTTCCGTGTATTTAAACAAAGTTGAAGCAAAAATGTGAAAATCGAAAATTTATATTTTCGACTTTTTGTTCGAATTCGGGTCCGGGATTAGGAATTGGTCTAAATGGGCGCCGGATTCGTGATCAGCGACCCCGAAAACCCCATAAAAAGTGTTTTTATGACTTTTGAAAACATAAAAAAATTTCGAAAAGGGGGGGGGGGACCTGAACTATTACCAAAAAAACAACCGCCATTGCTATTTTTAGTATCATATTTCGCCAGAGTCATATTTTTAACTTTAATTGGCTAATCATAATGATGTATTTGTATGTACAATTGTCACTGGAACATAAAATGAATTTTGTTACATGCATACATAGGATATCGGACTGGGTCAGTTTAGTACGGCCGGTTTAGTACGGCCGGTTTAGTACGGCCGTTTTAGTACGGCCGTTTTAGTACGAGGGTCGGTTTAGTACGAGGGTCAGTTTAGTACGGCAAGCTGTTTTTGTCCAAAATAGATTCTACTGATTTTTTCCGAAAAAATGTTTAAAATTAATAACATAACATATTTATCAATGTGTTAACAACAACAAAAAAATAACAAGCATTGAAAAATTACGGGCGCATTTCATAATTTCGAGAAATACCAACGAGCAAATTGATGATATTATCGGGATTAACATTGGCATGGTAATTGTGGTCATTTTGGATAGCCGGGTTATTGTTGATGGCATTGTAGCCCTGCAAAAGTCGAAGAATTCTGGCATCGGCGGCACGATATTTGGGCTTCTTTAGAGGAGGGACTTCACCAGCGATGCATCGGGCGATGTCTGCATCAATTGATTTTTGCTCACATCGAATTGTGTTGATGAAGCGGAAGACAGTTGGATGTGTACAATCAAATGCCCGTTGAAGTTTTCTATGGTATGCTTCTGCGTAATTGTTGGTTCTGTCTCCTCCATCCAACGTCCGTTGATGCACACTCCATTCTTCCGGTGCGAACCGTGGCACTGTCAAACCACCATTGAACCGCGGCCTTCCGGTGTAACTTCTCCTTGCTTCGCTTTGTTTTTATTTCCTGATTGGGCTGTTCCATTTGTATTGTAGCTAAACATAGATATTATAAGTTTTTCCTTCTTTATAATTGACAAAAAAAACATTTGTAACAGTTATGGACAAAAACAGCTTGCCGTACTAAACCGACCCTCGTACTAAACCGGCCGTACTAAACCGACCCTCGTACTAAAACGGCCGTACTAAACCGGCCGTACTAAACCGGCCGTACTAAACCGACCCCGACCGTAGGATATTGGTTAAAAACAAATGGAAGAAAATGCAAAAATTAACTTTGTATAGTGCCAGAAAAAACATATTTATGCAAATCCTTTAAGAATGTGCGCTTTTATAGACGAAAAAATCTGACATTGGAGGCAAAAGAGAAAAACCAATTTGTCAGTGTAAAAATGTGTTATAAATAGCGACTGTTTCCTTGTTTTGCATCATTCATTTATTCTCTTGGCCAACAATCAAAGCATCGAACACAACAACCAACAACTACAACAACAACAATGTCATCAGACGACGCGGACAAAGCGGCGGCAAAAGACGGACCGGCACCGGACACTCCGAGCGATGCCAAAGTGACGGACGGCGGACCACCAACGGCAACTGAGGACAAACCGAAGGAACAAACGGAAGCGAAAGTGCCTGATGAGCCAACCGCGACGAAGGAGGAGCCGAAAGTGCCCGATGAGCCATCAACGACGAAGGAACCAACGGCGCCAGTGACAGACGGACCGCCATCAGAGGCAAAGGGAGACAAATCGGACGAGCCAAAAGTTTCGGATGAGCCCGCAACCAAAGTGCCAGATGAACCGCCCGCAACGGAGCCACCAAAGGATTCAGCGACGACGGAAGGATCGGATGAGCCATCAACGGACACTTCAAAGGACTCGGCGACGACGGAAGGATCGGAGGACGAAGCGCCTGCGCCGGAAGACCAACCAAAGAAGGCGGACGAGAAGAAGTCGGAGGAAGAAGCGTCAGAGCCACCGAAAGCGCCGGAAGACCAACCAAAGAAGGCGGACAAGAAGAAATCAGAGGAAGCCCCAGCAAAGGAGCCGAAGAAGAAAGCGGACAAGAAAAAGAAGTCGAAGTCGGAAGAATCAGTGGCCTCCGTCAGCGTGCGTCTTCAGCCTCGAAAGGTGCCCGTCAACAGCTTCAAGGACGTGCGCCCCACCGTGCAGAAGAGCCTCGCCGGGCTCAAATACCCGTTCATCAAGAAGCTGGAGAAGCAGGCGGGGATGGACCGCGAGAAGGTAAAAACATTGTCATCCTTTCATTTTTTAAACATTTTCTTTCCATTTTCAGCTGTTCTACTCTGCACTGGCCGTCCTGTCCGTCTACCTGATGGTCGGCCCCGGCAACACTTTCCTCAGCGCTTTGATCGGTTGGTTTGGCTGGGGTGGGTCCAAATGTCACCCCTTTCTAATGTTCTTCATTTTAGTCAAAGCCTGGCCCGTCTACCAAACCATCCTGGCCGTCCACACTCAGAACAGAAGTGAGTAATTGCATTTCCTTTTGAAATGAACATTCTAATTTTCATAATTTTCAGAGGATGACACCCAATGGCTCGCCTTCTGGTGCGCCTTCGCCGCCTTCTCCGTGCTCGACCACTTCTTCGCCCCCCTCGAGCTGCTCTTCGGGCTGTACCTGCTCTTCAAGACGGCTGCGCTGCTCTACCTGGGTCTTCCGCAAACGTACGGCGCGCACAATCTCTACGTGAAGCACGTGCACCCGCTGGTGGACCGTCTGGGCAAGATCAAAGTGAAATGAAGCGCAGGCAACGACAACTGATGTGAGAAGCGGCCAATCGATCGATCATCCCCCCCCCCCCCCCCCCCCCTCTGTATTATATGATATCAATATTGTATGTATTTGTAACCCCGGCCAATCGTTAATGATGCCTGATTTGTTGTCAAATCCCGAGCCCTTTATGTGACAGTGATATTGTATGTGCTGTGATTATTGTTCGCAATATGATTCCGGAAATGTATAAGTTATATTGTATTATGCATCTGCGAGATAAACAATTTACAGTGAATAAATTTGGATCTGAGGCTGAATTTCTTATTTTTCTCGTTATAATTCTTTTTGAGGCAAATATTTGCTCTTTTCTTGTTTTTATAAATTCTTGAGCCTATTGGGCCCATAAAAGTTGAAGCTAAATTGGCCTTTTTGACGCCTATAGACTGGAAATTTAGCCATTTTTGAATAGCTCAGAAATTTTTTGGACCGCACAAATTTTGAGCACACATTTTCAAAAATCGTATAGCGGTTGAAGGCAAATAAATAAATTTGGGTAATTTTGGAAGCTCGGGGAAAGGGTTAAATGTGTGAAGAAAATTTTCGATTTTCACATTTTTGGTCTAAAAATGGCTCAAATGATCTTTTATTGAAGCAATGTTGAATTTCAGTTCGTTTCCGTGTATTTAAACAAAGTTGAAGCAAAAATGTGAAAATCGAAAATTTAAATTTTCGACTTTTTGTTCGAATTCGGGTCCGGGATTAGGAATTGGTCTAAATGGGCGCCGGATTCGTGATCAGCGACCCCGAAAACCCCATAAAAAGTGTTTTTATGACTTTTGAAAACATAAAAAAATTTCGAAAAGGGGGGGGGACAAACTGAACTATTACCAAAAAAACAACCGCCATTGCTATTTTTAGTATCATATTTCGCCAGAGTCATATTTTTAACTTTAATTGGCTAATCATAATGATGTATTTGTATGTACAATTGTCACTGGAACATAAAATGAATTTTGTTACATGCATACATAGGATATCGGACTGGGTCAGTTTAGTACGGCCGGTTTAGTACGGCCGGTTTAGTACGGCCGTTTTAGTACGGCCGTTTTAGTACGAGGGTCGGTTTAGTACGAGGGTCAGTTTAGTACGGCAAGCTGTTTTTGTCCAAAATAGATTCTACTGATTTTTTCCGAAAAAATGTTTAAAATTAATAACATAACATATTTATCAATGTGTTAACAACAACAAAAAAATAACAAGCATTGAAAAATTACGGGCGCATTTCATAATTTCGAGAAATACCAACGAGCAAATTGATGATATTATCGGGATTAACATTGGCATGGTAATTGTGGTCATTTTGGATAGCCGGGTTATTGTTGATGGCATTGTAGCCCTGCAAAAGTCGAAGAATTCTGGCATCGGCGGCACGATATTTGGGCTTCTTTAGAGGAGGGACTTCACCAGCGATGCATCGGGCGATGTCTGCATCAATTGATTTTTGCTCACATCGAATTGTGTTGATGAAGCGGAAGACAGTTGGATGTGTACAATCAAATGCCCGTTGAAGTTTTCTATGGTATGCTTCTGCGTAATTGTTGGTTCTGTCTCCTCCATCCAACGTCCGTTGATGCACACTCCATTCTTCCGGTGCGAACCGTGGCACTGTCAAACCACCATTGAACCGCGGCCTTCCGGTGTAACTTCTCCTTGCTTCGCTTTGTTTTTATTTCCTGATTGGGCTGTTCCATTTGTATTGTAGCTAAACATAGATATTATAAGTTTTTCCTTCTTTATAATTGACAAAAAAAACATTTGTAACAGTTATGGACAAAAACAGCTTGCCGTACTAAACCGACCCTCGTACTAAACCGGCCGTACTAAACCGACCCTCGTACTAAAACGGCCGTACTAAACCGGCCGTACTAAACCGGCCGTACTAAACCGACCCCGACCGTAGGATATTGGTTAAAAACAAATGGAAGAAAATGCAAAAATTAACTTTGTATAGTGCCAGAAAAAACATATTTATGCAAATCCTTTAAGAATGTGCGCTTTTATAGACGAAAAAATCTGACATTGGAGGCAAAAGAGAAAAACCAATTTGTCAGTGTAAAAATGTGTTATAAATAGCGACTGTTTCCTTGTTTTGCATCATTCATTTATTCTCTTGGCCAACAATCAAAGCATCGAACACAACAACCAACAACTACAACAACAACAATGTCATCAGACGACGCGGACAAAGCGGCGGCAAAAGACGGACCGGCACCGGACACTCCGAGCGATGCCAAAGTGACGGACGGCGGACCACCAACGGCAACTGAGGACAAACCGAAGGAACAAACGGAAGCGAAAGTGCCTGATGAGCCAACCGCGACGAAGGAGGAGCCGAAAGTGCCCGATGAGCCATCAACGACGAAGGAACCAACGGCGCCAGTGACAGACGGACCGCCATCAGAGGCAAAGGGAGACAAATCGGACGAGCCAAAAGTTTCGGATGAGCCCGCAACCAACGTGCCAGATGAACCGCCCGCAACGGAGCCACCAAAGGATTCAGCGACGACGGAAGGATCGGATGAGCCATCAACGGACACTCCAAAGGACTCGGCGACGACGGAAGGATCGGAGGACGAAGCGCCTGCGCCGGAAGACCAACCAAAGAAGGCGGACGAGAAGAAGTCGGAGGAAGAAGCGTCAGAGCCACCGAAAGCGCCGGAAGACCAACCAAAGAAGGCGGACAAGAAGAAATCAGAGGAAGCCCCAGCAAAGGAGCCGAAGAAGAAAGCGGACAAGAAAAAGAAGTCGAAGTCGGAAGAATCAGTGGCCTCCGTCAGCGTGCGTCTTCAGCCTCGAAAGGTGCCCGTCAACAGCTTCAAGGACGTGCGCCCCACCGTGCAGAAGAGCCTCGCCGGGCTCAAATACCCGTTCATCAAGAAGCTGGAGAAGCAGGCGGGGATGGACCGCGAGAAGGTAAAAACATTGTCATCCTTTCATTTTTTAAACATTTTCTTTCCATTTTCAGCTGTTCTACTCTGCACTGGCCGTCCTGTCCGTCTACCTGATGGTCGGCCCCGGCAACACTTTCCTCAGCGCTTTGATCGGTTGGTTTGGCTGGGGTGGGTCCAAATGTCACCCCTTTCTAATGTTCTTCATTTTAGTCAAAGCCTGGCCCGTCTACCAAACCATCCTGGCCGTCCACACTCAGAACAGAAGTGAGTAATTGCATTTCCTTTTGAAATGAACATTCTAATTTTCATAATTTTCAGAGGATGACACCCAATGGCTCGCCTTCTGGTGCGCCTTCGCCGCCTTCTCCGTGCTCGACCACTTCTTCGCCCCCCTCGAGCTGCTCTTCGGGCTGTACCTGCTCTTCAAGACGGCTGCGCTGCTCTACCTGGGTCTTCCGCAAACGTACGGCGCGCACAATCTCTACGTGAAGCACGTGCACCCGCTGGTGGACCGTCTGGGCAAGATCAAAGTGAAATGAAGCGCAGGCAACGACAACTGATGTGAGAAGCGGCCAATCGATCGATCATCCCCCAATCTTTGTTGAGAATAGAAGAAAATAAAAAAATGTTGGCAAATATTTGTAACCCCGGCCAATCGTTAATGATGCCTGATTTGTTGTCAAATCCCGAGCCCTTTATGTGACAGTGATATTGTATGTGCTGTGATTATTGTTCGCAATATGATTCCGGAAATGTATAAGTTATATTGTATTATGCATCTGCGAGATAAACAATTTACAGTGAATAAATTTGGATCTGAGGCTGAATTTCTTATTTTTCTCGTTATAATTCTTTTTGAGGCAAATATTTGCTCTTTTCTTGTTTTTATAAATTCTTGAGCCTATTGGGCCCATAAAAGTTGAAGCTAAATTGGCCTTTTTGACGCCTATAGACTGGAAATTTAGCCATTTTTGAATAGCTCTTAGAAATTTTTTGGACCGCACAAATTTTGAGCACACATTTTCAAAAATCGTATAGCGGTTGAAGGCAAATAAATAAATTTGGGTAATTTTGGAAGCTCGGGGAAAGGGTTAAATGTGTGAAGAAAATTTTCGATTTTCACATTTTTGGTCTAAAAATGGCTCAAATGATCTTTTATTGAAGCAATGTTGAATTTCAGTTCGTTTCCGTGTATTTAAACAAAGTTGAAGCAAAAATGTGAAAATCGAAAATTTAAATTTTCGACTTTTTGTTCGAATTCGGGTCCGGGATTAGGAATTGGTCTAAATGGGCGCCGGATTCGTGATCAGCGACCCCGAAAACCCCATAAAAAGTGTTTTTATGACTTTTGAAAACATAAAAAAATTTCGAAAAGGGGGGGGGGACAAACTGAACTATTACCAAAAAAACAACCGCCATTGCTATTTTTAGTATCATATTTCGCCAGAGTCATATTTTTAACTTTAATTGGCTAATCATAATGATGTATTTGTATGTACAATTGTCACTGGAACATAAAATGAATTTTGTTACATGCATACATAGGATATCGGACTGGGTCAGTTTAGTACGGCCGGTTTAGTACGGCCGGTTTAGTACGGCCGTTTTAGTACGGCCGTTTTAGTACGAGGGTCGGTTTAGTACGAGGGTCAGTTTAGTACGGCAAGCTGTTTTTGTCCAAAATAGATTCTACTGATTTTTTCCGAAAAAATGTTTAAAATTAATAACATAACATATTTATCAATGTGTTAACAACAACAAAAAAATAACAAGCATTGAAAAATTACGGGCGCATTTCATAATTTCGAGAAATACCAACGAGCAAATTGATGATATTATCGGGATTAACATTGGCATGGTAATTGTGGTCATTTTGGATAGCCGGGTTATTGTTGATGGCATTGTAGCCCTGCAAAAGTCGAAGAATTCTGGCATCGGCGGCACGATATTTGGGCTTCTTTAGAGGAGGGACTTCACCAGCGATGCATCGGGCGATGTCTGCATCAATTGATTTTTGCTCACATCGAATTGTGTTGATGAAGCGGAAGACAGTTGGATGTGTACAATCAAATGCCCGTTGAAGTTTTCTATGGTATGCTTCTGCGTAATTGTTGGTTCTGTCTCCTCCATCCAACGTCCGTTGATGCACACTCCATTCTTCCGGTGCGAACCGTGGCACTGTCAAACCACCATTGAACCGCGGCCTTCCGGTGTAACTTCTCCTTGCTTCGCTTTGTTTTTATTTCCTGATTGGGCTGTTCCATTTGTATTGTAGCTAAACATAGATATTATAATGAATAATTATACTTTAGAATTTTTTAAATATTATTGTGGTAACAATTGCCAAGTCTGCAATTGATAATCCGAAATTGTCGTAACAACAAAATAGTATACATATATCATATAAATAAATAAAATAAAGCCAAAATCAATTTTTTCATTTTAAAAAAGCTTTTCCTCAACTCTTTCAAACAGAAATGTCTTAAAAACAAATGGAAGAAAATGCAAAAATTAACTTTGTATAGTGCCAGAAAAAACATATTTATGCAAATCCTTTAAGAATGTGCGCTTTTATAGACGAAAAAATCTGACATTGGAGGCAAAAGAGAAAAACCAATTTGTCAGTGTAAAAATGTGTTATAAATAGCGACTGTTTCCTTGTTTTGCATCATTCATTTATTCTCTTGGCCAACAATCAAAGCATCGAACACAACAACCAACAACTACAACAACAACAATGTCATCAGACGACGCGGACAAAGCGGCGGCAAAAGACGGACCGGCACCGGACACTCCGAGCGATGCCAAAGTGACGGACGGCGGACCACCAACGGCAACTGAGGACAAACCGAAGGAACAAACGGAAGCGAAAGTGCCTGATGAGCCAACCGCGACGAAGGAGGAGCCGAAAGTGCCCGATGAGCCATCAACGACGAAGGAACCAACGGCGCCAGTGACAGACGGACCGCCATCAGAGGCAAAGGGAGACAAATCGGACGAGCCAAAAGTTTCGGATGAGCCCGCAACCAACGTGCCAGATGAACCGCCCGCAACGGAGCCACCAAAGGATTCAGCGACGACGGAAGGATCGGATGAGCCATCAACGGACACTCCAAAGGACTCGGCGACGACGGAAGGATCGGAGGACGAAGCGCCTGCGCCGGAAGACCAACCAAAGAAGGCGGACGAGAAGAAGTCGGAGGAAGAAGCGTCAGAGCCACCGAAAGCGCCGGAAGACCAACCAAAGAAGGCGGACAAGAAGAAATCAGAGGAAGCCCCAGCAAAGGAGCCGAAGAAGAAAGCGGACAAGAAAAAGAAGTCGAAGTCGGAAGAATCAGTGGCCTCCGTCAGCGTGCGTCTTCAGCCTCGAAAGGTGCCCGTCAACAGCTTCAAGGACGTGCGCCCCACCGTGCAGAAGAGCCTCGCCGGGCTCAAATACCCGTTCATCAAGAAGCTGGAGAAGCAGGCGGGGATGGACCGCGAGAAGGTAAAAACATTGTCATCCTTTCATTTTTTAAACATTTTCTTTCCATTTTCAGCTGTTCTACTCTGCACTGGCCGTCCTGTCCGTCTACCTGATGGTCGGCCCCGGCAACACTTTCCTCAGCGCTTTGATCGGTTGGTTTGGCTGGGGTGGGTCCAAATGTCACCCCTTTCTAATGTTCTTCATTTTAGTCAAAGCCTGGCCCGTCTACCAAACCATCCTGGCCGTCCACACTCAGAACAGAAGTGAGTAATTGCATTTCCTTTTGAAATGAACATTCTAATTTTCATAATTTTCAGAGGATGACACCCAATGGCTCGCCTTCTGGTGCGCCTTCGCCGCCTTCTCCGTGCTCGACCACTTCTTCGCCCCCCTCGAGCTGCTCTTCGGGCTGTACCTGCTCTTCAAGACGGCTGCGCTGCTCTACCTGGGTCTTCCGCAAACGTACGGCGCGCACAATCTCTACGTGAAGCACGTGCACCCGCTGGTGGACCGTCTGGGCAAGATCAAAGTGAAATGAAGCGCAGGCAACGACAACTGATGTGAGAAGCGGCCAATCGATCGATCATCCCCCACCCCCCCCCCCCCTCTGTATTATATGATATCAATATTGTATGTATTTGTAACCCCGGCCAATCGTTAATGATGCCTGATTTGTTGTCAAATCCCGAGCCCTTTATGTGACAGTGATATTGTATGTGCTGTGATTATTGTTCGCAATATGATTCCGGAAATGTATAAGTTATATTGTATTATGCATCTGCGAGATAAACAATTTACAGTGAATAAATTTGGATCTGAGGCTGAATTTCTTATTTTTCTCGTTATAATTCTTTTTGAGGCAAATATTTGCTCTTTTCTTGTTTTTATAAATTCTTGAGCCTATTGGGCCCATAAAAGTTGAAGCTAAATTGGCCTTTTTGACGCCTTGATCAAAAATTGATCATTTTTATGGTGATCAATTATTCAACCAAGTATAATTCTAAATTTTGAGCACACATTTTCAAAAATCGTATAGCGGTTGAAGGCAAATAAATTTGGGTAATTTTGGAAGCTCGGGGAAAGGGTTAAATGTGTGAAGAAAATTTTCGATTTTCACATTTTTGGTCTAAACATGGCTCAAATGATCTTTTATTGAAGCAATGTTGAATTTCAGTTCGTTTCCGTGTATTTAAACAAAGTTGAAGCAAAAATGTGAAAATCGAAAATTTAAATTTTCGACTTTTTGTTCGAATTCGGGTCCGGGATTAGGAATTGGTCTAAATGGGCGCCGGATTCGTGATCAGCGACCCCGAAAACCCCATAAAAAGTGTTTTTATGACTTTTGAAAACATAAAAAAATTTCGAAAAGCGGGGGGCAGAGCTGTGCGAAAATCACAAAAAAACTTTTTCGTATACGAAAACGAAACGAAAACGTGCATTCGATACGAAAACGAAACACGAAACGAAAAAAAATATTTTGAAACCCGAAAACGAAACACGAAGCAAAAATTTTTGACGGACGAAAACGAAACACGAAAACGAAAAAATAACCATTTTCGTACGAAACGAAACGAAAAAACCGAAAATTTTTTGAACTTATTTCAATCATAATTAAGAAACATAAAACTTTAAAATTGTATCCTCTAACTGAAGGAATGAAGATCCTAGTAGGTGGAAAAGCTAATGTGGCTCTAGGATAGGGGTGTGACCAAACAATTTTTAAAATAAAGAACATCAATGACAAAAATAAGGTTTAGGGTCAAAAAGGACAATCTTGCAAAATTGGTTCGAATCAGTTAATATATAATTTTTTCGATAAAAAATGTATTAAAATGTTATGTTTTTCACATCCTATTATGGATTTTAACAATTTTTGGGGAAGAAATTAGCAACTGCTGAAAAAAAAGATTTTCAAACGTTTTTTTGCAGTGTATTTTTTTTTACAAGTTGATGAATGGGAAGTGGGCCCGGCGGCGCCGATAGGCGACGCCGGGAAAATTTTTGAAAATTTGAGTGCTATTTCATAGCAGATTTTCAATTAAAATCGGTAAAAACATGATTAAAAAATCGGTAAAATAAAGTGCGGTCATGCGGGATCGAACATTAATGCACAGCACAAAACAAACCTGCTGTTTTCACCACTAAACTAAAATACTTAAATAATAAAACTTATTATTTCTTTCCAAAAAAGTCATTCTTAAGGGTGTAAATATTTTCGTCTTTTTCGTAAAATATTGCTCTGACGAAAACGAAACGAAACGAAAATCCAAAATTTTAAAAACCTAAAACGAAACGAAAAACAAAATTTTGAAAACCGAAACCGAAACGAAAAAACTTTAGATGACGAAAACGAAACTCAAAAAGTACCGAAAATTTAGGACGAAACGAAAACGACACGAAATTTCGTCCAGCCCTGGCGGGGGGGGGACAAACTGAACTATTACCAAAAAAACAACCGCCATTGCTATTTTTAGTATCATATTTCGCCAGAGTCATATTTTTAACTTTAATTGGCTAATCAGTTTATAGCTCATTCTTTATAAGGCACACCGATACAATAAATGGGTTTTATTATTTCTGCACATATTACAAACAATTTGCATATTTGACGATTCTATTTAAAATCATCATCAATTGTGTTATGCCAATTAACATTTGTTTCCACACAGACTTCAGATATGCAATGCCACAAGTTTTGCGCCCACTCCGTTGTCGTGAACCCCAGAAAAGATTGGCACTCCGTCCTCCAGAAAAGAGTTGAAAGGGACAGTTTTGATCTCGTCAAAGCCAAACTGTAAAGTCAAAGATTTCAAAATGGAAAAGTAAAATAGTGATCACTGCTGGTCAGACAACTCACTTTTTTAAGCCCCGTCTGAGAGGCGATGGCGGTGGCACAGGTGAACAAATGGGAATAGCCTTTTGCGGAAGCCGTTTGGATGAGTGCACGGAGCATACCGGAGCCCAAGCCAGTCCTGAAAAGGAGCGGAAAGTGCCGCATTTGACGAGCGAGTGATTGGCATTCAACACAACGTTACCTGGCGTGTCCTGGACCTACAGCCATGGCCTGCAATTCGACTAATTTGATATCCTCTTCGGGGGGCAACAGTGCGATATGACTATTCACGAAAGTGAGAATGGCGTGGATTCGATTGGCATTTTGAGATGGAAAAGGGCCATTGCGAATCTCTTAACAATTTGCTTTCATCTTCAATCTCCGCCTTACGTTGCCTAACCTTCTCCGAATTCCTTTTTGTTCGGCATGCGCCCAATGTCTCTGTAGCTTTCGTGAATATTTTCCAATTTGAAGGGCGCATTCAACAGAACTCCCAGTATTTTTCCATCGTTGTTTTTGGCCGTAAATGACAAATCAAACTGAAAATGAGGGGGAAGAGGGTGAAGAGAAGCAAAGCATTGGAGAAACTAATCCACGAACTAACTTTAGAACACTTCTCACAAATGTCGTCGAATATTGGTGAGGTGTCCGAGGGGGTGCAACCTTAAAAAATCAAAACAAAAATTATTATTGGTAAAATTATATCATTTGTGGAAAAAGGACCGATGACGCGGGTGATCGGCTCGTTGACCAAAAACACTTCTTGCAAGAATTTGAACACAGAGTCACGTTCGGAAGTGAACTAAAAGAAAAGTGCGAAAATCGTCTAATTTGATTGATTAAAACAAAGAGAATACATTCACAGTTTCAATGACATAGTCACGGTTCATTGTGGAAAAGTGAGGGACTTTAAGAGAGCGCAGCGTTTTGAGAACGCGAGGACGACGACACGGACCACGGAGGGAGGCAAGTAAAAGCATAATGATGTATTGTATGTACAATTGTCACTGGAACATAAAATGAATTTTGTTACATGCATACATAGGATATTGGTTAAAAACAAATGGAAGAAAATGCAAAAATTAACTTTGTATAGTGCCAGAAAAAACATATTTATGCACCTTCATAAAATCCTAAATGATGAAATCCTTTAAGAATGTGCGCTTTTATAGACGAAAAATCTGACATTGGAGGCAAAAGAGAAAAACCAATTTGTCAGTGTAAAAATGTGTTATAAATAGCGACTGTTTCCTTGTTTTGCATCATTCATTTATTCTCTTGGCCAACAATCAAAGCATCGAACACAACAACCAACAACTACAACAACAACAATGTCATCAGACGACGCGGACAAAGCGGCGGCAAAAGACGGACCGGCACCGGACACTCCGAGCGATGCCAAAGTGACGGACGGCGGACCACCAACGGCAACTGAGGACAAACCGAATGAGCCATCAACGACGAAGGAACCAACGGCGCCAGTGACAGACGGACCGCCATCAGAGGCAAAGGGAGACAAATCGGACGAGCCAAAAGTTTCGGATGAGCCCGCAACCAAAGTGCCAGATGAACCGCCCGCAACGGAGCCACCAAAGGATTCAGCGACGACGGAAGGATCGGATGAGCCATCAACGGACACTTCAAAGGACTCGGCGACGACGGAAGGATCGGAGGACGAAGCGCCTGCGCCGGAAGACCAACCAAAGAAGGCGGACGAGAAGAAGTCGGAGGAAGAAGCGTCAGAGCCACCGAAAGCGCCGGAAGACCAACCAAAGAAGGCGGACAAGAAGAAATCAGAGGAAGCCCCAGCAAAGGAGCCGAAGAAGAAAGCGGACAAGAAAAAGAAGTCGAAGTCGGAAGAATCAGTGGCCTCCGTCAGCGTGCGTCTTCAGCCTCGAAAGGTGCCCGTCAACAGCTTCAAGGACGTGCGCCCCACCGTGCAGAAGAGCCTCGCCGGGCTCAAATACCCGTTCATCAAGAAGCTGGAGAAGCAGGCGGGGATGGACCGCGAGAAGGTAAAAACATTGTCATCCTTTCATTTTTTAAACATTTTCTTTCCATTTTCAGCTGTTCTACTCTGCACTGGCCGTCCTGTCCGTCTACCTGATGGTCGGCCCCGGCAACACTTTCCTCAGCGCTTTGATCGGTTGGTTTGGCTGGGGTGGGTCCAAATGTCACCCCTTTCTAATGTTCTTCATTTTAGTCAAAGCCTGGCCCGTCTACCAAACCATCCTGGCCGTCCACACTCAGAACAGAAGTGAGTAATTGCATTTCCTTTTGAAATGAACATTCTAATTTTCATAATTTTCAGAGGATGACACCCAATGGCTCGCCTTCTGGTGCGCCTTCGCCGCCTTCTCCGTGCTCGACCACTTCTTCGCCCCCCTCGAGCTGCTCTTCGGGCTGTACCTGCTCTTCAAGACGGCTGCGCTGCTCTACCTGGGTCTTCCGCAAACGTACGGCGCGCACAATCTCTACGTGAAGCACGTGCACCCGCTGGTGGACCGTCTGGGCAAGATCAAAGTGAAATGAAGCGCAGGCAACGACAACTGATGTTAGAAGCGGCCAATCGATCGATCATCCCCCACCCCCCCCCCTCTGTATTATATGATATCAATATTGTATGTATTTGTAACCCCGGCCAATCGTTAATGATGCCTGATTTGTTGTCAAATCCCGAGCCCTTTATGTGACAGTGATATTGTATGTGCTGTGATTATTGTTCGCAATATGATTCCGGAAATGTATAAGTTATATTGTATTATGCATCTGCGAGATAAACAATTTACAGTGAATAAATTTGGATCTGAGTCTGAATTTCTTATTTTTCTCGTTATAATTCTTTTTGAGGCAAATATTTGCTCTTTTCTTGTTTTTATAAATTCTTGAGCCTATTGGGCCCATAAAAGTTGAAGCTAAATTGGCCTTTTTGACGCCTATAGACTGGAAATTTAGCCATTTTTGAATAGCTCTTAGAAATTTTTTGGACCGCACAAATTTTGAGCACACATTTTCAAAAATCGTATAGCGGTTGAAGGCAAATAAATAAATTTGGGTAATTTTGGAAGCTCGGGGAAAGGGTTAAATGTGTGAAGAAAATTTTCGATTTTGTCATTCGTCTCGATGAGGCAAGTCGAATGATGCTATTTTTAGGTGTCGGCGGACATTCTAAACGGGACCAGGTCGTTTTGGGGCCGACGTTTTGGCGCCGACGATTTGGCGCCGACGTTTTGGCGCCGACGTTTTGGCGCCAGGGTCGTTTTGGCGCCGACGTTTTGGCGCCAAGCCAAAAATGAAAAAAAGGCAGGAAGAAATTGTAAAAATTATAAAAAATGAAATTTTTCGTTAAATATAATAATTAACAAAATGAAGAAATGGAAACAATTTATTTGGTAGAACATTGGAAGTGCCAATGAGAATGTGCCGTCTCCGAAACATTCTTTCATTCGATCAGCCCACCGGCCGAAGCTGGCCTTCATGCGTTATTTTAGGCTTTTGTTTTTTCGTATCAATTTGACGATTCATTACCTAAATACAAAATTAAGAGAACATAAGCCAAAGCGAAAAAGAGTAAATGAAGAATTAAATC
This sequence comes from Heterodera glycines, assembly GCA_004148225.2. NCBI lineage: Eukaryota > Metazoa > Nematoda > Chromadorea > Rhabditida > Heteroderidae > Heterodera > Heterodera glycines. Next base: position 13,602,359 of record CP049707.1, read on the forward strand.
CGGCTCTTTGATAGACTTCGTCAGAAAAATTATAACGATTTCATCATTTCTACCTCCTCCCTACATGGCGCCAAATCGTCGGCGCCAAAACGTTTTGGTTGTTTTAATCTATTTTAGAAACAAAAAGAGAATTTTGAAATTTTTTATTTTCGATTTTTTGTTCGAATTTCGGCTCCGGGTTCCGAATTGGTCGAAATGGATGCCTGTTCGTGAGCAGCGACCCTGAAAACCATTGGAAGCATGTTTTCATGACTTTTGAAAACAAAAAAATTTTCTTCAAAAAAGGGGGGCAACCAACCATCGGCAGTATTACCTTCGCGAAAAATACGTTTTTTTTTGTTGTTTTACAAAATTTTTAAATTTGGGTGTTTTTCTTTTTTTTATTATAGCTTGGCGCCAAAACGTCGGCGCCAAAACGTCGGCGCCAAAACGACCCTGGCGCCAAAACGTCGGCGCCAAAACGATACGGACCCTTCTAAACAGAGTTACAGACCCGGGACTGAACCGTCCAATGTCTACAACAAAAAATATAAATACGTTTCTTCTCGGTCTCTAGTTTAAGAATCTTTTGGTATTTTTAACGAGTTTAGGCTAAGGACTGAAATATCGAACTCACAAGCGAATTAGTGAGCGTAAATTCCATGCGTTTTTAGACGTTGGATGGTTCAGTCCAAAGCCATTCTGTAACTCTCCAGGGAATTGTTTCCGCCAAAAAATTCTTTCGGATTCGTTAGTTACAGACTAGAGACCGGCGGGATCGGGACTCCCGCGGGATTTTACGGGAGTCCCGCTCCCGACTCCCGTTTTTTTCGGTGAACGGGATTTTTAACGGGAGCGGGATTTTTACGGGATTCCCGTTCGGGACTCCCGTCCCGGAAAATTTTGAACTCCCGATCCCGCTCCCGCTCCCGGAAATTTTTACCCAAAAACGGGAGTAAAAATGCACTGGTAAGAATTGATTTTTTTTGGTAAAAATAATGATTTTTCATTGAAAAAGATTTTTTTATTTCAAATTTCTCCTTTATAAATTTTTCTATATATTTTTAATTTAATAAATTGATTGTCCTTTAAATTTGTGCATTAAAAATATTTTTGTGAGTTTTTAATTAAATTTTCGAATTACTCCCGCTCCCGCCCGGGACTCCCGTTAAAATTGGACGGGATTTTAACGGGAGCGGGATTTTTACGGGAATCCCGTTCGTGACTCCCGTCCCGGAAAATTTTGAACTCCCGATCCCGATCCCGCTCGTGTTAAGCATTTTCCTGAAATTTGTAACGAATTGGAGAACGACGAATCGCTGTTCTCAAAATTGCCAACAGAAAAGAATTTTTGCCAAATTAAACTATAATCGGATTTATATTTTTGCATAAAATATAAATATTTCACTCATTCAGTTCAATAAAAATTATTCAAATTCTTCAATTCAAAAATCTGAGGGAAAAGCGAAAGAAGCGTTTTAATCGTGAAAATCAAAATTTATAAATTTCCCAGCACAGAGAGAATATTATTCAACTAATAATAACAGACAGAAAATATGAAAAAACATAAAAGGCTTTGTCGAACACTCATAAAATATTAAATTTTCTGGAATTATCATTTCGAACAGTCATTTTTTGCTGTGATTTGTGAATGAGCATCTAAAAGGACATCACAAATGATAACGATCTTCACATATAAACAGTTTCATTGTATACATTAAACTTTTCTTATGAAATTTTTATTAATTTTACACAAAAAAATTTTTGCCGTTCTTTTGGCGCATAAAATAATGATGATACATCATCAGTATGTAATGTGTTAAAATAGTGAATTGTTTTGCTCATTTGGTGGGCTTTGTCATGATGCCAAAAGCATTTGCGTGCCGCCGCCCCCGAACCCGCGGTTGTCCCCGCCGTTGCACTTGTCGATTTTCTCGCGCCTCTTCTGCTGCTCCTGCGCCTGTTGCTTTTCCTGGTCTTCCATCGCCAGCAGTTCTGCTTTGATCTGTTCCGTCTGTTGCTCCTCCTGCGCGACTTTGATGAAATTGTCCACAATAATTGTGATCGGAAGGGCTGAAAGAGAAAAAGCGATGCACATTTTCATTTGCTAATTGTCTATTAATTGGATTTAACCAATATTAATTGATTAAAATTTTCAATAAAATTCCATCGTTCGTACCCAACACGAGAACCCCGCACATTATGGCCGCGGATGCGATCACTTTACCCACTTAATAGCGTATTTGAACAATCAATTGGACAATTTGTTTGTTATAAATGGACCCACTTGTTGTTGCAGGCACAACGTCGCCATAACCCACCTGAATTTGACAAATTTCTTTTTTTGGAAATCAATTTTCGGTTTACCGTTGTCATTGTCACAATGCACCACCTGAGAAAAAGATAAATAAATTAGGCAAAAAAAAAATAATGGGGCAATTAGTGAGTGACCAGTAAGCCGCCGGTATGCTGACGAACGGCGTGCTGAGCTCATCCTTTTCCAGAAAATAGATCATTGTGGAGAAGAACACCTGCAAAAGGTGGAATCATTTTCAAATTAAAAATGTGAATTAATTTAATTAAATTTAATTATTGGAAAAAATTAATTGCAAATGCTGACCACTCCGGTCAGCAAAACGATGGCCATCATTTGCAATTGCTTCTGACTCCGCTGCAAAGTCATGCCGAAGGTTTGCAGACCGCTGGAGAAGCGACCCAACTGCGAAGGAAAAGGAAATGATTGGACAAAAGACAATTAGCAAATAGCGCACTTTAATAATCCGAATGACCCGCAAAACACGGAGAATTCGGACGACGAGAAAACTGAAAAGTTAAATTATCATTTGAAAAATTGAGACGAAATCAAAGCGAGAAAAACGAACGCCCATCGCAAGTCGCGCAGCTTTTTGTCATCGACGCCGAGCAAAGTGAGCATCAGTTCAAGGTAAAAGGGGAGAATGGCCAAAATATCGACCTGAAACGGGGGAAAAAGGAATTAAAAGGCATGCAATGCCACTTCAAATTGAATTAATTCATTTTCATTTTCACCAAATTGAGCGGTTTCAGCGCGAAACGGAGTTTCCGTGGAGCCGCGAAAAGCCTCAGGCAATACTCGATGGTGAAGAAGGCGATGCAAATGCGTTCTGTGAACACAAAGGCGGGGTGTTCCACGCGCACCGCTTCGAATTCCTCGCGCTCAATCGAAGTGCCATTCGAAGTGATCACACTTCGATTGCCCGTCGGAATATATTCTGTCACCTGAAAAATATTATGAAAGCAGAAAAAGTAAACAAAGGAATAGTGTGTGCCGTATTCGTTGTCCGTTTTGAGCCCAAAGGATTGATTGATTAATTTATTTATTTTACCTGAAAGTCGGGAATGGTGCCGAAACTGAGTCCGAGCACGGAGACCATCACGAACAGTGTTGAGCACAATTCGAAACTAATAAGGAAGAGCAGAGGAAGTTAAGCATGGTTGGATGGGACTTTTAAATTATTCATAAAAATAATGGTCTCAAATTTCTATATTAAATTGTTATTTTATTAAATATATATTTATTTTTGACAAATTCTAAACCCGGGCTGACCGTTTTCGAAAAAAGAATTCTATGGGAAAATTTTTATTTTTTTTACGTCTTGGCCTGCAGCGAGGAGCCCGGTCTCTCCAGAAAGGTCCACATTCGGCGCCGCAATCGGCCGCAACACAATTTGTCGAAGCTGATTTCGTCCACCTTTTCCTCTTTGCTCGTCTCCAACAATCGCTCCAGCGGAGACACCGACTCGGCACAACACGCACCTTAAAAACAGCACAAAAAGTTAATCATTTACAAATATTTAATATTAAAATAGTAATGCCCAATCCCGTCATTTTTTGCAAGTCCATTAAAATACATTTAATTACCAATATAACTGGTGGAAATGCGCCAGAATTCCAGCTCAGCCTTAATGAAGGACAAAATTAAGCAATTATTTTATACCCATAAACAACAATTACATTGAACGCCGATGGACATTCCTCGGGCGGTTTGTGCACAACGCCGGTGGCATAATATTGCAAAACGGGTTCAAATGCTAATGGAGACCGCTTAAAAGAAATCAATTTAATTTATAATTATTGAAAAAAAATTTATTTGGTACCTGAAAATAATAGGCACATTCGGACTGCAAATAAGCATCGGCTACCTTAACAATGCACAAATTAATTAATTTGATTAAATTTTTTCAAAATTTTTAGATACAAATGCCATTGATAAAATTTATAGGCAAATCGCCTTTTTTGTATTCGGTGATCAAAAATTGGCAAAATTCGCACTTTTAGCCTCGTCTGGTGGTTAAGCTGTACAAATCTGGCCAAAAAAGTGGTTGGGTCAGCCCGCAGAATGGCCTCGACGAGAATGAGAAAGGTCGAGCCGCCGATGTTTAGCCTGAGCAGCTCCTCGTCCACGTCGTCCGTCGCGTTGTCCTCCTCCTCCTCCTCCTCGTCGTCGTCGTCATCGTCGTGCTCCATTTTGGCCAAAAGTTCGTCCTCCTCTTCAGGCACCTTAATTAATTATATTTGTTAGCCTTCTGCTGGTGAAACTAAAGTCTAACTACCTCATTGATGTTTATGCTAATTTTTATATTATTTTAAATTTTTATTAATCATTTATAATATTTTTTGGAAATTTTCACAATTTTTTGTTATAAATTTTTTCAAAACTTTCACCAACTTGCTCAAGCAGAGACGGAATTAAAGTGGTCGAAGATGGGACCATCAGTAAATTTTCGGCAGAGTCCTTTTTAGAACTTGCGCATGAGCTTCTGTGACCGCTTGCGAAGGTGGCGTGACAGCTGACCACCGAAGCTTTGGAACGAATTGTCTGAACAAAGGCAAAGGTTTTTGTTGATCGCCAATGAATTTTATTTTGTTTGTTAAATCATTTAAAGCAAAAACAATTAAATAATGCTTATTTATTTTAAATATTTCTCAATTAAATTAATTATTTTGCCAATTTATGGCAATTTCCTCGGTCATTTTCCCCATTTGTCTTGCCTTGCTGAATGACTGCTCGTCCCCCTCGCACCAAATCAGGTCCAAAATGCGTCCGTTGTGCCGTTCCGCCAAATTCATTGAGTCCGTCTTTCGGATGGCCATCTGACGGCGCTTTCGGTGCTGTTGCTGGGCAGCGGCGATCATGTTTCCGGACACCCTTAATAACAATAACACCAATTTGATTGATATATATATATATATATAAAATTGTTTTTAAAGCCTATTTTTTATTTTACCTATTTTTTTTTATTTTTCGCTTTTTCTCTTTTCTCTCCTCCCAAAAAAATTTCCATTTTTCCAATGCTTCTCCTTCTCACAATTATAAGCTACTCTCTTTAATTCATTCACTTATTTGCCTACGGCGAAATTATACGCTTTCGGCAAAAGCTGAGCTTTTTTCAATTATCAGTTTGAAAGACTCAAAAAACGTAAAAAAGTGAAGAAATTGTGAAGAAAAGAAAACAACAATTAGCATGGTTAATAAATAAATTAAAATAATGAAAAATAGTTAATAAAAGAGTCACTTAATTATTTTGAAATTATTTGCCATGGGCCAAACATTCTGAGAATATTCGTTTGAATGACTTACGGCCTAAGCATTGAAGTGGCACTGACGCCGCTCACACAGCTCATTATTATTTTAAGTGTTATTTTTAATGAACGGAATATTAGGGAATTGTTAAAACTGAGAAAAAGATAACTTATCAATTTATAAAGGGTAAATTTAAAAAATGAAAAATTATTTTAAAAATAAATTGCACTAAATGGGAAAAGGAAAGCCGAATTGTAAAAATGCATTTTCTCAAAAAGGCACAAAAATTTGGGGGAAGGGGGAATTATCATTTTTAAATGTTTCAGACAGAAAAAATGCGAAAAATAAATCATTAGGAAAGAATGTGGTGGGAAAATTTTTGACACGGGCGGCGGAATAATTTTTAACGCCTCGGGGGCATTTGACAAGGGAAACAAAAAATTCCAAAGTGCCATCAATCATCGATTAAAAGGGATAAAAGAGGGAGATAAAGTGAGATTATCCGCTGATCAGTTGAAGAGAGAAAAATGATAGTAATTGAGGCAATTAAAAGGGAAATTATAAATATTCAATTAAAATGATAAAAGCCGCTAAAATTAAGCCTTTATAACATTGCATTTGTTTGTTTTTTAACATTGCTTAATTATTATTAAATAAGTTTAAATCCAAAAATTGACATTTGTAATTGTACATGAATTAGAAGTAAGGCAAAACGGGGAAATTGATTAAATGTTTTTCCGTTTTTGTTATCTGTTTAATATTCCTGATGGGTTTGGGAAGTCCATTAATGTGAAAACATTGCCAAGGATTGGCGGCGGAGAGCAAAGCGGGGCAATGAATGCCAAGGATGGCGCCGGGAATTGGCACGTAATTGGCGGAATAAAAGTTGGTCTAATGCACTCGCTGAATTTTGCCCATTTTAAAATTTCAAAAAATGTCCGTCTTTTAACAATGGAAAATTTTGGCGGAACTTCGCGGCGAAAAGGGCACCGGACGGTGCCAAAATTACGCCTTTTCTCGCACACTTTTTTTGTTCTGTTAAATCGAACAAAAAGTGAAGGCACACAATAGAAAAAAGAGCAAATTGAATGTTTAAAATGCACGAAAAATGGGAAAAATAAATTAATTAAAAAGGAAATAATTATTTAATTTTTTGGATTAAAAATGCATTGGGCGACAAATGCAAAAAACTGAAAAATAATCAACAAATTCCAAATCAATGCGAGCGGAGAATAAATTCCATGAAATTTACTTACATTTGTTAAACTCTAATGAACGCATTGTTAAAAGAATGGAAGAAAATTTCCTCATGCTTTAAATTTTCCTTAAAAACAAGCCGAAAATCACTTTGTATTTGTTAAATTTAAAATGAGGGCAAAACACTCTTAGAAAAATTTTAAAATTTTAGATTTTTCTAAAAAAGGGTTATTCTTCGATTTTTAATGAATTGGAAAAAGCGAAAATACAGAGATGAAAAGAAAGAGAGGGAGAAGAAAAGTGCTACTAATGATTGCATAATGTGGACAGAATTTACTAGAGACCGGTAAAAAAAATTTTCCGGGACGGGAGTCCCGAACGGGAATCCCGTAAAAATCCCGCTCCCGTTAAAAATCCCGTTCACCAAAAAAACGGGAGTCGGGAGCGGGACTCCCGTAAAATCCCGCGGGAGTCCCGATCCCGCCGGTCTCTAGAATTTACGCTCAAATTACCAATTTAAATAATGAATGAATGGCGACAAACTCATCAAAAATATTTCCATTTAATTTTCTCCATTGTTTTCGCGCAAATTTCGGATTTTTTAATAGTGTCAGGGATTAAAAATCAAAACATTTATTTATTCGTTTATTTTTTGTAGTTTCATTGTTTTTGTCACTTTATTTAAAATGCCTAGGAAAATAAATTTTTGTTTTTCACTTTTGTGCAAAATGCATTAAAAAAGAATTTAGAAGCTATGTCCATACAAATTTTAATTTGGGAAAATATTAATTATTTAATTAATTAATTAAATTGTCAGAAATGAAAAATGAATGGCTTGGCTTATATGCTTTTTCATATTAATACAATAAGTGTCAAGATGCTTTAAACTCTCCCCAAAATAGCCGTTGATCGAATCACCAAATATTTATTCATTCCCTTGGCTGATCAGCAGGTAGCAAAAACTTGCTCAAATTTATTCTCATAATTTTCCAAAATATTCTCCCATGGATAATTTCATTCTCGTCATTCATAGAATATGCAAATAAATAAATTGTCATCTTTTATTTTAAAATATTTTATAATTTTTTGGTTTTAAATTGATAAATCATAAAATTGATCAACCCACTCAAGTGCAGTGCCGCCGCTGGTCGTATGGGAATCGAACGCGAATATTTTGGCGACGGCGTTCCAAAGTTGTCAAAAATTCAACGGACGGACAATGGAGAAATTCAGCTCAAATAATCACATAAAATAAATGAAATACAGGAATAAGTTTAAAACAGTTACAAAATTTGGCCTAGCAAATTAAATGGCGCATTAATTTCGCTATTTTAAAACATTTTCGGGTCAATCGGTCGCCCAAAGAAAGGAATGAATGAATGGCTTTTCCTTTTCATTCGTTCAATCATCAAAATCGGAACGCAAAAATGACAAAGAAAGCGCAGTCGACGGAAGGCCAAGGGAAAAGGAAAAGCACAATAAAAAATGGAAAAGAAAAAAATGTATGGATTTTCGAAAATCGGTGGGCCTTTTCGCGACTCTTTAAAATTATTTTGTGAACAAACATTCGTCGGCGACGAAAAGGCACTCCGTCGATGCGATGCCCCCCCCCGTCGCCAAAATAGTGATTTCTAGTGACGAAAAGTGACGTCCAAATGAAAAAAATTTTAACGCAGAAATGCGTTTTTTGTTGGTCCCATTAGCATTAGGCCTTCCTCAGTTAACGCTTGTCCCTCTCTCTCCTTACTCCCTTTTCCCTCCTCCGTTCATTCGGTCCCACTTTATCTCTCCCCTTTTTTTCTCCTCTCCCCACCTGTCCCCCATGTACTTCTTCCCCCTTCCCCCCGCCCCAACTCAACAACATAAAATTGAGAAACGGCGCACTAACTCTTTGCTTTTTTACCCAGCAACACTTGAAAATCCGTCCAAATAATGCTTGTTTGATTTTCGTTTCGTTGCTCTTCATATTGCCCACTTATTTTTGGAGTGGTCCATCAATTGCTTTTGGGACCGGCTTTTCGTTGATTACAAATTAATTTTTTAATTTTAATTCCACGTTAAATTATCGAAGGGTTGAAAAGCAAGTGATGATAAAATGAATTAAAAGGTGTACAAAAATCGTACAAAATGAAAGCAAAAAAGACTGATATAAATAATAAAATAATAAGTCAATGCCATCAGCCGACGACTGCGGCCGCCTGGCACCAAATGCGTTCGCTGACCACGTCACAGTGCAATAATTAAAAAAGAAAAAATGTATCTGAAACGGACATTTTAATGTGGAAAATTCAATTGAAAATGATGGAACGGACTGGATTTAAACCGTCGTCCCAAAAAAAGGTGGAACCGAACGCGGACTTCGACTTGTTGAGTCCCACAAAATTGGACACTAACAATTTTCGTAAAATTTTCCATTGAAAAATTTGGCAAAAAATGAGCTTTTAATAGGCCAATTTAGTGGAGAACATTTTAGTTACAATCAAATGAAAGTTTTTCAAGGCCCTCAGAAACTGTTTTGGCCACTTCAGTCCCGTGTCAATAACTCTTTAAAGAGTGGTTGCTGCAAAATTTCGGATTATTTTATTACAGACCGAGAGGAGCCGAATGGTATAAAATTTCTATACAATAAGATGCATATTCTTCACTTTACCAAATCCGTAATTACTTCGTCCAAAACGCCGTAATTTCCGTAATCCGTAATTGCGTGCAGCCTTAGTATTTTATTCCCCTTTTCAAGGACAGATATAAGCTAAAACATATTTCCGTTTCAAAATTCCACAAAATGACGCATTTGTAAAACTGAACAAATTGAGGGATTAACGAAAAAATTAAAATTTAATTTGTTTAGCTGTGATTCTGTGATTTGAATGGGAAATGAAAGCACATAAAAGGAGCGAATGAATCAGTGAAATTATTCAACTTTAATTTGACTGTGCTTCCGAATTGTCAAAATCATTAATTAATTTATCGCGCAAATAATGGCCAACAAATTTTTAATTGCTGCTTTTATTTTGACAATTGCCATTTTTGTCAATGGACAAAGTGAGGCGCCGAACAATTCGTCGGAAATGGCATCGGAGGAGAGCAATTGGGAAGAGTCGGGCAGTGAGGAGCAGCAGTTCAACCCATTCAAATTTTGGCCATTTTTTGGTCCCTCGTCGTCCAACAGTTCGGCACCGCCGCCCTTTGCCTTTTTGCCCTTTTTTGGACGAATGCCGTCGCTATTTAACCGCCCCTCCAACAAGAGCGTCGTCTGACAATTGATCACTTTTTGAGTGATTTGTGGGCGTCGAGCAGTGTGAAATGAAACCGATGATGAGCAAATGAATTACATTCCATTTATCGTTCATTTTTGACTTTTAACAGAAAGAATACTTGCCAGGCATTAATTTTACCGAATTATGATTTGTAGAGAATTTAAATTGTTTTTGGCTATCCGGTCTCCAACAAAAAAAAGACTCGGTTCGGGTCCCTAAATGTCGGGATCCCTAAATGTCGTTTTGTCCTCAAAAGATGGGATTGTGGAGGGGGGGGGGGAGAGAAATGCCGTCCCTCGGTGGAAAATGAACCTTTGTGTCAATAATTTTTTTATTTTATACCCCAATTTGTACAGCGTTCGTTCGTTCGTTTCTTTCTTTCCATTTTCTACCTTTCGCCTCTGTTCTGTTTTGTATTGACCCTTCTCCAATTCGTCCTATCGTTAGTTTGTCCATTTGACCTTCACAATGATTGGGTGGCGAGTGCGTCGTGCCCTTCTCCGTTGCCCTTCGCCGCTTCTTCCGCTGATCCGATTCGATGCTCTCTATTCGCTTCATTCTCTTCACTCATCACTTCATTAATTCATTCTTCCACACCCTTTCTCAGCAGGTGGCCTTCGTTAGCCATTCCCTCCCCCCGGGCGATTTACTAATTCATTCTTCATTCATTCGTCCGTCCGTCTCTCCAAAAAGGGACCGTTCCTTTCCTTTTTTTATAAATAAATTGATTAGGACCAATTAATTAATTTTGATTAACTCCCCCCAATTTTCAAAGTCAAGGACCAATTGGCAAATGCGCCTCAGGCGATTTTACGCAAATGAAAAAATAAAATTAAAAAAGGTATTTGATCTGCTCAATTTGCAGTAATTCGGCCAAAAAATTTTTGTTAATGTTAACAGCAAAAAAAAATACTTTAAAACGCAACATTTATTAATTAATAAAATTAAAACATTTCCGTTTCAAAATTTCACAAAATGACGCATTTGTCAAACTGAACAAATTGAGGGATTAACGAAAAAAATGAAATTTAATTTGTTTAGCTGTGATTCTGTGATTTGAATGGGAAATGAAAGCACATAAAAGGAGCGAATGAATCAGTGAAATTATTCAACTTTAATTTGACTGTGCTTCCGAATTGTCAAAATCATTAATTAATTTATCGCGCAAATAATGGCCAACAAATTTTTAATTGCTGCTTTTATTTTGACAATTGCCATTTTTGTCAATGGGCAAAGTGAGGCGCCGAACAATTCGTCGGAAATGGCATCGGAGGAGAGCAATTCGGAAGAGTCGGGCAGTGAGGAGCAGCAGTTCAACCCATTCAAATTTCGGCCATTTTTTGGTCCCTCGTCGTCCAACAGTTCGGCACCGCCGCCCTTCGGCTTTTGGCCTCCTTTTGGACGAATGCCGCCATTTAAAGTGCCTTTTGGCCCCTCTTCGTCCAATGGTTCGGCACCGCCGCCGCCGTCCTTTGCCTTTTTGCCCTTTTTTGGACGAATGCCATTGCCATTTAACCGCACCGCCAACCGACCGCCGTCTGACAATTGATCACTTTTTGAGTGATTTTTGTCCGTCGATCAGTGCGAAATGAAACCGTTGGTGAGCAAATGATTTACTTGTCATTTATTGTTCATTTTTGACTTTAAAAGAAAGAATACATTGCATAAATTTACTCAGGCATTACCTTCCCTAATTATCATTTGTAAAGAATTTGAATTATTTTTGGCTCTCCGTCCCCAACAAAAAAAAAGATTGGTTCTGGGACCAATTCTCAGTCTCAGTTTCTCGAGTCTCGAAAATTTTCGGTAATAGTGCAGTTTGTCGCCCACGGAATTCCGATTTCCGACTTCCGATATTTTTGAGGTCGGGATTCCGATTTCCGAAAAAGTTTTGGTCGTCGGAACTCCGACTTCCAATTTCCGAAATTTTTGATAAAAAGTCGGAAACTTTCGGAAATTTTTTTTGAATTTTTTTCAAAAAATTAGTAATTTTTGTACAATTTCTTTAATTACGTTTCTCGCATCACTCATCAGTTTGTCGATGGTGCCGTGACCAAATGAGAGTGCCGTCGTTGTTGTCGAAGTTCTTTTGGCAAATCTAACGATTGGAAATATGCCCAGTGATGCCATTCGATCGGTGGTCCATTACACTAAATTAAAAAATTAGTCGATTAAAATATTTATAAATTTTTATTATATTTTATATTTTTTGAAAAATCTCCGATTTCCGACTTCCGACCTTTTTGGGGTCGGAATTCCGATTTCCGAAATTTTTTTGACCCCCGGAATTCCGATTTCCGAAA
>CP049707.1:13615632-13640661 GCA_004148225.2 Heterodera glycines
CCAAAAACCCTGGGTAGAGAGGGGGGCTGGGGAAAGGAAGAGAATGTGTAGTAATTAGGGCTGCTAATTTTATGTAAGAAAATTTGCGAATTATGTAAATAAAATATGTATAAAAAATGCTAAAATATGTATGAAATATGTACAAAAATCCTCAAATATGTAGGAAAATATGTAAATAAAATTTTTTAATGGTTATTTTTTGGAAAAAAATTCTTCATAAAAAGTGAAATAGGCACAAAATGCCATAAAAATGACCAAAATAGGCTTAGAATCAAATTTTTAGTACCTTAAATATTAATTTGCCATTGGGTTGCCCTCTTTTTTCTCGTAAATGAATCTGCGAATAGATCCTTACTTTTTTGCTGCTTTATTGAGTATTCTGCAGCAACAATTCATTTACTGTCGTAATAAACAGAAAGAAAAACATAAAGCATTTTTTTGAGTCAAGAAAAAAAGCAAGCATAAACTTTTTTAGATGCTAAAAATTTTCGGTTTTGTTAGGAATGAAGCGCGTTATGGCTGAAAATACAAAAAAGGCATTTACCAGTGTAAATTTTGAATTAGTGCGCAAAAAATTATGCCAATTACGCTATTTGGCGAAATGAATAATTTTGTCTAACACTGGACTTGACCCATAGTGAAAACGGAAATAATGTATATAAAAGGAGCGCATTTGCAGTGTTTGCTCACATAATTCATTGCCCACATATTATTGTTATTATATATTGCTCATCGTCTGCAACTTTAATCCCACGAAGCGACGTGCCCGGCGCAACAATGGCAAGAGAGGACTACTGCTTCGATGCAACGGCGGCGCCGACTGGCACGACAGCTCGCTGGGAGGGAGATGGCCTGTCAAGCAGCTTCGTGGACGCGATCATCAGGAAGGTCAGGCAGTCGCCTGTCCAACGCTTCACGGATGAGGTGGGATTTTTTTGACATGACATTTCAACAATTAAAAAATTTCATTTTTTCCACAGATAACCGACCAGGAGCTCAACCAACTCTGCATGGCGGCCACGGACGTCTTCCGGATGCAGCCGACGCTCGTCAGGATCCGCCCGCCGGTCGTCGTCGTCGGAGACATACACGGACAATTCACGGACCTGCAGAGGATCTTCCACACGCACGGCAACCCTCCAGAGCAGCAGTACGTCTTCCTGGGCGACTACGTCGACCGAGGCCCCCAGTCACTGGAAACAATTGTTCTTCTCTTCTGCTACAAGGTGTGGTTTTGTGAATCTTTAACAGACCAAATTAAATCCCCAAAACCATTGCAGGTCAAATACCCAGCGAACTTCATGCTGCTGCGCGGGAACCACGAGTGCGCCAACATCAACAGAGTGTAAGTGAAAAAGTTTTTTGTGTGTTTTTTTGTGATTAATCATTCCCCCCCCCCATTTTCAGTTATGGCTTCTTCGATGAGGTCAACCGCCGCTACCAGCGTCCGGGTCCCCGCCGCCTCTACGACCTCTTCAATCAGACGTTCGCCTGGATGCCCTACGTCGGCCTGATCGGCGACAAAATCCTGTGTGAGTCACATTTTTTGTTGTTGTCCATTCATACTAATTCATTATTTTTCAGGTATGCACGGCGGCCTCTCCGACCAGATCAACAGCCTGGAGCAGCTCAGCCACCTGACGCGTCCGCAAATCGACCCGCCGCTTCGGACCCTGGAGATCGATCTATTGTGGGCGGACCCTGCGCGCGGAGTTCTTGGCGTCATCCCGAACACCAGAGGAGCGGGCATCGCATTCGGCGAGGACGTGGTGGAGCGGGTGTGCAACATGCTCTGCCTCGACTACATCATTCGGGCGCATCAAGTGAGTTTTTTTTCATTTGCTTCTGGACTAAATTCCCACTTCCCCTTTCCAGGTCGTGATGGACGGAGTGGAATATTTCGCCGGCCGCCGGCTCATCACCCTTTTCTCGGCGCCGCGCTACACTGGCCGCAACAACACGGGAGCAACGCTGACAATCGCGCCGAACCTGAGCCACAGCATCACCCGCTTCCCGCCGGCCTGAGGACGATGAGCACCGAACACTAACAGAACAGAAGGATGGAGAAGCGCCCTGGGAACACGACTGGAGATCAGACAATTCCCCTTATCATTTTGTGTGTAAACCCACTATATATCATAAGCTCCTCAAAATCTATTGTCATTATCATTTTCATATTTCCGTATGTATGTTTGTGTGAGGTGTATATGTGCTGATAAACATATTATATCAATATTAACTGTTAGTTTCGATTTTTTATAAAGAACTGAATTTTGATATTTTCCATATTTTGCGATTTATAATTTTTTAGCAAAATTTTCACGAAAAATATTGAATAAATTTAAATTTGCCGACAATCGAATGAGTTTTTCAGCTCAAAATTTGGAAATGTATCTTATATGCAATTTCAACCAATAAATTTGAAGAAATTTTGAGAAATTATACCCTAAATTTGGAAAAATTTATGTCCATATTTTGAGATTTTTGCAATTTTATGTCCATATTTTATGGCCATATTTTGCGATTTTATATCCATATAATTTGACGCCCTAATCATGACTATAGCCACGGCAATTCGAAAATTTAATTTGGCGACAGAGCGCGCGGAAAGAAAAGAATTTACCGAATTGGAACACTTTACGTCAATAAATAATTCTCACTCCGTCACATTACACAATCGCATTTAATTTGCCCAATTTTTAAATTAAATACTAATTAGTTGATCTCACACAGAAAATTAAACCTTTTAGAGGAGTGAATTTTGTTGTAAATATCGGTTTTGTGGTAAAATGCGAACGATGCAAAATCAGTGTAATTAATTTATAAGAATTTACGCCACATTTTCGAAAACCGTCCACCCCAACTTTAAAAAGCACAAAATGACCTTGAACAAACACCGTCGAAGGGCCTTTTTCAATTAAAAAAGGGAAAATTATAAACGAAAAAGTGATTAGGAGGTAATTGTTAATGTTACCATTTATAACGTTAAAATGTAATTACGCGCGGGGGCCGTCTCGCGGGCGTCGATTGTTGTGCATTTGCCATAAAAGTAATTAATTACCCACCGCTGTTATTGTCGAGAACGAAAAGTGGGGCTAATGTTGGCACAGCACTGAACCTTTTTGCCAAAGGCTTCCGAATCGCGGGGACGGGGAAAAAGCTGTCACCGCCGCGCTTTTTTTGGACCGGTGCGAAATTTTCAGAACCGTGCAAACAGGGCCCTTTCATGCCTAAAATGATAATTACGGGGGAATTGCTAAATCATTTCAATTTAATTTCAATTTGTTTTAATAAATTCGTTTCTCTGCTGTTCTCTTCTGCTTTACCTTGTTTGGTGCACACTCTCTTCAATTCTCTGGTCAGCATCTGTCCGCACAGTCTTTTTGAAGTGCCAATTTGGTGGAAAGTGATGAAAAAGCCGAAAAATAAGCAAAGGGAACGCGCGGACAGAGAGAGAAAGTGCCGACGCATTGGCAAATTTGGTAATTATTCTGCACTTTAAATATAGTTAGAACGATTCCCAAATGTACAAAATTTAATTTTACAGTACCGAAAATGGCATTTTTGCCGTACATTATTTACTTTTTGTACTTTCTTTACGCTTCACTTTTTGTGTTCGATTTTTTTAAACACTTTATTTTCTTTATATTAAGCTCTCGACCTGATTTGAACCCAGGCCTGGGTTTTCCTGGATCTCTAGATCCAGGACAAACTCCAAAAACTGGAAATTTGGTCATTTTTTTGGTCAAACTCTGCAATTAATTTATCATTAATATTTCAGAAATTTACTCGGCGCCCTGAAATTTCTTTTCTCAATATCTTTTTGAATAAATCGCGCCGCAAATTTTTATTCAAAGAGACTAAAACAAGTTAAACTGTTTGAAAAACACAGTTTATGTATGTTTATACAATTAATAGGACATATTTTTAATTTTTTACTAAATAATCGGAAAACATTTTCTTTTTTGTGTTTGTGAACAAAAATTGATTTTTTTTTATTTACATTTTTTTTACATATTTTGAAGTTTTATACATACATAATTGCATATTTCGTTAGACTTTTTTCTTACATATTTTCATTTTTACACATTTTGAGGATTTTTAACGGAAATTTTTGGAAATCCTCAAAAATCCAAAATTATACCAAAAATTTAATTTATAAAATACTAAAATGTTTTTTAGCATATTTACAATAGGTTATTTTGTGCTTATTTCACCCTTGACGAAGAATTTGTTTTTTCAAAAAATAACCATTTTATAAATTTATTTACATATTTTGGCTTTTTTTTGTACATATTTCGGGATTTTCCTTACATATTTATTTACATATTTTCCCGCTTTTTGTACATGTTTTTGGCAGCCCTAATGATTATATATTAAATTCTGCTCATCTTCTAATTTTAAAATTAGTGCCAACAAGGCAAAAAATGCCCAAAATATGCATAGCATAAAAAATATTTAGGAGGAGAAAAAGTCGAAGATTTATTTATCCACGGCGACGGCAAAAAGTTATTGCACGTGAAATTGAAATTCCAAACGTAAATTTAGCCCTGAGGGGACAACGGTGGTGTACAAAAGGGACATTAGCGGATGAAATTGGCAATGATCTTTGGGAGGACATTCCAAATTTGGGAGAGATGGCTGGGGATAATTAGGGAAAGGAATTTGGCGCAAAAAATGCGGAGAAAGTAAAAAATAAAAATGAAAAAGGCAAATATACAAAATTACGAAAAAGAAGGGCAAATGGAAAATGACGAAAATGAAAATGACGTGTTTAAGGGGGAATTTGTGGATTCTTTTAATGAAAACGGATAACATTTAAGTGAAGCCAATCAAATGGAAGATGAAATTATCATATTATTTATTAATTCATTTTTTAATTGTCCTCTAAATTTTTTTGATATAATTAATTTATAAGATTATTTTTTTCTAAAATATTCAAAATGGCAGTAAATTGATGATTCAGCTCAATTTATGAGCTGATGAGCCAGGCTTTCCTTCTCTCATTATGTGAAACTTTGTGAGACTTCAGCCCCCCCCCCCCCACCGGCGGGGGACAAAAAAAAGAAAAGAGATTTATTAGTGATGCTCGAGACTCTCGGTCTCGATTCGAGAAAAGTCTCGGTTTTTTTTGGTCTCGGTCTCGAGTCTCGGTCTCGGGTTTTCAGTCTCGGTCTCGGTCTTCGAGACTTTCGAAACTCGAGACCGAGACTTTTTTACTCCCCTAATGATTGGATTTTGGTAAACTTATATTTTTATAAATTTTAGGAAATTTTTTGTTCATTTCGTTAACATATGCGTGGTCTTCAATAACACAACTTTAACAATTAAAAGCGTAAAATATTGTCATTTTTAGACTAAATAAGTTAATAAATTGCACTAAAAATTCAAAACTTTCCCCGGCGGCGCCTATCGGCACCGCCGGCACCCATTTTTCAATGGAAAATTAAAAATAAATTAATATTCTGTTAGTGCTTTTAAATTTAAATCAACAATAAAAAAATCGATATTATGTAATTATGTATTAGGGTCGTAAATTATATGGACTAAAAACCGCGAAATATGGACATAAATATGGACTAAAAAAGCACGCAATATGGACTAAAAAGCTCAAAAATGGCCAAATTTGGACCAAAATATGGACTAAAAACCCCCAAAATATGGATTTATATGGACTAAAAACCTTCATCAGATCAAAAAATTTTAATGCAGAAATGCTATTTTTGAGCCCCTTTCTTCATAGCATATGCGCAGAAAAAATATGTTAATCCATATAATTTACAACCCTAATAATTATGGTTTATTTAATAAATAGGGCTAAAATTTACACTTTTCACCCGGAGACACCTAAAACCATCAATTTTTTCTTAAAATATTAGCTCAAAATGCCAAATTTGGTATCTTTTAACAAATCACACTTAAATTTTCTAAATTTTCCCCGGCGGCGCCTAACGGCACCGCCGTACCCTATTCTCGAAAAGTTCTTTTAAAAAAGAGCGCCGCAAAAAAATGATGTAAAAAGTCATTCATATGAAAAGGAAAAACGGACTATGGCTTAATTAAATAAGGAAAAACAGCAAAAAATGTTATAAAAACCCCCAAAGATTGAATTTTTAAATTTCTTATATGTTTTAATCGATTTTTAAGTGAACCAGAAAAATTTTTGGAAAAAGTCTGGTCTCGAGTCTCGACTCGAGAAAAGTCTCGGATTTTTTGGGTCTCGGTCTTGGTATCAAGTCTCGGGGTCAAGTCTCGGTCTCGGTCTCGAGTCTCGGGAAATTTTTGGTCTCGAGCATCACTAAGATTTATGGCATTTCAAATGCCAATGGCATTTCTAACGGCACGGCACAGGAATGCTTTTCTTCACAAATATGCCAATTTGCATTATTTTATTGCTATGCGCAAGACAAAAAGCGAACAGAAATGCCAATTGGTTCTGTAATTAGCATAAATAAGTTAATTTCCAAATGATTCCCTAAAAACTGAAAAAATAGGGATAGAATAATTTAAAAATGGATATTAATGAAATAATAAATTTTTAAATGCTCAGTTTTATTAATGTCCTTGATATATCATGTCAAAAGTAACTCTGATTAGTACGTCCTTACAAATTTTTAATTGTTATTTTGCCATTTTGGGATGGTGTTTTTCCATCCTCCCAATGATGAAAGATCGAAAAATGGTGTCGGTCGGGTGGAGAAGGGAATGGCACGGAAGGGATATGCCAAAAGTCCAAAAGGTTTCCCCTCAGTGTCGGCAGTCACTGCATACAAAACGGCCAAAGCCTCTCCCGCGCCGTTTGATGTTTGTTTATCCCCACGCCTTTTGATGATAATCCACCCCCAATTCACTTTGATGCTTCGACGCGACTTCAACGTGCACGAATCGACCATTCAAATGCCGGCATTTTCGCCAATTTCAGCAAATGAAGCGCTCATCATAATGAGTTAAAGCAAAGGTATTCATCCGAAACTAAGTCCGGTGAGTCAGAAATGTTTTATTTTTAATTGCGCCGTTTTCCCATAGTAGGGAAAATTCCTAATTGGCTGCGCGACTTTACTGCTTTTTGGGGACTGATGCGTTGGCATGGCACGGACTGCGGAGGAGGAGTTTGAAACCCCTCGGGGAGTTGAATTTCGATTATTGAAAAAGACTCAAAAATTAAGTGAAATACACAGGAATTAAATGTAATTATTACATTTTTTATACCGAATGTTTAACTTTTGAAATAAAAATAAAATTTGAAAAGGAAAAAATAATTAAAATTGAAGACTTAGAGATCATTTGTGCTCGACTTATCAGTTCTCAAGCTGTGAGATTAATTCAATTGTTATGTGCTTTTAAAAGTTTTGTTTTTTATTAATTCAATTGTTTTCTTCTTTTATTTTACTTTTTCTTTTTTGGCTTTTCCTCTCTTTTCTTTCCCTTCATTACAAAATCAACCAATTATTATTTTTTTCTGTTTTATAAAATTTTATTAACTTTTTTGTGCTTTTTCTATTTCATTATTATTTCCTATTTCATTCCGGCGTTTTTTTTTACTATTTTATTGCGATTTATTGTATTTGCAAATTGTTAAAAGTTGATTGGTATACATATAATTGCTTTTCCGTAATTAATTGATGATTGACTGCTTGCTCCACATAAACAACCACATATCCCATTTATCATTCAAATTATATTTTTCAATCCGCATTTGTCGGTCGAGCAATTTCCCAAGGCAATTTTGCAGTTCGGCACGCACACCAAATTCTCCGACCGATTGTCCAAACACTCGCGGAAACAATCTCTGAACGCGACGTAGCATTTGTGGCAACAGGCGGCGGTGGACCTTTGAAATAAAATTAAATTAAAATTAAATTTAAAAATAATTAAATAAATTGAGGAAAAACGCACTCATCGGCATTGTTGGCCTGGTTAAAGGAAGGGAAAAGAAGAAAAAGGGCGACGAATGTGAAGAAAAACATTGTGAAATGATCTGAAATTGGGGGGAAAGGGGGGAGGGGAGGGAGAGAATGGCATTTGGAAATGGAAAAATAATTAATCATTAATGGCATTTGGAAATGGAAAAATAATTAATCATTAATGGCATTTGGAAATGGAAAAATAATTAATCATTAATGGCATTTGGAAATGGAAAAATAATTAATCATTAATGGCATTTGGAAATGGAAAAATAATTAATCATTAATGGCATTTGGAAATGGAAAAATTATGTATTTAATATCCTCCGATGGAATTAAAATTCATAAAAGAAAAAATTTACCCAAAGGGACAAATGGTAAAAAACAGAAAAAGCATTGAGCAAAATGTGAGCAATCTGCTGATCAAATGAATGGTGCTTTGTTTAATGATTAAATATTCATATATTCCACACACACATTTATGTGATGGAGGGAAGAACTGAAAAATGAAAAGAATTAATGGGAGGACGACGAAAAAAACTAAGAAAATGGCAGAAAATTACGAAAAATGTATGCTAATTGAGAAAAGAATTAACCAATAAAGAGAACAATTCCTCAATGGTGATCAAATGTTTGTCACTTCATTTTTCCATCGTTTGCCTTTCATTTCAATGGCATTTTTCAGACTGATCATTGATCATTAATCAATTCGTTTCCTTTGTTCTTCTACCGTTCGTTGATTGTTAATTCGTTAATTCGACATTTCAAGAGTAATTAATTTATGTTAATTACGTTATTATACTGTATGTTAAATGCCGATTGCCCTCCCTTCAGATAAGGGCATTCATTCGTCATTTGGAGGGCGTTCCTTTAATTGATAATGGCGGTTTACTTTTTTGAAGGGAATGATGGTAATTGATAATATTTTCCGTATGCATACAAAATAAGTGATTATTAATTAACAGTTATCACTTAAACCAATGCGAAAACTAATCGATTTGTTCATTTTCTGTGCTTTTTCTGTTTTAATTTAGGTAAATAATAAAATATTAAATACACTTTTATAATTTCACTCACCATTTTTCATTTTAAATGGCGAGTGGCGAACGCCAAAAGTTGGTCAACAATTCGACAGCTGAAGTAAATATTTACTTGAAAAGAATTAATTATTTATTGTTACGTGATTTTAATGATTTTCATATGTTTTTTCGTCACTGATCATTTCGACAGAGGAATAATTCTTTTAAAATATTAGATATTGAAAATAAATCTTTGTTGTGTGTGTTTTAACACTTCCCAATGGCACTTTCTCGCAACTTGCCGACTTAAGTTTCCTCTTTATTTTCATAAAATAACCAATTTTCAACTTTTACATAAGACTAGTGATCTGATTCATTCATCATAAATTTGTTAAAAGGGATGCTTTAAGTTTTCAGCGATGGTGACATTTCGTTGCCGATCAGGGTTGTTCCGGGTCGAGAAAAATATCGGGTCGGGTTTCGGGTCGAGAAAAAGGCCGGGTTTCGGGTCAATTGACAAATTTTTAATTTGTTTAAAAATCAAATGGCACTGCAATATTTGCAGCGAATTGCGCCATTTATAGGACGATGGAAATAAAACCAAATGGAATCAGGTTTTTCAGCCATTTGCTTTGCTTAAATTCAAGAAATTCATACAAAATATCTTTAGAAAAAGGATAATAATGAATAGGGATGTCAAAAATATGTACAAAAATTGGTCAAAATATGTACATAAATATGTATAAAACTCCGAAATATGTAAAAATATGTAAATAAAAGTCCTGATTTTTGTTTGCAAACATAAAAAAGAAAGTGTTTTTCCTACTATTTAGAGCATGGAGAAGCCAGGAAAAAAATATGTACATATTTACATAAAATTGACATCCCTAATAATTAGTGATGCTCGAGACCAAAAATTTCCCGAGACTCGAGACCGAGACCCAAAACCCCGAGACCGAGACCAAAAAAACCCGAGACCCGAGACTTTTTTCAAAAATTTTTTCTTACACACTTAAAAATCGAAAAAAATCAATCTTTTGAGTTTTCTCAAAAATTTTGTTTTTTTCCTTATTTAAGCTACCATACATTTTTCCTTTTCATATGATTGACTTTTTTACACCATTTTTTGTGGTGCTCTTTTTCAAAAAAATGTTTCGGGAACAGGGGTCCGGCGGTGCCGATAGGCGCCGCCGGGAAAATTTTTTAAAATTTTACTGCAATTTGTTAACGGATTTTGTCCAAAAAATGACCAAATTTTGCGTCTTTGAGCTACTTTTTTAAAATAAAAGTAAGAGTTTTGGGTGCCGGCGGTGCCGTTAGGCGCCGCCGGAGAAAATTTTGAAATTTTTAGTGCACTTTGTTAATAGATTTAGTCCAAAAATGACATTTTTACGATTTTAATTGTTAAAATTGTGTTTGAACTCCCATCGAAAAAAACATTAATTTTGAAAAATGAGAAGAAAAAATAATACTTGGAGGGGAACTGATCCAACGCAAAAATAAGGAACAAAACCGAGAACACAACCCGCTGGACCACGAATATATTAAAAAAACTTGAACAAAAAAGAACCTAAAATTTATAAAAATAGAAGTTTACCAAAGGCCAACAATCATTAGGGGTGTAAAAAAGTCTCGGTCTCGAGTCTCGAAAATCGAGACTTGAAAACCCGAGACCGAGACTCGAGACCGAGACCAAAAAAACCCGAGACTTTTCTCGAGTCGAGACCGAGACTCTCGAGCATCACTACTAATAATGAACAAAAACGAATACAAAATTTTCGATTCCATTGAACACAATCGTTTCAAAAAAAATTCTCAATTTCCTTATCCACACCTAATTTTCACCCAGACCCCTTTCTTACCAGTGCTTATTTCGACCCGAAACCCGACCCAAAATCATCGGGTCGGGTTTCGGGTCGAGAAAAAGGCCGGGTATCGGGTTTCGGGTAACCCGGAACAACCCTGGTTTGTACCTCCGTCCGTCGGTCCCCCGCGCAGTCGGCGGACCGATTTCGTCGGTCGCCGTCAATCGAACTGCTTTTGTTGACGGAGAAGGACAAAAAGAAAAAAAGCATTTTGCAAAGGTTGCCCTCCCTCGTCTCCTCTCTTCCCGCGGGGATTCACGTGAATTTCACGGCAATTCGAAAATTTAATTTGGCGACAGAGCGCGCGGAAAGAAAAGTGACGAGGAGGAGGAGAAGGACAGAGCCATTCTCTTCTTTTTTAATGCGCAGCACTCAACAGTTTTTTCCACTTTTGTTGAATGATGATTATTACAGGAACAGAAAATAGAAAAGATTTAATGGCTATTAATGTTTTAAATTAAGCCTCCCCATAAAAGGGAAGGATTTGAGTCAATCACTCAGAAATAACATCCCAGAATGTCTTAACTGTGTTTATTTTTGTTTTTAATTTTCACAAATTTAAAAATTATGACGAAATAATTCTCCAAAATGGAATCATTTAATTGATTTGGTTAAATTAAAATCACAATTGTGTTGAGATTGTTTGTCGAGTAAATTCGAAAAAGTCAAAACAGATGAAAAAGCCTAAAAAGACAATTTGGTGACTCTTTCCTCGTCGGTCTTTCCGAAAAACATAGTTTCAAAAGCGACGTCCGCAAAGTCTTCATAGTACCGGCACGCGCGTTCACAGTCCGGCATGAAATTCGCCTCAATAAATGCCACTTTGACGTCATCCGCGCACAATTCTTCTGCAGGCGGTGGTGGGCGTGCCGAAGTCTCGGCGCCATCATCCAAATAAAGCATCAAATCCAAGCCGTACATGGCACGCGACTGTCGGTTGGGTGCCAACCCGCGCGGTGGAGAATTTCTGAAAAGAGGAGATATTAGCGAATATTACGGCATGTGGATGAGTTAAGGCTCTGCATGGCGGCCACGGACGTCTTCCGGATGCAGCCGACGCTCGTCAGGATCCGCCCGCC
Organism: Heterodera glycines; assembly: GCA_004148225.2. Taxonomy (NCBI): domain Eukaryota; kingdom Metazoa; phylum Nematoda; class Chromadorea; order Rhabditida; family Heteroderidae; genus Heterodera; species Heterodera glycines. The sequence continues at coordinate 13,627,500 of CP049707.1, forward strand.
GGTCGTCGTCGTCGGAGACATCCACGGACAATTCACGGACCGTGGGGAGGGGGGTCGTAACGAGGGGAAAAGAGGAAAATTTCTGAAAAATTTGGCTATTTTCTTAACCAATTTCATTAAAAATTCTTAAAATTTTATCACGGCCGCGCCTATCGACACCGCCGGCCCCCTGTTCACGAAATATTTTTTGGAAAAAGTGCGCCGCAAAAAGAGGCTTTGAAAAGCAAAAAAAAAGGTCGTCGAATTACATGGCTGAACCCTTCGCAAATTTCGGTCGACCCCCCCCCCCTTTCCATGTATGTTAAGGGCACAATTTGTTAATCTGTCCACCCACTTTATCACAACTTTGAACACTTCCGCTATCACTGCGTTAATCTTTCCCTGCACTATTTTCCAGTTCAGCTTCGGATACTGCTTGCAAAGTTGGACCACAAATTCATCGCAACGGAGCTGAAAATACGTTTAGATGACGACATTTTCTTGTCCAAATTCTTCCGTTGCCTGGTAAACACTGTCCTTTTTGTCTCCGTACTGATGTACTGTTAAATGCGCAAAATGGTCGTCCAAATTTTGCAAATTGTATTCACTTAATTTGCCAATAATGGAAACTTGTTTTGAATTCCTCCCCCCCCCAAACGAAAATTTTAAAAATTTATGGGTATATTTTTAAATTTTATAATCAATTTTCTTAACAAATTGCACTCAAATTTTCAAAAATTTTCCCAGCGGCGCCTACCGGCACCGCCTGACCCCCAGTTTCCAGTATCTTTTTACAAGCCTTAAAACCGCCAAAATTGGCTCATTTTTTGTGAAAACTGTATAAAAAAAAAGTTTTATCAAGGGTGTAGCCAGACCCTTGACTTTGGGGGGGGGGCTGAAGTCAAAAATTCGATTTTTAGGGGTGTATTTTTCTTTTTTAAGTCGATTTTTAGGGGTGTATTTTTGGTTTTTTGAATCCCGAATTATGGGGTGTATTTTACAAAATTTTTCGCCGTTTTTCGCCAAAAAATTAATATTTTTTTGCCATTTTGGCCTCCATTTTTCAAAAATATGGTAAAAGGGGGGTCCGCGGTGCCGATAGGCGCCGCCGGGAAAATTTTTGAGTTATGTTTGTGTGAGGTGTATATGTGCTGATAAACATATTATATCAATATTAACTGTTAGTTTCGATTTTTTATAAAGAACTGAATTTTGATATTTTCCATATTTTGCGATTTATAATTTTTTAGCAAAATTTTCACGAAAAATATTGAATAAATTTAAATTTGCCGACAATCGAATGAGTTTTTCAGCTCAAAATTTGGAAATGTATCTTATATGCAATTTCAACCAATAAATTTGATTAACTTTACGACAGCTCACGGGACTGACTTAATTGCGAATCGCACCCAAAAGTTGTTGAACATGACAATGTCAATCGGTTCACTGAGTTGGCGCACAAAAACAATGTATCGAAGCTTAAAAAAGTAGTGACAAACATAAAAAAATATTTTAAGAAAAGAAATTTAAATTAAGAGCAGAAGCCTAAAAATGCGAAACGCAATTACATCAAATTTGACGAGATTTCCATTGTCAAGTCGTCGAAAAAGGAGTGGATTTGTAATGTATTTAGAGACGATCTGAAAATTAATTGGATGTCTCTTTTATTAAACAGTCAATGACTGACTTTAGGACCACTTTCAGCCAAACGAATGATCGTGTTCAAATTGCGTGTCACGTGAGTGTCCATTGCCCGTGCCAAATTCCACGGCTTCACAATCCAACAGTTGTCCAAATTTCTCAAAAAATAAAAGCATATTTATGCGAAATGAAAGTTAAAAACACTGACTTCGCTGCCCGTCTCTGAAAATAAGCGACAAATTGGGGCAGTTCAATGTGAAGGTTGAAGGTGAGCGGAAACCATTCGGGGGACCAACGGAGGGATAATTCGTCCACCAATTGCTGGTCGGGGTGGACATCTTGGCAATTTTCGACGAATGATTGGACGGCAGCTGCGAAAAGATCTTTGACGGTCAGAACGGATTCAAACGGAAATTGGTTGATCAAAGCGCTTGGATTTTGGTACGCCAACGATCTGATCAAAAGGGAAAATGAAAATGTAAATCAGTGAAAATGAGTGCCTAAAATCGTTGAAATGGTCACGACGCCAAATGATATGCGCTTTCATCGGATCGTTTGTTTCTTGCACACGGAATCGGCGCAAATGTCCGATGAGTTGCAAATCCGAGGCACACACCAAAATGTCCGGGTCATCCATAGACTTTTGGAAATTGACCGTTGGGCTTTGGTCTCCGGAAGGGATTAAGTCGAGCAGACGACCGGACTGAATTGGAGGGACAAATGAGGAGAGATAAGACGGACAATTGCTTAGAAAATGGGTAAAAATCTTTTTTTTACCATGAAATATTCGTCCCGCTTGGGAACGTGACAAATTGAGAAAGCAGCGAAATTGGGGAAGGGTTGCCAGGGATGGAGCAGTACATCCAACCAATCGGGATGAGTTTTGAGAAGTTGCGTATCGACATAATTGCGAGTCACAGTGTCTTAAGAATTGCACATAAAATAGTTTAAAACAATAATTTGAAGAAAAACTAACCCCCCTCTGAAATATTTTGGACGGGGAAAAGCAAACTGTAGGCCATATTTTCAGAAAAGTCGAGAAACGGAACCATTTTGACCTTTAAAACGGGAATATAAATGCAAACCAAAGACAGTTTTAATTGCTTTTTACGTTTGGCTGAAGAGAATGGCCAATTCGAACACCGAATTCGTCCATGACATACCAAACAGGAATTTGGTGTTCGTCCATTTCCTGACAATTAATTAAATTTACTTTTGAATTTATTTTATGGCCTATTAAAGGGAATAAAATTTGGGACCAAATTGAGCATTCGAATTGAATATGTCATTGCATATTTCCACATTTCGTCAATTATTAGGTCGTCCATTTCGCAATGCTTTTCCCATATTTCTTCGACATTTTGGCCGCATGGCGATGCGACTTCCGAGTCCTCACAATCAGCGGAATGAGTGGCCACTGCATCAGCACACTTTTGCTGTTGGTCTGCGCTATCATCAGCAAAAGGGTCCTTTAAACATTCTTTGTTGGCATACCAAGCCTATTCATGAAAAAATATTTTGATTTTTTTTAATAAATATGTTGACTTTGATATTGAACATGTCCAATAATCTCTTCCTCAGTCCGTCAACTTGTTGAAGTGCAAAACGTGCTGTATTCGGACGGAAAGTCCACGCATGGTCAATGAGAAAAACACTAAACTCTTTTTTGATTTTCTTTAACAATTTTAAGTGAATGACTTTTCCGGGTCGTCCATTTTCAATTCGCTCATAGCTTTGACTTGCGATGAAATTGTTTCATTCGGTTCGCTTTCTTCGATGATAACCTCAAAATATTTTCCTGCATCGAAAATCTAAAAATATTTGTTTTTTTTTTATTTAGGTATTTGAGTTCAATTGCCTGATTGGATATCTTTTTGTATAAGGATTTCCAGAACAGTTCGGGCAAACCAGAAGCCAACAATTGGGGCTCATGAACTTGGAGAAATTGATCAAAATTTAAATGGTGAGTCATTGTCCAGAAAACAATTCAACATTTGCTTGCCCAAGCTGAAACTGATTTATAAGAGAATAAATTATTCGTAAATTAAATTTGGCATTTCGAAATTAAATTAAAATTTCACTGGCGGCTTAAACAAAAAAGAATTTAATCCCATTTTTTAAATTAATTTTTTAGATGGTAGCAACACAAACAATGGAAAATGAGAAAACTTTGCAAGGTGAAGGAATTTTCGCAGAACCGGTTCTTCCGCAGAAAAATTTGCCACTGAAACCGGCAAAATCGGAAGAGAGCGACGAAGGGACAGCGACGGAACAAACTCAGCAGCAGCAACAGCAGCCAACCATCAGTGATTTGCGATATCAGCAGCCATTTTGGGCTTTAGTCCCTGCTGAAGACAAACAGGAATACTTTCTTGAAGTGAAATGATCATTTTGGAAAGTAAATTTGTTTTTTCACTCTCTTTTTCAGATTATAAAAGAGGGCACTGTCATTGGCACTGTCCGTCTCCACGACAGCGCCCACCAAAAATCATTTTGGTCCATTGGCCGTTTTGAGCCGTGTGACATCAAATTGGAGCATCCGTCCGTTTCTCGTTTCCACGCCATTTTACAATACGGAGAATGTATAAAGGGGAGACCGGGATGGTAAAAGATGGAGGATAAAAGGGGTTTTACCAATCAAATGTTGTCTCTTTCCAGGTTCATCTTCGACATGAACAGCACCCACGGGGTGAGGCTGAACAAGCAGCCGCTCAAAAAACGCACTTACGTCCCATTGCACAACGGATTTGTGTTCCAAATAGCGGGTCGGAATTAAATATTTTAAATTGAATGAACAACTTTTGGCAATGTTTTTCAGGCAGTTCACGTCTTTTCACTGTTTGCGGTGGCACCAAAAGAGAACAGAAAGAAGAAGAAAACAAAGAAAAGGCACAACCAATGGGAAAAACGGAAAACAAAAAGGACGCAGAAGAGGAAGGAGAGGACGAAGAAGAACAACAGCTCCGATACTACGAGAAGGACCCGTTGGGATGGCTGCAAAAGTGGGCAAATTCAACATTTTTTAAAATTTAAATTGTTGACGGAGAAAACGAACTTTCAGATACTTTGAGCGCGAAGGACTTCCCATGCACTTTCAGGTGGATTTTGAATTTTAATTAAAAAAATTCATAAAAAATGGATCCCGATATTTTGTCCGGTATTTTTCAGTTTACAAAATCGTCGTCCGATGGAGGCGGCGGTGGCGCTGGGGATTTACTGGCAGAATTTGAGGACGAACAGAACAAAAAGAGGGGACGACGGCATTCCGACGAGGGCCATTGGACCTGTTCAATTGAGTGAGTGCCGAAAAGGCGCCTTTTCCTTTTCTGTTTCCGTTTTTAGGTTGGTCAGCGATGTTTCTCTGACCAGTGGCAATGTCGTCACTGTGTCGGCCCCTTCCAAACGATTGGCCCAATTGCAATGTTCGCTGGTCGCATGCGAACGGCTGAACGACGCGTGTCTTTTGCGCATTTCGTCCCTTTGGAACAAACGCAAAAATTACACGGAGAATGACTTTTACGACAGCGACGAGGACACTTTTTTGGACCGAACTGGACAAATTGAGGAGCAACGGGAAAAGCGCCGGAAGCGATTTGGGGTAGTCAATTTGACCACTGATTAAAATTGATTTGCTTTCCTTGCCCTCACCCCCGCGCCATTTTCCACACAATTCCTCCACCGATCCCTTTTCCTCTAACAATTTTTGTTTAAAAATCAAAGCTTTACATTAACTTTTTAGACGGATATTTTTGCCTCTTCCGCTGGCCATGCAAAAAATTATGCCGAATTGATAAAAGAATTGGCAGAAACTGAGGCCAAATTGGGCGTGGTGCGGCAGGAAATGCAACGACTGCTCCAAAAGGACAAAGTCCGAGAGGAGCAGCAACCAAAGCAAATGAACTTTTCGGTACACTTTTTGAATTATTAAATATTTAGGCACTTTTATTTTGCAATTCTCAGACACGAATGGCACTTTCCCAACTGAAGGGGAAGGAGAAAAAACTGCTGGATGAGAAGACAAAATTGGAAAAATTGTCCGAAATTGCGCGGCCGTCCCATCGTTTGATGCCAATTTTATTGCAGAGGCAACCAGAGATAGTTGTAAAGAAAGATGCGGAAGAGACAGTGTTGGACGGAGGAGAGAGTGAGAAAGATGTGAAACGAGAGACTGTTGAGAATGAAGAGAGCGAGAAAGAAGCGGCAGAGAAACAGCCAAAGGAAGAGACAGAAAAGGGACGAGAAACGCAAGCAGAAACATCAGCAACACAACACACAGTCAGGGAAAAAGAAAATGACGACAAAGGGAAGAGAGTGGACGAAAGAAGGCAAAGCATTGACCAGAAATAATTAACAGAACAGACACTGTGTAATATTTAGCAACGAAGCAGCACCATGCATTCCATCCCCAAAAACGGCGGAAGAACGTTTTTACGCGCCGGCCCTCCCCCCGAAACGCAACGAAATGGCCGAGGCAATTGTGCCAAAGTTTGGCATGCTCACCAAAGAGGAAATGGCACGGATGAAAATGCTGCAACAGCAAATGGAGCGGAAACCCGAACTCGCTGCTGCTGTGAAGAGAGCTCGGCTCGAGCAGGAACATAAAACATTGAAGACGGACGAGGAGGTAATCAACCGGATGGGCGGGCGGGGTAAGGTTGGGTTGGAATTTTTCCTAATAAAATTAATCAGGAATAAAAAAATACATAAATTCGAATGGCTATTGAATGTCTGCTGGAGAAATCATGTTTTCATTTTTAAAGATTTTGAATACAGTGTTCCAAAATTAAAGGAAAAGCAACAAGTGCAGGACGTTCGTGAGAAATATACGACATGGCTTCCTCCCGAAGACCAATCGGGCGACGGTTCGACACGTTTAAATCGAAAATTTGCAGGAAAATATTAAAGACATATATTTTCTTGTTCTTTCGAGTTTATGCTTTTATAAAGCCCAGAAATTGCTTTTTAAATAGAAATCTGAAAAAACATTCAAAATCATTGCTTCAAAGGGTTCGACTACACTAAACTTAACAGTCCCTGGTCAGGAAAATACAAAGTAGCATAAGAATAATTCTAAAATAAAATTTGCATAAGAATAATTCAAAAATAAAAATATGTACATCGAATGATTAAATAAAGTAGTTTCCTTTCGTCATTCAAACACTTGGTATGCCATCCCGCGAATGTATTGCCTTTTCTGGTGGACAATGTAAGCACCAGCAATGAAAAAGGCGCCGGAAATGAAACAAAAAATTGCAACGATAGCTAAAGTTGAGCCGGAAAAGCCGACAAATTGTGGAGGCGGCGATGGGCCCGGCGGCGGGCATGGATGAGGTAAAGGAGAGGACTGTTTTCCAAACTGAGTGCCAGAGAACACCTGGGGATAAAGGCAACAGTTATTCTTGCGTCGCTCTAATGTCGTAATAATTCCAAATAACTAAAAAACCTGGAACATTTTTCTCTATTTGTTCAAAATTTAATTGAGTCAAACCCAAAACTAAAATAGTAATCTCGTATTTATATGCAAAGCACTACCAATTCTGTGTTCGTCTCGGCTTCTGTCGCAAGTGGAATTCGAACGGCAAATTTTCCTGACACGATGGAAGTGTTCAGCAACTGTACTGCCTCTGCTACTGTTATTTCTTTCTAAAATGAGTCTTTTTATTTTTTGAAAAAATAATAAAGTCACCAAAAGGTAGATCGTCTGCGCCTGAATGGCTCCGCTTGGCGCACCAATGGCAAAAAAAGCGTACAATGTGCCGTCGTTCAATTCGTCTAACTAAAGGAGAAAATAACAAAAATAAATGAATGATTGATTGGAACACAAAAATCTAATTTTACAAAAAAGTTCCATACATTTAAGTCGACAATTCGTATCAGTGAAATATTGGCCGCTTCTGCCAATGCTTTGGCAATCGCCGCTTTTGCCCATTCCATGCCGATCTGTGCGTTCAATTCGCTAAGCGTAACTAAACCCAATTTGGACAATTCTCAGTTGCCTTTGCCGTGTTTTTTGTCTCACCGTTTCCCATCCGTACGAAATATCCCCAGGCCGAGTCGGCCGTCGTCCTTCTGACGCATCCCCTCAGTTTCCCCGCCAGCGTTTGCCATGCATTCAGCTGCTGCACCCGATTGACTATGAACTCGGCATTCATCCGTCCGCTTTTAGTGTAATGGACCACCGATCGAATGGCATCACTGGGCATATTTCCAATCGTTAGATTTGCCAAAAGAACTTCGACAACAACGACGGCACTCTCATTTTTGGTTACGGCACCATCGACAAACTGATGAGTGATGCGAGAAACGTATGAATCGAGCAGCTCATCGCCAATTTGAACCTGAAAAACAAATATACCTGGGGATCCAGACCTGTATTTTTCCTAAACCATGCAAGATCAATGACAACCGAAAGAACACATTTTTTTATTTAAAAAACTTGAATAGCGAAAAAATTGTGGTTTTATTCTGAAACTAAAGAATGAAATTGGTTTGTTGGCCACTTGTATTTTTCCTCTATTTTTAGATCGAAAAAACAGATAAAGGTCAATTGGGGAATATAGATACAGGAATTATTTCAATGGCAAGTTTTGAATCTGAGTTCAGCAAATTCCGAACTTTAAAGATGTTAGAATTCAGGTTTGTAGTCCGAAACTATGCACCGACTGGGGGAGTGTGGGTGCTCTCTTTCATGAATAACCATTTTCACCTTTCCTGCATGGTAAAATTGCGGCTTTGTGCTGCCATCATTGAGTTTGCCCATCCAAATGATCAAATCTTCCGCAGATCGCAAATACATCGTCCCGTTGGCATTGCGCCCGACATCGGCCAATTCAGCACTGATTGGCCCAATTTGGCCACATTTTCCATGGTGTACAAAGTCCAGATGATATTGAAGGCCTTTTGGGGAATACACATTTTATACCACAACAAATTGTATTTAAAATACCATAGGTGAAATCGTGGACGACAATTTGGTCAGGATTTGAAGTTAAAATGCCAGTAATTTTGGACCTCCCATCGTAAACAACCTGGAAATGGTTTAAAAAATATCTCATGTAATTACTTACAATTAGTACCCCTCCCCCACCCTGGACATACTGCTTCATCGTATAAAGTGGAATTGCCATGATGGCTTTTGTTTGAGTGAAACATGCGAAAATGGACAACGAATGGGTGCGGAAATTGAATTGGCAAAGTGGAATTTGGCATTCCTTCACAAAACACTCCTCGAGGGGGCTAAAGGGGCAAAAAAGAAAGAATTGGCATTTGGAAATGCATTAATTACCGTGGCAATTAATTCTTTGTTTTCGCCATTTACAGCGTCCAATGTGACAATGTCAACAGAAAAATAATCGTAAACGCGAGAATTATTGCCGTCGACTAAAAACAAAAATAAAAATGAAATTTTATGTATTTCACCGTCGTAAGTCAACACTCGGATTGTGTACAGCGACGGATTGTGCCAATGGGGGCTGTACGGTTGCTGAGGCGTCATATCGGCCGCGTATTCGAGTTCAATCTGACGAGAGAAAAACGCGATAATTCTGTTAAAAAACCACATAAAATACACGATTAGAGAATTTGGCGGTCTTAAATTCCAATTCGGTCTATGCATTTCCAAATTTTAAATTCCATCGGTTTGCTTTCTTTTGCGTGTCCCTCTCATAATTAATTACCTGCAAACGCAGTGCCCCGTCCCCGGTGAAGTTGCGCTTGCACCCCGTGTAGCCAATTGTTTCGATTCCGTTCGTTAGCAATTTGTCGCTGTGCAAAGTGCCGTTCCATCCGCCGCCTATGCGTTCGAGCAGTGCCAACAGTTGGCCAATGCCTTCGCCGTTTAGGCCCGTGCCATTGGTCATTTGTGGGGACAGACCGAGCACATTGACAGTGACATTTGGTAGCACAGAACTGCCAAAAACATTTTTAAGGGAATTTAAATTTCAAAAGCATGCCAAAGGCTGTGCACATTCGTCCCCCAAAACCTTTCATTTGCTTTTCCAATGGCCACGCATTCTTTGTGATGACTCATTCGTTGCTCTTTGCTTTTGTTGTCCCATTTGTACTGATCTGAGAATTAAATTATTATAAAAGATACAATCCGGTTTGTATCCCATTTTTGGGTTAAATTTTTCTTTATTATTGTCAGAATTACCTTTTGACTAATGGAAACGCTTAAAAATTTTAGTCTTGCTGATTTATTCAAAGTTTTGACCCTCCCTGACAGCGATTTCGAAAAGTTTGGCCACATAGATAACTTTTTTCCACATCTATTTCATTTGACCCAAAAATGGGATACAAATCGGACTACGTTAGTACCTTATAAGAATGGCAAAAACATTCTTAAAAGGACCTTCGTAATAAATTGTTCTGTTGAACACTTGCACTTCCTTCTCTCTGCCCCATTTTTTGACTACCAAAACATCTTCCAAATGTTTTTCAACAATTTTTGCCGTGGCATTTCCATGTAAAAAATCGGTGAATCGAAGGGTCGTCTAAAATGGATGATTATTGTATTGGTATGTAATTATTTTAATTTGTTATGCAATAATTTCCTTGTAATTTGTGCCGATAGAAACGTTCAATGGGAGGTGTTCGTCCCATTTGGACTTTTTCCCCATATTTTCACATGTAATTTCATTGGTTTTGAGTTGTAAACAATGCGAAAGTGACCAGCAGAATGAAAAAAGAATGATGAGAAATAGCCTCATTTAAAGAACAGCGACATAAATCTAAAATAAATAATTATAGGTTTTTGAATAGAGTTCGAAATTAGGTAAAAGTCGGGAACATTGGTCCCATAAAAAAAGGATAAAAATGCTCATTTTAAGCGATTCTGAGCAGTACTCAGGGGTATTCGAGGTCGCTGATCACGATTCTGATATTTATTTCGACCGATTTCGAACCCCGAACCCGAATTCGAACAAATTTTTTTTTTGTTATTTCACTCGAAATTTGCTCAAACAAATATTATTGCATTTCCATTGCGTTGCTTTCTTAGACCTGAATGGCATCTAATTTCTGGCAATTTTTTATTTGTCATAGATTTTTTAAATTTATCATGGATTTCTTTCAATTTTGTGAACAATTTTCCACAAACTTGCTGCCGGGATACATGGACGAATATATGTGGCGCCAATTTTATGGGAAAAAAACCCTTTTGTCATATGAAAATATTTTCGAGCAAATAGCTCAGTTATATGTTGTCAATGCTTGAGTTGTTATGCGTATTTTAGCATGGAATAAACATTTGTTTGAGCAAATTTCGAGTGAAATAAAAAAAAAATTTTTCGAATTCGGGTTCGGGGTTCGAAATCGGTCGAAATAAATATCAGAATCGTGATCAGCGACCTCGAATACCCCTGAGTACTGCTCAGAATCGCTTAAAATGAGCATTTTTATCCCTTTTTTTTATGGGACCAATGTTCCCGACTTTTACCGGCATCCATTTTGACCTATTTCGAATCTCAGACCAAAATTCAACTAAAAGTCGAGAATTCGAATTTTTCAGAAATCACTATTATGTACGAATGTGCGAGACTTTTTGTTTGAATTCGGGTCAGGGTTTGGGATAGGCCAAAATAAACTTCAGATTCGTGATCAGCACATTAAATCAGCCTAGAAAAAATTATTTAAAAAAAATGTCAGGGGGCGACAAAACCTACAAGTATCAATTACATTAATAAAATCTAAATATTATTATTATTATTTAACATAGATTATTCTTCGCCGTCGTTTTGTTTCAATATTAGTAATTAATAGGGCTGTGAATTTTAGGTTTTAACTAAATTTTTTGCTCGATTGATTTGAAGAAAGGAGCTCAAAAAACGCATTTCTGCATTAAAAATTTTCGATTCTGATGTCATTATCGGTCACTAGAAATCACTATTTGGCGACTTCGTCACTAAAATAGTTAAAAATCACTATTTTGGCGTTTTGTCACTATTTTTTCACTATTTCGACATTTTTGGGCAAAATTCCTTAACAAAAATGCAATAAAACCAAAAAATACACCCCTAAGAATCGACCTAAAAATTTTTTCAAAAAATACACCCCTAAGAATCGACAAAAAAAAATTCAAAAAGCACTCCTAAGAAATGAAAAAAATTTTCTCAAAAAGGTATTTTCGTGGCAAGAATTTTAATTTAAAAAATTATTTTTTTATGTACCTATTTTGTTTTTTTGCCCTTAAAAATCCCAGCCCTACTCATTTGCAATGCAATCAGTGAATAAAAATTATTTTTGCTTAATTTTTGTCTGAAAATTATGTCACTATTCGTCACTATTTCGGACTTTTTGTCACTATTTCTTCACTATTTTGGCATTTTTACTCACTATTTTAGTTAACTATTTTGGGATTTTTCGTCACTAAAACAAAAGTAAAGGCCTTTTTATAATTTATCACATCAAATGACCAATTTATCAGCCAATTAACTCAATGTCCGTCCGTCTCTCTATAGAATACGAACACCTGCTGAGTTTTTCTCTGTTCTAGCAGTAGCTGAACACCGCGCCAACCTCGCCCAATTAAATCTAATTAGTCTCCATTTTATTCCTCAAATGCTTTGTGTTTAGTCAAACTTATTAAGCAGTGGTTTGTTTCTCCGGTTATTTTTCTCAATTCTCTTCCGAATTTCATTTAAGTCACATTCGCTTCTTTATCTATCATTTAAATCAGAGGTCGCATCGAAAATTTTCCGAAATAAGTAAATCAGTAGTAAAAAATAAGTTTTTAGGGTCAAAATTAGGTACATTTTTAAAACGTTGTTTTGGGGCTTGTTTTGCATTTTATTCAATAAAATGAGCATTTACAGGGCTCCCAGATTAAAAGTTTCAAAAGCCTCATTTGGTATGCAAAAAAACCTCATTTTGAGTCAAAAAGCCTCATTTTTACAACTTTATTCAAAAAAATTCTTAATTTTGTGAACTTTGGAAAAAATTGGTTATTTTCTGGTTTTTATGAAAAATTTAACAAATTTTTTTGGAAAATTTGGGTCAGATTTTCGTTTTTTCCCCAAAAGCCTCAAAAATCCTCAAAATTTCTCAAAAAACCACAAAAAGTCTCAAAGCCTCATTTTTAAAATTTAGCCTCATTGACCTATCAAAAAACCACAAAATGAGGCTAAAGCCTCAGATCTGGGAGCCCTGAGCATTTACGAAATATTTCTCACCTCCAGCAATTTTTTTGAGCAATTCAGGACGTGAAAAAAGAAATTTAAACATTTCCGAACATTTTTGATCAAAATTCACTTTCACTTGCACCAGACTTTTCACTGTTTCTACTTCGAGCGAATTCCTTTTATCAGTCCATTGGGCACCACAAAGTGAAAAAACTCGTTCCACAAATGCATTGGAGACTGGGATTGCCAGAACTTTGCTGACCAGAACGTAGAAATTTGGGAGTTGAGCCTATTTTTTTTTGTAAGACACACAATTCGCATATTCATCGCCCTTTTTACTTCTTTTTATGCCTTGAAATTCACGCTCGTAATCAGCATGAAATTTATATTTATGTTTTGGAGGAGCCATGAACCTATAAGCTAGG
>CP049707.1:13641661-13858617 GCA_004148225.2 Heterodera glycines
CCTAAAAAGCGTTAATTAAAAAACTTTTTTTTTGCCTATTTTAGTGCCTATTTGATGATTTTTGTGCCTATTTAATGCCTATTTCGCGATTTTTTAATGCCTTTTTAGGTGCCTATTTCGCGATTTTTTGTGCCTAAAAATCGCATCCCTAATGAGAACAAAATTTTTCAAGTAAAAAAAAGTGCGCGTCACTTTTTTTTTAAGTTCAACAGCCGATTTATTCATCAAACGGTGACATCATCTTGGGTACCCTAACTATATATTACTGACAACTTTTGTTAATTACTAGTGATGGGACAAATATTTATTAAAAATCGCGAAATATTTAAATAATATTACGCAAAAATGCCGAAATATTGACCAAAATATTGAAAAATTTTTGAAATATTGAGCAAATATAATTAGTTTTCGCAAGTCGTCGATTCATTTGACCCCGAAGAGGTCCAATGCATTTCAAATCTCAGGGATTTTTTCGATAACAACTGTGCCCCCTGACATTTCAGCCGGAGAAATTGGAGCGAAAATCCGTCGGAAATTCGAAAGGTCATCGCAAAAAACCCAGGCTTTGATACAATTTGTGAATTGGAAAAAGGTGCAAGGTCTATCCTAAAAAAGTATCAATGATAATGAATAATTAAATTTAATAATTGTTAATAAAAATATTTTAAAATTTATATAAATATTTTATTTTTTAATTCATTTTACAGTAATTTTTTCATTGAAATATGTTGCATGACTTCATATTTATTATTAAAGAACATCCCTTAAGTTTCATATTCTTTAGATAAATCCAAAATTATTCATTATCGTTGATACTTTTTTAGGATCGACTCAGCACGTTGGAAAAATGCTTTCTGGCCATAAAATCAATTTCCGTATGCATCCCAAGCTGATTTCTCTTTACAAATCGCTCCTTTGACTTGATGTGATGTTAAACGATCGTTTTCTAATTACAATTCTATTTTGACTGACAATCGCTTCCGTCATTCTCCTGAACAACTCGAAATGTTATTATTTGTAACGTGAATCTCAATACTGATTTGGCTTAATTTTTGTTACTTTTTGGATAAAATTTTACGATTTTACACCCCTAAATTTGAAAGTTTTTAGCAACTATAAATATCATCTCTTTTAGTTACAGTTGCGAATAATTATATTTTTCGAAATTTTTGAATACATTTTCCATGAAATTACCAAAAAAAAAACAGAAATTTTGGTCAAGAAAAAAACAAATCACAAAAAATGTAAAAAGTTTGGGAAAAATTTTTTTCCGGAAATCGCCAAAGTGTGATCACTAGGGGCTGCCAATTTTATATAAATACATATCTTTTATATATTTCGTGAATTTTCTTACATATTTGGTACATATTTTGACTTTTTTTTATTTTCATTTTTTTTACATATTTTGAAGATTTTTTACGGAAATTTTTGGAAATCCTCAAAAAAACCTAAAATTTCGGCAAATTTTTTGTACATATTTTCATTTTTTGTAACATATTTTGAGAATTTTTTTGAAAATTTATGGTGAAAAAATAATTTATAAAATGTACCCAAATTAACAAAACCATTTAAAAATTTTATTTACATATTTGGTATATATTTGGGGTTTTTTGTACATATTTCGGAATTTTTCTTAATATTTGCCCCTGCCCTTTAATTATAATTAAATTATTTTTGAAATAAATTTAATTTTATGCGAAATTACAAAAATACTACAAATATTTATTATGTATTATCTATTGTAGTAATGAATTGTTGAATGAAGAAGGCAATCGAATCTGTCCAAAATCTCATTTAATAAAAGTCGGAAAGGGAACGGCACTTCGAGAAAATCGGAACTCGGCTCCCTGAAGTTTCGTCACTAAACCTTTCGTCATTTTAATAAAATTTAAAAAATTAAACAATCAAATATTTTCTATATTTTTCAGCCAAAAAGCATTAAATTTGTGCCCTATGATTTGAAATTTCGATAACAGTTTAGGTGGTAGCATCCCTTTTTTGACAAAAATTTTAAAAATTTGTAAAAACATGTCTTATGGGGTTTTCTGGGTTGCTGATCACAAATACAACATGCATTTCGACCTGTCGTACCTGGACTCGAAAAAAAGTTGAAAATTCAAAATCTAAAAATTCATTTTTAATTAATCAAATATCAAAAATGCCCCACAATTAAGCACAAAAACCCGGGAGGAGGCTTAAAATTTATGGCTCTATTACAGTTTACGCGTCCAATCAGTGTTCATCCTCATTTTTTAAATCATAATTTTTCCGGGGTCAGGTCAATCCAAACAATCTTGGTATCAATCGAAAGTTTAGAGATTAGGGAATTATAAATACAAGAAAAAAATAAATACTTTAATTGAGAAAAAGATTGGAACGAGAAAACCCGAAATTCATCATTAAAAAGTTATGACCAAAAAAAGTGAGGATGAATCACACTGATCGGACGCGTAAACTAGAATAGAGCCAAGTTTTTCCCATATCTAACAAATTTTTATGATAAACTAATCGGCATACATCGGAAAATAATTGTAAAAATGATAATATTTTTTCATATTACATACCAGGGGTGTGACTTGTCTCAGAAAAGACGAGAGCGAGAGTTTTTCAATTTTTCTGTACCTTTTTTTTACTTCAAAAAACTTCAAAATCGTATATTAAATTAGGGCTACGGGTCCGGGTATTTGGGCAAATACCGGGTCCTGGTATTCCGGGTCCAGAAAAGCCGGGTCAGGCGGTAGGGGTCAACTCCGTCTGGCCAACTCCGTCTCAGCAATGTTCAAAAAGCTATAACTTTTTTCTTTGTTGGCCAAACTTAACAATCATGGTATCATTCGAAAGCCCTAGATGTTTAGAAGATATTTATAAGCTATTTCTCAGTGATTAATCAGCTCTCAAAAAAGTTGTCAGTTTAAAACCGCAAAAAAGGCAGAATTTTCAAAGTTTTTTATTTCTATCTTTTTTTATAGTTCGAAATTTTCTGTAATTTTTAGTAGGCTAATAGAGCCTGTGAAGAGCTTTCGAAGATATCAAGATTGTTTGATTCGGTCAAAAACTTCAAGAGTTATATTGACTCAAAGTTGGCTCAGACGGAGTTGGCCCGTTCCGGGGTCAGGATCCTAGTTTTTAAACCGGGTCTCAAAAAATTTTTTTTGAAAAATTCCAAAAATTTTCATCAAAATGGATAAATTAATGATATTTTAAAAACTTTAAAATATTTCTCTATGTAAATGATTGAGTATTTTTTTATTTAATGGACAAAAAATAAAAATTTCTTTGAGACTTTTCTATTGTTTTAATAAATTGAAATCTCTTAAATTTTATGTTTTTTAATCGCTCTTTTTGTGGCGCTGTTTTTCAAAAACTTTTTTGGAACGTTGTGGGCGGGGGCGGGGTCCGGCAGTGCCGATAGACGCCGCCGGAAAATTTTTTGAAATTTTGAGTGAGATTTGTTAACAAAATTTGTCAAGAAATGATCAAAGTTTTGGTTAAGTTTGCGGTTTTAGGCTGTTTAAAAAAGAAAAAAAATAATTTTTAGGTTGAAATAATTTTTGTTAATTAAATTCCGATTGAAATAATATAAAGAAATTTCTGTTCCGTTGAGGAATTGACCCCAAGCGAAAAACAATGAAAGGCAGAAGGTTTAGCCACCGGACCAAATTTGAATTTGATTTGTCCAAAAATAATGTTCTCTGATTTTAAGACTTATGGACAGAGAAAGAGATTATGATGTTTTTTCGCGTAAATTTGAATATTTTTCTGACTGCTCAAAAGTTCAATCTTTAGGGGTGTATTTTCACCTCTCGCCTCTCGTCCCAAAAAACGAGAGGTGAGAGGCGAGAGTCCCAAAAATGGCGAGAGTTGGCGAGAGGTGAGAGACGAGAGGCGAGAGTTGTTCCACCCCTGATACCTATATGTATAATGTATCTACTTTAAAAATTAATTTTTTCTTTTTAAAATTCTTTATTTTATTTCAATGACGAATGGTTTAGTGACGAAAAGTTTAGTGACGAAAGGTTCAGTGACGAAACGTTTGGCCACCCCGAAATTCAGCCCCAAATTAAGCGGAATAAAGTTTATCTTTATCGACTTCATCCCTAATCCATATCAAAATTGGATTGTCACGTAAACATTTGTCCATCTTTTGTTTGTACACCTGCCATAATTTCATGACGGAAACCCATTTTGAAGGCATTTAACAAAAGTTAAGGAAAAATCAAAAAAATGTTGAAAAATGCATTTAATGATGAAATGCCTAATGAAATTATTTATTGTTTGATCAGAAGACATTGGACAAAAAATTAAGCAAAAATTTACGGATAAAGCTTTGAAAACGGAGAATAAAAGGCGAACGGAACAGAGCAAAGCCACAAAAAGGCAAAAGCATTCAAATCACTTCAATTTTGAATTGGCATTTCTCTAATTTAAGATGCGCTTCGTTCTGTCCCTCGCCCTTTTGGCACTTTTCGTCGTCCAATGCCGGGCCGATGACTCTGAGGCTGAAGATGAGCAGCAATTCTCTCCCGCTGATGAGCAAGGACAAGAAGCACCACCAAGCGACGAAATGCCGGCAGATTTTGACGCTCGTCGCAAGCGAAGCGCTTTCGGCGATTTTTTCGCGCGTTTTTTCCATCGAAATGGCGCGGGAAAGCGCCGCCACGGTCCACCCCGTCGAACTGCACAGAAATTCCATCAAATCAGAATGAAGAGGAAAAGGAAAGCAAAACGGATGCACCGGAACGGGAGAAGCGCAGCCTTGGCAAATGGAAAAAGCAAAAAGGAGGAGGAAAAGCCAAAAAGGGACGAGGAGAACGGCCAAAGGGATTCCCATCGACCGTTTCGCCGACGGATGAATAATGAAAAAGAGATTGGCAACTGATTGCGAAAGTGTGGCGTTGAAAATTGAAATGTATAAAAATTCAATTGAATTCATTTTCCGAGGATTTGCTTTTGGCTATGGCCACCGATAAACATTTGTTAACACTGTTAACTCCATTGTTTGTATTTTAATTTGCTTTTCAAAAATGCAAATAGAGGCAACATGGATTTTCGAGACCAAAAAACCCGAGAGTTTTCTCGAGTTAAAGATTGAGACTGACACTTTAGAAAAGCACTAATAGACAAGGGAAATTTTTTCTTTTCTTGCGCTAATTTTTAAATCTTTAACCGCGAGTTTAAAATTTTAATTCATTCACATTTTCCAAAAGTTTTGCCCTTATCAAACTCAAAGCTGGATTAAGTTTAATAATACTTGAACAAAATTATCAAAACATGTTGAGTTTATTTCATAGTAATTTGAAACTTTACTTTATTATATTAAAAAATAAGTCAAATTTTCCTTCCATTTTTGCAATTTCATTTCGTTTTGTTGCGCTCAAAGAGAACGAACTGGTTTTAATAGGAACATATTAATTAACTATTCATTTGATAATTAACTAAAATTTATAAAATTAATTAGTTTTACGTTTATTAGTTCAATTATAAACGTACATTTTAAGGAAGTGTAATATTTTGTGCATCATTTTTTTTTGTAACTCATGCGAGCGATTGGTGAGCAAAATGTGGGCAGTATAAAAGGCCATAGGAGAGAATTCATTGTTCACTTCCTCACTCATTGGTTCTGACCAGGGTTCACTCTCAATCATTTGGTCCCATTTCTTCTGATCAGTGTTTATTTCCTCACTCATTGGGTCCCATTAAAAAGGCAGTTCAATTGATCGCTTTCTTTCCATTTCTTCTGATCAGTGCTCATTTCCTCACTCATTTTGACCAATTTTTTCTGTTCAATCTTCACTTCAGTCAGATCACTCACTTTCAATTCTTTGTTTTCTCTTCTTTCCCGCTGATCACTTTCAATTCCTCTGATTTTATCATTTTCCAATTATTTGGCCCAATTTCAGTCCGTTCCTTCCGCTCACTTTCAATTTCAAAATGTTCTCCGTCCGCTTCTTCGCTTTCCTTCTGCTGCTGGCCGTCCTTTGTTTTTCCCTCGTCGAGTGCGGGTCTCATCGGTATTTCGACTGTTTTTGCGGATTAATAATATCCAAAATTCGTCCAAATCCGTTTAGGCATTGGTGCCACTCCCATTGAAGCCGCTTGGTGCGGCGTCGTCGGCCAAGAGTCCACCCATTGCCCGGGAGGTGCCCTTCACGGCGGATTTCCCGCCGTCGGCGGAACATACGGATTTGGCCGATAGAAAGCGGCGCATTTGGATACGGTAAATCATTTAGTAAATCGTTTAAATGCATTGAAATATAAATTTAAGGATTCTTTTGGACTACTGACAAATCGCTGAGAGTGAAATAAATAAGTTGAAATAATTGAATAAATTTGGATAGAATATCAAGCTTTTCACTCAAAATTGTTCATTTATTTGTGGTTTCAATTACTTAAAAATATTATAATTTGTCAGTAAATTCCCAAGTGAAAGTTTGAAAAAGAAAAAGAGATTTTGTATGAGGTGATCGGTCCGCTGTTTTCTGTTCCTGTCATTATTTTAGTTTTCCTTATTTTGGTTTAAAATTCAAATTTTCCCCTAACAAATAAGGCGTCTGTTTAATTTTGCATCGTTTGACGAAAATTTATACAAAATTTTATTTAAATTTCGGGTCCATTAACCGAAAGGTGCCGTTTGTGCATTTTTGACAATGTCATGGTTGGCATTTGGCCGCGTTTTACGCCCCCGCGCACATTTCCGCCACTTTGCTGCAGCACGCCTTGGCCTCCCTCGTGCACTTTTCACTGACACACATTGCGAATTCGTCTTCCTCCCCCCGTTTCGTTTGTCCGTCGCTTTTCCCCGCTCTCTTTGCCCCGTTTTGCTTCTTTTCGTCCTCCTCGTGCTGTTCGGGTTGTTCTCCTGCTACTGCAAGCCAAGGCTGAATTGTAACCTTTCGCGCGCCTTTTCCGCGCAGAAGCAATTGCAGCGAATGCATCAGTTGCCGAAGAGACTGTTCATTGGTCGACGGTGGTGCCATTGACTCACCGTGGAGGGAGGGGACGGAGTTGACGAGAGACACGTGCAGAAACACGTCGAAGTTGTGGCCGGGCCATTTGCTGTAAATGTGCAAGTGGACGAGACGGAGGTTCGGGAACTGAAAGTTGGGCAATTAATTGGCACTGATTCGTTTTTTGCTTATCCTTCATTAATTGTCTCTCCTAGAGGGCTCTCTGTGCTTTGATCACCACCCCTTTCAAATATATCACCATTCTCAATCATTCGTGTGTTGCTATTAAATTGTCCTACTTTCTTCTCAATTTCCGCTTTCAGTTGAGTCTCTTTCGCCCCCTTTGGCACTTCACATAACAAAAAGGGCATATTTTGTTTGACTGAAAATTAGTGAAAGTGATTTATGAAGCAGTTAATTAATTAATAAGATACAAATGGGAAGCACAACGGCAGAAAGCAGCACACACATTCCGGCACCCAAATAACGGTCCAAACACGAAATCACTTCGCCAGTTTCGGGACTGAATTCATAGTCATCGTTTGTTATAATTAGAGTGCTCAGTTTTCAGCACAAAAAATCACCGATTAAGCACTGTAAACAGCACCAAATTTTTCCAAAATAAACATGAAAAAAGCACAAAAAAGGCAAAATCAGCACAAAAAATTGGAAAAAAGCATAAAAATTAAGAGATTAAAGGCACCAAAAATTGAAAAAAGTCCTCAAAAAAACGTTTATTTGCTCCCTGATTATAAAAAACCTCCAAAATAGGTGCTAAAAATGGTAATGAGATACATAATTTTAAAAAATCAAAATCTTGTCAAAAAATAAATTTTGGAGATGAATTATTTTTGATAAATTTTTCATTTCTTAGGGGTGTATTTTCTGAAAATTTTCGGATCGATTCTTAGGGGTGTATTGCCTCAAACCAAGTTTGAAATGCGTTTTTCATGCGTATTATCACGCCCCAAGTTAGCAAAAAAAAACAGCATATGCTGCAAAATGAGCACTCTGGTTAGGTATCTTTTCCCCGACTTTACCTATGTACCGTACCTGAAATAATTGTTAGCGAGTGCCAATGCTACCGTAGCTAATGGAGCGCCAAAATGGAGAAAATATCGACGCGACGTTGAAATGTCCGGCACTGACAATTTGTGGGACAAGAAAATCAGCGGTGACTTGACGAGCATATTGAGGGCGACAGTGGCCAAAAAGGGGGCCGAAAAATGGGAGGACGAATCGGCACAAGTGATGGCCTGGAAAAGTGCCACAATTCGCAACAATTCAGTGCCAAATCGATCAACAAATTGAATAATAATAATAAAATGTTAAATTTAATGACAGAAAATTCTTCCAATTTGCATTTTTTTTTTCTTGGCATTTTCTCTGTCTAACTGTCCACCATTTATTAATTACTAGAGACCGGCGCGGGACGGGATCCCGCGCGGGATTTTGCGGGATGCCAGTCCGCAATCCCGCATTTTTTGGAAAATGCGGGATTTGCGGGATTAATCCCGCGGGATCCCGTCCCGCAAAGAATTTTGAGTTCCAGTCCCGCAGCGGGATCCGCAAATTTGATTTTTTGTGCGGGATTATGCGGGATTTTATTGATTTTTTTGAAAATTTTTCTAACACAGAATGCCAAATATTTTTAAATAAATTAAATAATAAATTTAATTAAAGTTATCTCATTTTTCATCGCAAATTTCATTCAAAATTTGTGAAATTTTCCCGGCGGCGCCTATCGGCACCGCCGGATAGGCTTTTACTTAATAATCCTGTAGAAATTGAGTCAAAAACTGCGCCATTTGGTCAATTTTAGACAAAATCTGTTAACAAATCGCATTAAATTTATAAAATTTCTCGCAGATGTCGATAGGCACCAGGTATGGCACGGAAAGACTTCCGGTTTCCGAAATTTTTGGGGTCGGAATTCCAACTTCCGAAATTTTTGATGAAAAGTCGGAAATTTTTTTAATTTTTTTTTTCAAAAAACTAGTAAGTTTTGTACAAATTCTGTTAACAAATCGCATTAAAAATTACAAAAATTTCCCGGCGGCGCCTCGGCACCGCCGGACTCTCCTCCATGTTCCCAAAAAGTTTTTGAAAAAATCGCGCTGTAAAAAACGTGTAAATAGTCACTCCTTTTCCCAAAAATGTTCTAAAATAATGGAAAATGACAAAAAAAAGATTTTGATAAAATAATTGAATAATTTTTTCAAGCGAATATACTAAAAACATTTGTGAAATACCTTTTACTTGGTTAAGAATTAAAAAATTTAGCCTATTAAAATATTTAGAAAATTTTTTGTTATATTTTTTATTTTTTGAAAAATTTCCCCGCAAAAAAGTGGTTTTGAAAAGAAAAAAATAGTCAAATTTATGAACCGTTAATAATTTGATTTCCGATCAACTTTTTACCGTCGGATCCAATCGAAAAATCTTAGTCGACCCATCAGCCCCTTTTAATGCATCCCGACAGCCCCTAAAAATTTATTTTTCAGCATTTTTTGATTTTTGGAAATTCTTTGAATTTAATTGAAATTTTTTCGATCTTCCAAAATCCCGCAATCCCGCACGGGATCCCGCAAATTTTAAATGCGGGATTTGCGGGATTAATCCCGCGGGATCCCGTCCCGCAAAAAATTTTGAGTTCCAGTCCCGCAGCGGGATCCGCAAATTTGAAATTTCCGGTCTCTATTAATTACCTCAACCGCATGTGTAAAATTGACGAAAATTAGCGCTTCAAAAACGGTGCACGCGACGATTAACAAAAAGGGCGCCATATCCGACTTCGAAATATTTTTTTCCTGTTATATAAAAGAATATATTGAATCTTTTTTATTAGAATTAACCGCATTTGTGCCCGAATATTTTTTATAATTTTTGATGCACTTAAAAATCGATTAATGAAAATTTTCTTTGATATCTTGCTTGATTAATAGTTAATCGTCTTGGTTAAAGCTGAAACCAGTCAGCAGTTGATTTTTTTCTAGTGAAGAAACGAATTATTTTCAATTGTTTTTTTCTCACATTGATTTAAATTAATTAAAAATAAATAAAAATAAAAGGACACAAATGCCGAGACACTTTTTAATGGAAAATCCAGTCTTACAGGAAACAGCCATTTGTGCAGGTGTACAGTATCCATTTTGACGATCAGTAACATTACGGTGTCGAACATTGACAGACCCCCGAGATGACTGTGATTATGCAAAATGGCCGCTAATTGGGCCAGGAAGAG
The DNA here is from genome assembly GCA_004148225.2 of Heterodera glycines. Taxonomy (NCBI): domain Eukaryota; kingdom Metazoa; phylum Nematoda; class Chromadorea; order Rhabditida; family Heteroderidae; genus Heterodera; species Heterodera glycines. The sequence goes on from CP049707.1 coordinate 13,651,853, forward strand.
CAGAAACAGTGCCGCGTACGACACTTTGTGAAGAATACCGCCAACGGATGTTGTCGTTTTGAAATTGCCAATTTGGTCGGTAGGCGGGACACCAACAGATTTTACAGATTTTGGCATTTTCATTTCTTCCTTTGCTTTTGCTTTTACTTTTGTCAAAACTCAATTGAAAATTCAAAATTAATTTTATTAATAATTATTGAATAAATTTGTGCTTAACCATAACGAGTAAAAACCCATTCCTTTCCATCGGAAATCATTTTCATTGACCAATTCATAGACAAAGGTACAATCATTATCAACAAATCAGTCAATTTACTGCTCTTATCGCACAAATTGGCCTTCACCTTCATTTTACTGTCCTATGTGTACGTTTTGTCCGTACATTTATTGATTTGTTAATTCAAAGTTTAAAAGTACACACAAAATTGTTTTAAGTTTTATTTTGAATTGATTAATTTATAACATTTTTTTATTATTAAAATGCTGTGAATTTTAAGCATTCGCTGTTTCTTTAATTTAACTAAGATTTTAAGCCAAATTCTTTCTTTTCACAGTTTATTGCAAAATGATTTTTCACATAATGTCATAAATCACTACCAAATTTTCAAAGTTTCTTCTTCCTTCCGTTCTTCCGCTTCTTCTTCTCTTCTTCTTCGGCTTCTTCAAAGGATTAGTGCCGGTGCGACTTTCCCTCCGCTGCGCTTCTTTCGTTCGGCTGCCGCCCCTTCGGCCGACGGCGGTGGCGGCGGCACTCCATCGCCTGCCGCTGATGGTTCAGCAGCGGCAGCAGAGGGATTCTCATCAGCTGCCTCTGAGGACGGCGATGAGTCGTCGGCGGAGCATTGGACGACGAAAAGTGCCAAAAGGGCGAGGGACAGAACGAAGCGCATTTTAAACAGAGAAATGCCAATTCACAATAGGATTTTACTTTAATGAATTATTTGTCTTTTCACAATTTTCGCTCGCCTTTTATGCGTTCCAATTTTTGAGCGCTTCGCCTTTTTTGCTTAACTTTTTGCCTGCCATCGCCTGGTCAAACATCCAATTAATTAAGCTTTTGTTTGTCTCTTTTTCTCGTTAATGCTTTTTTTCTTTGGTAAATTAATTTCATAATAATTTAATTTTCCTCGTGAAACAAACGGAATTGAGCAAACAAAAAGAGAGAAAAAAAGCATTTTACTTGGCGCCTATCAAAAGCTTCGCAGGTTCGAAATTGGAACCGATCAACAAGAAATTGGTGCAGTACAACTGACTAAATATTTTATATTGAAACGGAGAATTGTCATGCGGCACAGCCAAAAAATATTATCCTAAATTTAAATTTTTAAGGAAATTAAAATTTATTCATATTTTCGAGAAAATTTTATAGTAAAGTTAAAAGTAATTTAGAAATTTATTGACCATTTTGACATAGATAAATTATGCCTATAACTATATGTAAACCGAAAACGTATTCTTCGGAAACGCATAGCATTGTCGTCAGACCTCAACTCTCCAGAAAATCCGGATTATTTGCTACGAAATTCGGATATTTCGGATTTTTATGTTCTGAACTTTGGATTATGAAGACAACAGAGATGACATCAAATGTATCGCAATCGCATAATATTGGGGTGTTGTATAAGTTGTTTCCTCATAAAGCTCCCATTCATTCTTACCAATCAGATGAATGGTTGGCCAAACGTTGTGGTCGTGTTTTGCCCCCGGTTGAGTTTCATCGCTTCCGTTTGCTGAAGCGTGGCCACGACCGCTCCGTCGCTTACCGCGCATCGCTCCAAACCCGCGAAGGCTCCAAAGACATGCCAATTGCGGAAGTGCCATCGCCCGCACATTTCAACCTTTTCAGCTCCGTTAATATTCGGTTTGAATTTTGCGTTCTTATTTTATTACTCTTTTCCAAATTTTAGATCATTTTTTTACAATTTTAATCAATAACAATTTGAGTTTTTCACCTGATTGTGAGAAAATGTGAAAATTGAGAATCTTATTTGTTTTTGGATTAGTAATTTAGGATTTATTAATTTTTTTTGCTGGAAAAAGCGAACAAAGGTCAAACTAAAAAATTTTGGCCGGTGTTAAAAAATGGTGGGGAGGGCGGAAAAGTGAATCCATCCTAAAAAGCATTGTTGCTTCAGCTATTTCGATGGCCAAGTGTTGTCCTTTCTGCGCAATATGAAGCGGTTGTTCGTCGATGTCAAGCTGTTCCTTTTCTACCTTTGGCAAATCGAATTTCGCTGCTTTCGGCCAAATTGTGCCCCTTTTCGCGTCCTCGGGGCACGCTTTTTCGCTAATTATCGACTACGATTTAGGGTGCTCCATTGGGATAATTTTAGAAAATCAATTTGAATGAGGAAGAACGAAAAATGGCTTTTAACCGAAGCAAAAATGTCTGCTCTTTCCTATAGGACAGAAATTGATCGGCTGTCACTTTGCCGCTTTTATGAATTTGTTAGGACTATTTTAGACCCGATAATTTATTGAATTTTAATTTATCAATGGATTATTTTTTTCTTATTTTATCTTAACAAAGTGATCCCCAACATTTGGCGAAAATTGTCCGTTTATCTCAGCAATGTTATCTTAACGGAGTACACTTACATGATTCTTTTTCCATTCATTGCTTTTAATTGTAAAAATTGGAATTTGCCATTTATTTGCTCAAATAAACGGAAAATTATTAGCATATTTATTAAGTCAAATATTTAAGTAAGTATGAATCATTATGCTCTTAAATGTTTTTTTAATTATTTGCAAATAAATATTTTAAAATTAAATTTTGATGAAAGAAATCTTAAACCCCTTCCAATTAACCAAATAAATGAAGAAAAAGTTAGTGATCGACACGGACGGAGTTTGTGATGACGTCAGAGCAATTTCAATGGCTCTACAGACGGAGGAAGTGGAAGTAAGTGAAAATGCCAGGGAAAATTAATTAATTAATGATTAATTAAAAAATGACAATTCATAATAATTTGCATTTTCTTTTTAAGGTTATTGCACTGACTGCGGTCCATGGTTTGCCGAATGAATTTTTAAAGGGTTTCTTTATGTTAGCATTGCTTTAGGTTGTGTCACTGTGAATCAAGCATGTGCCAATTTGGCACGCATGCTAAGAGCAAATCGAAGTCGCGTGCCGATATTTCGCGGCGCGGAGTGTCCGTTAATTGGCAACAATTACTCTCACAAAGACGACGAACATTTTTTCGGCACCGATGGGCTCGGAAGTGTGCCGAATGCATTCCCGAAAGTATGGCGAAATAAAACGATTTAAATACCATAAAAATGCAAAACAGAAAAAATGATGATGAATAATTTGTTGCTTCAAAATCAGGTAATTCCCGACGATTTCAATGCTTTCGTTGCCGGAAAACACGCTGCTCTCGCATTGTTCAAGCTGTTCAGCTCCAACCCCGGCACCATTTTGGTGTGCATCGGTCCACTGACAAATGTCGCACTCGCACTGAAACTGAACCCGACTTTCGCCAGTTTGCCCCACCGAATGGTCATTCTCGGTGGAAATGTTTACGGTGGGACTAATCACAATTAAATGATCTAAAATTCATTTGTTCCGTTTTTAGGAATGGGCAATGTCCAAAGTTATTCGACGGCCGAATGCAATTTCAATTGTGACCCCGAAGCTGCGCACATTGTGCTCAAGGAGATGCAATGTCCGGTCACAATTGTCCCTTGGGAGACATTTATGGCCAAAAGCGATCAAAAAGTTGGTCGATTAGCAAAGACATAAGCTCAATTTTTAAATTGGGAAGAATGAAAAATGAATTTTCAATGAAAGTATTTTTTAATCAATTTTTTTTTAATTTCCACAGGTCAATCCGTCCTGCTGTAAATGCTTTTCCCTCTCACTTTAAGCATGGCATTGACTTTCACGCGCATTTGTCCCTCGACGTTCCGTTGGCAAAATTCTTCGCCACAGTGACCAATTTGGGAAGGGCGCGGATGGAAGCGAACAATCGCCAATTTGCGTATTGCGACGAAATCGCCGTGGGAATTGCCATCGCCGAGGGGAAAATAATTCGGGAGGCGAAAATGTTAAGGGCGTCGGTGGAATTGCACGGGGAATTGACGAGGTAAGCAGCGGAAAAACGGAGGCAAAATGATGGACAATTCCCAAACAGAGGTCAAATTGCGGTCGATTGGACAAGCGTTCTTTACGGAATGGACAACGGATTAATCGGTAATTAATCATTCAAAAATAAATTAACAGGAGATTTAAATGCATTTGTAAAAAGTAATTATGCCAAGGCGAACACCCAAAGTTGTGCAAGCGGAGACAGCAAATCGAATTCGTGTTGGATTACGATGTTCACCGATTGGACCGAATGGTCACTGAAGCGATTGAAAATTCGGCAAGGAATATAGACAAAAGCCTCACAATTGATAGCGAATTATCACTTGCTGAACGCGAAAATAACAACGAAGAATAAAGACTGTTTGGACCAGGGATGGCATTCCGAGGCCCCAAAATTTTTCGGAAATCGGAATTCCGGGGATCAAAAAATTTCCGGAAATCGGAATTCCGAGGCCCAAAAAATTTTCGGAAGTCGGAAATCGGAATTCCGACCCAAAAACGTCGGAAATCGGAAATTTTTCAAAAAATAAAAAATATAACAAAAAATTTTCTAAATATTTTAATAGGCTAAATTTTTTAATTCTTAACCAAGTAAAAGGTATTTCACAAATGTTTTTAGTATATTCGCTTGAAAAATTATTCAATGATTTTATCAAAATCTTTTTTTATGTCATTTTGGATTATTTTAGAACATTTTTGGGAAAAGGAGTGACTAATTTACAGCGCGCTTTTTTCAAAAATTTTTTGGGAACATGGAGGAGAGTCCGGCGGTGCCGAGGTGCCGCCGGGAAAATTTTGTAATTTTTAATGCGATTTGTTAACAGAATTTGTCCAAAAAATGACAAAATTTTTTCAAGAAAATAAGTATTTTTGGAGTCCGGCGGTGCCGATAGGCGTCGCCGGGAAATTTTTAAAAATTTCAGTTCAATTTATTAACAGAAATTATACCAAAATTATTAATTTTTTGAAAAAAAAAAATTTTTTTAATTTCCGACTTCATCAAAAATTTCGGAAATCGGAATTCCGGCGACCAAAATTTTTTCGGAAATCGGAATTCCGACCCCAAAAATGTCGGAAATCGGAATTCCGTGCCATCCCTGGTTTGGACCAGAGTTGGCACGAACCATTCAATTGAAAATTTAAAAATTGATAATAAATTTCCCAAAATTTTAATGTTGAGTGAAAAAAGTAAAGTTGGAATCAAGCAATACATATCAAAAAAGCCAGAAATTAATCGGGAATCAAATTACTAGATGAAAACCCAAAACATGAAAATTTCCCGATCGTAAAATGTGAGCTGCATGCAAGAACAGTTTGCTTCTTTCTAGCTCAAAAGGCGGCGGAAAAAGGTTAGGATGATCAACTTCAGGATGAGACCATGGTTTCACCAGTACATCTCAAACAGGGAGAGGAGGGCGTGGGTGTTCACAGGACGTCCTTGACCATGTTGTTCTTGATCAAGATTTCCTCCATATTGTTGCGGTTGAGACAGTCCATTTTGCTTTTTTGAGTTAGTCTTACGGTAATCTTCATGATCTCGTTTTTTTGCCGATTCAACAATTTCAAATACGATCACCGTAATCAAAGTGAAAATAAGAATTTGTTGAATTTTCTTTGCTAAATTATTTATGTTAGTTAATGTTTCGGTGCTATTTCGATCGACGAAAAGTGCAAATTTTGTTTCCAGTTTTTGGCTTGAACTTTTGAAAAACTTAATAAAATTTTTTGAAATCTAGCAAGCTAATAACGCAATTCAAGGGATATCGTATGATACCAAGATTGTGCAATTTGGTTGCGTCTAAGTAAAGTTATGAGTTGATTTAGTCAAAAATTTAGAAAAATTCGTCGATCGTCAAATTTGCATTTTTCGTCGATCGACCAACCACGTAATATTCAATGTTTAATTAAGTGAATTTATTAAAGAAATTAAATGAATTAAGAACTGACAAAATTTGTTAATTTTTTAGCTTTTATATCTGAATTTATTTAATAATGTCTGCATTTTTGGTTCAAGTCTTATGGTTTTTTCAATTTCTTCCATCTAAATAAACAAAAAACTAATTTAATTGCCATTAATGGTTCTAATTAAAAAAAATTCTATTAATGATACCAAACTACACAAGCTGCTGATTGTTTCCAAAAATAATTTTATTAAATTCTAATTAAGTTGTCAGGAACCAAAGCTATTTTGGTCGCTAAAATTAAGTAAATTCATGCAGCACAAATTTTGGATTAGGTTCAGGAACCAGCCCGTTTTTCAAAAAATTAAGTCCCGACCCGAACTAATTGGGTCGGGAATACGGAGACACATGAACATCATTAAGAAGTGAGTCTGGGTTATACTTCCTGTCCAGAATATTTAATTTAATTTCTTTTTCTTAACAAATTCGACCACGACTTTTATCGGCTGGCCTTTTGGCATCGCCGAATCAATCCTTTGTTTTTTGAGTGGCCTGTTAATTATACTATCACTGCACACAAATTAAGGATTTTTTTAAACTAATTGACTAACATTTTTTTCCGTCGTGCCTAAAATTTGTCACGAAATTAAACAAAACATTTTCGTTTTTCCATTTATTTTTCTCGTTGCTTTTCTTTTTAAGCCCACCCAATCGTTTCTAATGCAACAATGGACAATTTCACAAATGAATTTACGTAATTGGCAAAAAATTAATTGGAAATATTTATTTTATTATTTAAATGTTTGCTAATTTTGTTATTCCGTTGGGCTTTTTTCATTCGTTCTTTCATTTGTCCGCTTTTCTTCTCCTTCTTTCTCTCACTTTGTCATTGCTTCGTCTATCTCTTCGGGCTCCAATTTTTCGTTTCGGTTCACGTCAATTTCGGTGAACCAATGGCGTTTGTCGGGGTTGGTCAGCTCACCTTCCGTCATGTTCCATTTAGACACCAAAAAGTTGACCTGAAAACAATCAAAATGCTGTGGTTTAGAAAAACATAAATCTATTTTTTTAATTTCTTTTAGTCAATAATCTGTGTTTCTTTTTTTCCCATCATCTCCTTTTTCTTAATTATCCTTTTTCCCAATCATTTTCCGTTTTTCTTAATTATTCTTTTTCCTAATCATCGCTTTTCATTTTCGTCCCACCGCTTCGTCCATGCTCAGTGCCCCGTCTCCGTCAGTGTCCGCTTGCTGAAACACCTCTTTGGCCTCCGCCCGCTTCGGCTGTTGCGGCAGCGCGTGGCGTTTGAGGCGCGTTTCTGAGCAGCCAACGGTCAGCCCCGTCTTTTGCGCAATGCAACAACCCTTCTCAATCACTGAATAACATCGATTCAAATTTTAGACATGATCAGTCCAAATTTGGCGAACCGTTCACACAATGGAGACAGTCGCAGTTGCAGCCAAAAATGTTGCAGTTCGGCGGATGGCCAATTGGCCAATCGGACACTTTGCAACAGTAAGCATTGGCCTTAAAGGGGACAACGACGGAAGCAATCGATTAATGGATATTTAGCTCTTAATTATTCGTTTGATTTTGACCTGCTCAATAAATTGGGCGACCAAAATGGCGCATAGCAAAAGGGAAGGAATGACGGCACTTTTTTTGATCATTTCGCTTTCTTTGATCGGCTAAAAGATTTGTTATTGAAAGATTTGTTCCTAATTGTTTGTTTGTGAATGATGATCGGTTTATCGAATCACCGCCGTCCGTCGCTTTCGCCCCCCCCCCTTCGTCAGGTGTCTCTCTTTTGCCATTGGCCGATGGTCGTTGGTCGGAGAAAGGCTTTTGCCCTCCACGGAAATTGGCAAAGATTTTCGAAGAACAACTGGCAAATGGGAGCTCATTGAGGAGTAAATTCTGCTGATATTGAAAATGCATTTTGGTAATTGCGAATTTTATTGTTTATTTTAATATTTTCGAAATTTCTGATAAGGGTTTTAATTTTGCTTTACAAATGATACATTTTCAAAACAAAAAGTGGTCTGACAAATGAGTGGAAAAGCGCAAAAACTCTTTGAGGAAAGGAATCATTGCGGCGCGTGCCGCGCAATCGGATTTGACTTTGTTGTGTGAGCGCCCCAAATTGCTACTTTAAAAAAAAAGCCTAAACCCGTAATTACAGACTTACAGACTCCCCCGCCCAAGAATTCCCCAATTTTAGCAGAGAAAATTACGGTGACACAAATGCCATGCCTTCCCCCGTTCCTTTCTCTCTTCGCTCTTCTCATCGCGCCTTTTTAGCAGCAAATAAAACATTCCTCTTGTTTAATTAATGTACAACCGATCAGTGAATGATTCATTTTTAAATAAGGAATTTCAATCGCTTCTCCTTTTTTCCATTTCGATGACTCATTCATTCTTTTCTCAATCTTTCGTTTCAATACATTCCATAGTTTTGCTGCTGTTGCTGTGGTGCCATCATTTGCTGAAATGGCTGTTGTTGCTGCTGCTGTCCCATCATTGCCATCATCATCCGCTGTTGTTGCTGCTGCTGATTCGGGTCGTACTGTTGTGCCAAATTCGCACCATATTGCTGATTCGAATTATATTGTTGCTGCTGCTGATAAAAATCGTTGGGATCATTCGAATTTTGTTGCAACAATTGGGGGTTAAATCCCTGCTGCTGTTGGTAGCGCATTTGATAATTTGAGTTTTGCTGGTCATTAGAGTACCCAAATTGATTTTGCTGATTGTTCGGATATACAAACTGTTGATTATTCCCATAAGCCGAGTTCGACTGATAAGGCGAGCCGTACATCGAACCTGCAAATTGGGAACAAATGTTTGTATTTTTGTTAATTAGTTGATGATCAATTTGACCATATTGCGATGCTCCCATTGCTCCCATCATCAAAGGGTTATAGTTGCGTTTTGGACGGAACCCATTTTTATCATTTTCTTAAAAAATAAGGGGCAAAAATGACTTTATTTTGAAAAAAATGAAAAATGTTTAAAAAATAAAAGTTTTAAAAAATACTTAACTAACCTTACAATTTTGCAAATTGTATAATAATCCCGGGTCAATTAATCGTTCACTAATTGTTCCTTTGCTAATTTGGCTTACCCCTCTCCATCGATTCTTTGCCGCCAACAAAGTTTTTGATTTTGTCGATCAATTGTCCGAATCCGCTATGTCTTTTACGGCGTCGTTTCCCCTCCTCGGATGACTGCTGAACATCCACATCGATGTCCATCCCTTGGCCACCTTCGGCACCGCCTCCGCCAAAGCCGCCATTGCCATAACCATTGCCATTACCGTAACCATTGCCATTACCGTAATGCCCACCTGAATTAATGAATTATAGAGTAGAAATGCGCATTTGTTTCACCTCCTTGCACTCCATTTCCTCCTCCTCCACTGCATTCCGACGAATCACTCGCCGAGACTGAAACGTCCGCCGAATTGCCACCAAACGGCGGAGAGCCACCAAACGGAGGGGCGCCGAATTGGCCTTAAAATGCCAAAAATAACAAATTAAATATTTAAATTGATGGCTTCACCTTCTCTGAACGAACCGCTCCCTTGGAAGGGCGGCGGGGGCTGCGCAGTGCCAAAGGCCAAAACGGCGAAAACGAAGGCCAAGCCAAAAAGCCGCAACAGAAGTCGAGCCATTCTTGAATTTTTTCCCAAATGGAAGTTGAATTAAATATTTAATGAAAGCATTGGCAAATTTATTAGGAAATTTCAATTTTAATTTGCAGCTGAGTACACATGACACATGACAAAATGCACAATGATTTAATTTGAAAAAATATCGAAATTGTGAAGAAAATTGGTACTTCCCCTGGGGGCAGTGACAATTGGGAGGGAGCACCTGCCGCTGAATCAACTTTCAATTTATGGTTGGTTTTGAATGAATTTGCCAATTGCTAACGCATTGATTAAATTATGGTCGAAATTTTTTTATAACTATGTTAAATTTAGAAAATTCTCTTTTGTCCTAGCACCGATGTAATCAGAGAGAAAATTATTATTTGGATTGGAAGAAAATAGAAATTTTATTGAATTAATCGATCGCGAAACTAAAATCCTAAATTTAAAAAATTCAAATTCTCAAAAATTGCTCATTTTTTAAAAAAATCTGGTTGAAATTGCACTTTCATTTTCAAAATTTTCCCGGACGGGGCCTACCGGCACCGCCGGACCTCCTCCACTAAAAATCTAGGAAAAATAATGCTGCAAAAAATAGAAAATTTGTTAACAGATCACACCTTAATTAAGGAATTTTAGGAGAACTTTCAAATTAAAAAAAAAGAATTATTTTCAAAATTAAACAAAAAGAAAAGTGGACAGACAATTTTTAAGTTAATAAAATTTTGAGAATTTTCTGCGTCGCCTTAAGACTTTAAAAATGACAAATATTCACAAAGGAAAACTTAGTTTTTGATTGCTTGGATTATTCTGCCGATTTGAAAGTGATTTATCCAAAAAAACCCATTAAAAATATGGTGGAGGAAATATTAACCAAAAATAGCCGAGTCGAAAATTCGGGGGATTTTTAACCATCCGACGACTCCTCTCGCCCCCTCCTTCGGTTATCAAGAAAATGGCAAATTTTTATGAAAATTCAATTTCTGAAGGACCCTCGTTCGGGCAGATGCAGAGGCTCCCGGGAAATGCGTTAGTGGAAAATGCGTCAAAGATAAAAATATTTTTAAAATAAAATTTTGTAGCATTAAGTATTGTCGTAGAAAAGGTCAAAATCGTATAACAATCTCATTCCGAACCCCGGACGAAAATTCGAACAAAAAGCCGAAACTCCGAATTTTAGAATTTAACATTTTTGATTCAAAAGCGGCATTAAATTCAGAACGATTTTCTTATAGAATTTTACTTTTAGACTATAGTACTTAAAGCTAAGACTTTATTTCAAGATATTTGTATCACTGACGCATTTACCGTATGGGTGCAGCGGGTAAAATTTGGGACGGTAATGGGGGACAGCGCAACTTAGAATATTTGGTTCTGTTAGAACATTTTGTTCCGTTCTCGACTGTCAAGTCGAGATTGATACATTTTTTTGGTATAAGTTTATCAATTAAAAATTTGAACATAGAAAAGGATATAAAGCTCCCCTTCTTCATAGAATTTGAAAAAAAATGTAAATCAAATGGACATTCGTTCTCTAATCCCATATTTTGTGATTCCATTTTCCATTTCATTTTCATTTTAATTTTTCACTTGAATTTGCTTTTGCTTGCTCAGTTGACAAATCGCGAGCTGTGAGGTCTTTTCATTTGCTCATTTATTTTTTCCTAATTAGCCTTAAGAGAACTGAAAATTGAGTCCACAAAGCCAATTAAGACATAATTGGAAAAATGACAAGGAAAAGATTGTTCAGAGAATAAAAAGAGAGATGATAAATATAAACATAAAATTAATGTTTATTTAATTACAATTTTATTCAAATAGCGATATTTTTATTAAAATTTAAAAAAGAACTTTCGATTGTCTGAGACTGAATTTTTTCAGTGTTATTTTATTTAAAAAGCTATAAAATTTTAAATTTATGCAAACAAACATTTCAAAAAGCTTTTTGATTAGAGAAAGCTTTTGAAATGATTGTGTTTGTTTAGACAGTCAAAAGAATCAAAAAATGCCTATAAAAGGAAGGCGATGAAAGGAAAAAGCACCCACAGGAAAATATCATTTTATTATTTTAAAAACCAAAATTTTATTTTAGAAAACCAAAAAATGGGAAGTGCCCATTTTCTTGGCCCAATTTTACTGGTCGCTTTTGCGGCGCTTATCCTTGGCCAACGTTCGTCTCCAAATCACTCTTCGGGATCGCCTTCACAGCGTGACAAATCACATGGACTGTCTCAACAGGGAAAAGGCCATGGAGCAAAAGAGGCACCGGGGCAACAGATCAAAAACAAAGACAATTCGATGCCAACAATTAAAAAAGGAACGTCGACGAAAAGCCAAAAAAAGGGAAAAGGACGGCACGCAAAAAACAACGACGGAATTGGCACTTTGGGAAAAAGCAAACGACAGAAGCGATTCCTCACAGAAATATTCGGCAATTCATTGGACAAATCGAAAAATAATGCGGAAGAGAGTGAACGAAAAAGAGAAGGGTTTGGCATTGTGCCAGAAAAAGTGAAGGGAACAGCGGAAAAAACAAACGAAAGAGCGGCAGAAAAAGCAGGTGAAAAGAATGGAAACGGAGGCCGCCAAAAGCGCTTCGATGAAAGAATCCTCGGCAACAACTCATTTGAACCGCCCGTTCTGAATCTTGGCCCAAATTGGCCACCCCCTCAATACCGGCACATTTCTTTTTCCGATGCCTCCAACAAAAGAGGACAGCAAAAAGATGAAGCGGAAAAGCGCAACAAACGAAGCACAAGCCAAGAAAATGAAGCGGAAAAGCGCAAAAAACGGAGCATAAGCCAAGAAAATGAAGCGGAAAAGCGCAAAAAACGGAGCATAAGCCAAGAAGATGAAGCGGAAAAGCGCAAAAAACGGAGCATAAGCCAAGAAGATCCAAAGTTTGGATTATGATGAAGAGCATAAGCCAAGAAGATGAAGCGGAAAAGCGCAAAAAACAGAGCATAAGCCAAGAAGATGAAGCGGAAAAGCGCAAAAAACAGAGCATAAGCCAAGAAGATGAAGCGGAAAAGCGCAAAAAACGGAGCATAAGCCAAGAAGATGAAGCGGAAAAGCCGGAGACATCACTCTGATGGACGTGTGCTTTCTGCGCAACTTTTGGTTATACATCGAAAAATTAAAAACTAAAAAATCGGTGGCAAAAAAAGAAACATTGCGGCAACTGGGAAAAGCGGACGCCCTCGCGGACCGATTTTGCCCGAATGATTGACAAAAGTGAAATAACACAGAAATGCGCTAATTTCGCTTTTGTGTTATTAATATTTTAATTTAATGGGATTTAAATAGTTAGAGAAATATATTTTTTCATTTTTTGTTTGCGATTTTCAGCTTGATTTTGAATTTTCTCATAATCTGCTGAAAATAACGTCCATTTTTATGTGCAATAATTAGGCGAATTAATTGCACAATTAGTGATAACAAGCATTTTCTCATAATTGGTTTTCAACTTTCTTTTCAATCTTTGCGTTTTCCATCGTTTCGGGGAATTTTGACAAATATCGCACTTTTAATGGCGCATAAATTGAGAATATCGAACTGGTGCAATTCAGCAAAGAAAACAGCTGGGGTCACATAGAAATTTCAAATTTTAACGATTTGATTGAATTTGGCCATCCGTCCATTTTATGTTCATTTTCTGTCCATTCCCGTAAAGCCGGGCCCCGTGAAAGAATCGAACGCCCTCTTTTTCTTGTCCATCCCGGTGAAGCCGGGCCCCATGAACGAATCGAACGATCGCTTCTCAAATCCGTTGAAGCCATAGCCTGAAAAAAAGAAAACATAAATCAAATATAATCAAAGGGTTGTCCTTTTTACCATCAAACGGTTCAAATCGCTTGTCAAGTCCGGTGAAGCCAGGCCCAGTGAACGAGTCGAACGCGCGTTTGTCGTAATTGGTGAAGCCGGTGTCGAAAGCGGCCCGCTTGTCCAGCCCAGTGAAGCCGGGGCCAGTGAAGGAATCGAAAGATCGCTTGTCAAAGCCGGGATTTAGCTTAAAATGGGGACAAATAGTTTTTTCAATTAAATTTTTTTGCCTTGCAATTAAAAAAATAAATTTAAATAGAGGCGTCTTGTGGTGGGTGCCTGGCGCCGCTTTGCAAAATTTATTGGCACTTTAATAAATACCTCACAAACAGAATATTTCAAAAGAACACATATTCTGGCATTTGCCCCTTCAACCAATGCCTATTATTTTAGAAGCTCTTTGAATAGCCGAAAAGAACGGCGGAGGTGGAGAAAATTTGTTGGAAGGACATTTTGTGACTTTCAAAGAACGATTAAACACGGAATTATTGCGAATTGTCTAAAAGAAATTTAAGTAATTTGCCAATTCATTCTGAGATAGAGAAGAAGAAGTTCCAAATATTTCTAAGAAGTGTTTTTAATGGGGTTTGATTATTAATTTTCATCGCTTTTCTTTCTTTTGGCCTCTTCCGTCGTGGCGTCCCCAAACAAAGGCAATTAGGCGCCAATTTATTGCAATTGGCTACATAAATATGCTTTTTCTCAATAAATGACTTTAATTCATTTTTGATCACCAAAAAATGAAATTAATTTGTCGGCAAATCGCTTCGACTTTCTTTTTAGGGCTTTGCCTAAAATTAGGCAATTAACTAAAGCTAAATTTTTATTAAATTTTGCTTTTAGCAAAATTGGAGATCATTCGAGTTAAATTCAACAGACATTTTCTCTTAATTAAAATTTAAATAATAAACTTTCTGTAAAGTTAAAGGGGTAATTTTCCGCTTTATTTGCGTGCCTTAAAATTTCGTGCGAAAATGACGGCACTCCCTCCGCGAAATAATGGCTTATGGCCACAGAAATGCCTTTGTTTTATTCTTATTACAAAATAGCACCGTTCCCCGCCCCACCAAAAGGCCAACATTTTTTTCCCACCACCGACGGACGAATGAACTGAATGAATTTTTTCCTACGCAGTGGGAAGAGATTGCGTGCCAACCCAAAATGAATGGAGGCGTCGCCGGGGGGCGGGTGAAAAAAATTTGGAGCCGGAAAGTCGGCACTGCTCAATTAGGCAGAAAAATGAGCCCAATTTGAATGCCCTTAAGGTATGGGGTGGTCGTGGGATGGGATAGGATTGGGATGGGTGGAATGGCCAATGTTTGCCGTCAAATTGTTGAAATATTTTTTGATCAAATAACTGATTCGACAAAGATTGAACAAATCCATTTTTTTGCGATCAGAAATTTGATTGATCGAAGCATAAAATTTAGAGAATTTTTAGAAATATAATGCAAAAAATGCCAGCAAAACAAAGCAAAAAAGTGCGAAAGTTATAAATGACTTATGAAAACGCAACGGGAAGAATGTCTGGCGAAAAAAATCAAAAAATTTTTTAAAATAAAGAGAAATTAATTCTCAAAAAGAGCAAAAATATTTTTTCAGTAGGGAAAGTCGCAGTTGAAAAAATTCACATCACTTTCATATTTTATTAACGCTTTTTGCCCTCTCTTTCAAAGAATCATTCGCACATTTAAAATTTGAATTTGAGTTGAAAAATATGTGTCTTTATCTATGAATACCAAATAAAAATATTATTGGGAATATTATTTAAATAAAAATAATAATAAATCTGAAAAAACAGAGATATAATTCCATGGAATAAGTGCATCAATGAAACTGGAGAGTCCATTTCCGGAAAAAATCACTCTTCTCCTCCCCTCCCCCGCCCACTTCTCTACCGATGCGCTTCCTTCTCATTCAAAACGTACAAAATGCCAATCCGATTCCCAAAAGGATTTCGTTCATTGGCCAAATGGACTTCCGAAAGGTTTTTTAGGTTGGTCGATGAACTTTCGAAAAAAGATATTTTAAAAGCAATGAAAAATAAACAATTTAAAAATGATTTAAAAGGTCATTAAAGTACAGAAATTGAGTTCTTCTCCGTTAATGAGGCCATTAACTGAAGTTTGTTGTATCGATATGTACCAAGAAGTGTGCTTAATCCACGAATGAGAAAAATTAAAGAAGAAACTAAGGGAAATGATCAGTTGTTTGGACTCACAAAAAAGGGTAGAAGTGCAAAATGAAAGGGATTAAGCCGAAAAAAAGTCGGGAATTGAATTTTTCCATTTCAAAATAATAAATTATTTTATTGTTACATGGATTATTATAATTATTTAGCAAAATCCGTCCTTCGCTTTCTCCACTTCCTTTTTCCCACCAGACATTCGTTCTTCCGCCCAATTTTGACGGCAATTTATTATACAATATTTTTGTGTGGCATTCTTTGGAAATGTTCAAAAAGAAAAAGCCGTTTTAAAAAGCCCCGGAAATATTTTTGGGTTAACCAATGGAATCTTTGCCCAATTTGTGGGTTTTGTCAGCGGAAGGGCATTTATTCAAAAAACAAATGATTTATTTATTTTATTATTTTATTTTTTAAAAAACTAAAAAAATTAAATAAATAAAACCTAAAACAAAAAGTCTTTTTTTAGGTTTGAAGCCATTAGAACAAATGGAAAAAGATGGCATTTTGTGCAAACAATGAACAAAAAAAGAAAATGCCATTGAGTGAGTGAATGGTTGAGCTTGAAGAAAACATTTAAATGATGAGTCCCACCCACGGGGCTTCATTAAGACAAACAAAAATAAAGAACATTATAACGAAATGATGATGATGTTATTGCATCATGATTATTTATTTTAGTTAACTTTCCCATGGGAAAAAGATTAAATCACCAAAAGTGCCATTTTTTACTCATTTCCGCCCCTCCCCAATTTGGACTTCTTTTTTCCGTTTATGCCTTTACCAATGTTTTTTTAAAATTTGTTCATAAATTTCATTTAATTCTAATGTTAGCTTTTCATGAAATATTTTTGGGCATTTAAAATAAAAAAGTAAAAAATGTACATATTAAATTCAGAAAAGTCAGTTGGAAAAGAATATTTTAGTTTCAGCTAACAAAAGAACATAAGTCACGGCAAAATTTGCAACAAATTTTAAAGCCCTTTGTTTTTTATTATGAGAATTTAAATTGGCATATTTATGGCAAAATGAAGAAACAGAACAAACTAATTAAGAAATGTTAAAAAACGAAATGAATCTGAATTATGAAATGATTTTTTGTTTTTTGGCGAATTTTTCTCCCATAAAAGCGAAGCTTTAACGCCCAAAAGCACAACTTTTGTGGTATAATGCTAATGGAATATGAATGACAAATGAATGAACAAAGAACGAAAACTTGGCCAAGGAAAACAATGGCCGAAGTAAAAGGAAATGGTCGAATGGATAAACAGAGTTAATGTGGGGAAATCACGAGGATTTCGGACAAAATTAGAAAATTACTAAAATTTACTAATTAAAAATTAAACAGAAATTAGGCGAATTTACCACATTCTTCAATTGAATGTAAGTTGATCAATTATAAGAAAAATAGGCTTAACATTTTAGCACATTTTAATTGGTATTTTGTATTTATTTTTAAGCAACATTTTGTGTTTACTTTTATAGAATATAATTTCAATTATTTTTTAATATATATCATCTAATTTGTTGTTGTAAATTGTACATAATCCCAAATTACGCCTTTCATTAAGAATAAACAATTAGCATAAATTTCCACGGCACCAAATTTGTTTTTAATTCTTTGTAACGTAAAAAAACAACTTTTTTTTATTAAAAGAAAATTGAATCAAAATATTTTCCAATTTTTTGGCTCATTTCATGTGATCAAACGGATGATTATTTTGACTTTTTTTGATTTGTGCTTCCATTAATCAAATAAAAGGAGAACAATTGTTATATTTTGTTTTTGTTTTTTATGGATACACACGTCGAAAGATGAAGATAAATTCAGATTTAATTGCTCTACTACAAAACAATTACATAATAACATTTAAGAGTTTAATCACAAATAGCCATTAAATTCCATCAATAATCCTTCGTCACTTTCGTCCCCACAAATTGTCGAAAATTGTGCCGCGATTGTTGGCCAAGGACAGCGAGTCGGCATAATACGACTGGGGACGAGCATTTGTCAGAGAAACTGTGAGCAGAAGAAGAAACAGCAGCAAACGGGCGAAAAACATTTTAAAGTTTAATCAAATTAATTAATTAAATTATTTGGAGAAAATAAAAGTAAATATTTTTGTTGTCGCGCGATGGAAATGATTTTTGATGGGCAATTTGGAATTTGCCGCCACGGCCTTTCCTTTTATAGGCATGCGAATGGAAAGGCACAAAACAGAAGCACAAAATAGTGCCCAATTTTTCATATTTTGTGTTCTTTTCAACACATTAATATCATTTCCAAAATCGGAGTTGATTCATTTCTCTCTCAGATGGAAATCTCGTCGAAAAGTATACATATTTTGCTACAAAATGTGAACTAATTTGGTTCATTTACACATTTTTGGGTCTTTTTTTGTTTTCATAATCTTTTGTTGATCAAGTGATGCGCAATTTTTGGGCGGACCGTCGTCGTTTACTCCATTCTTTTGCGCACAATGTCCAAAACAGAAAAGGGACTTTCCCTTCCTATAAAAAGGGTCGAAAGTGGAAATTGCATTCATTAATTAATTAAACCAAAATCATTCATTAACTAATCAATCAATTGGTCAGTCCCTCTCACAATGCTCTTCTCCACTCCAATGCCCCTCTTTCTCGTCTCTTCTGTCTTTCTCTTCGTTTTTCTTCTCGTCGCCATGTTTTTGGCCAATCCGTCCGATGCGCGGCCTCAATTTGGCTCATTTGCCGATTCGATGACCAGCGGAACGATTTTGGGTAATATGTGGGGAAAAAAGCGATGAGAAGCGGCCAACAGCAGACGGAGAAAGAAAGAAAATTAAAGAAACTGAAGAGAACAATTGGAAATAATCAACAATTAATAAATAATTGTTAATTTTGTATAATCAATCATCAATTATAAATGGTTGGTAATTAAATTGATTTTTTATTTTGCTGGCGGAAACTTAAAATCCCGAAAGGGTTCCCGACTGCATATTGTTCGATTAACTGATTTATTATTTTACGCTATTTTTGGGGTTTGCCAATTTGTGGCATTTTCGTATTGCTATTTGATTATTATATAATTCATTTTCAAATATCAAATGCATTTCGTTAATAACACTAATTTTTACTCTTTTAAAATGGCATTTAAATTTAATTGGCCTAAAATGTCACTTGCTTAATCATTTACTTATGTTCAAACATAATCTTTTAATTTGTCGGAATTGAATGAATAAGCCATAAAATTCACTCGGAAACCAATGAGTAATATTCAAAAGCATTTTTTTGTCGCTCCCGGCAAATGGCAACGGTCTGAGCAATGGCGGACAAATTTGGAGCTATTTATAAGCGAAAAGGTGCAGAAATGGGCATTTCTTTTGTTGCATTTAAAAATTCATTTAAAACATTTTTATGTGTGATTAAAAATTAATATTTCAGCCAAACTCTTCCAAATGGCTTACCAATTGACGCCGATCATTATGTTGCGTTGGTTGTTCGTTGGGCTTGTCCTCTCCTCGCATCAACAGATGGCACAAATGGGTCGAATGGAAGGGGATCAAAAGCGCGGCATGGAAATGGGCCAAATGCGCGGCATGGAAATGGGCCAAATGCGTGGCATGGAAATGGGCCAAATGCGTGGCATGGAAATGGGCCAAATGAGCGGAATGGAAATGGGCCAAATGCGCGGGATGGAAAGGGGCCAAAAGCCCGGCATGGTCATGACACAAAAATCAGAAATGGATATGGCACAAATGCGCGGCATGGACGGCGATGATGGCCAGATGCGTGCTTCATGGGCAGCATCGCAAAAATTGTTACGCGCAGAGGAAAAGGAAAAAGGGCCGAAATCGCAAAAAAATGAAACTGAAAAGGTGAAGAAGACATGCGAAATGAGATGAGTTTGGTAAAACGGAGGACAATTTCAATTTTAAATTAAAGACCGCGTTAATTAGGGGGTTGATCCACTAATTAATTAATTCACTAATTGACTTATTCGCTCTTTTGCTGAACAGCCGCCCCAGCAGAAGCAGCCTCAAGAAAAGCCGGGGGCGCAACAGGACGACACGGAGACGGAGGAGGACAGCAAAGAAGACAAGCGGAAGCCGATAAAGTGTCAGGAGGAGAGGAAATGCTACGCACACTCGGAGTGTGGCGCAAGGAGCAAATGCGAACCGGCGACGCTGGACAGGAAGAAGAAGGTGGGCACGTGCGACTGCGGCGTGTGCGGGGGATTCCAACTGTTATTGCTGTGTGAGTTGGGCTAATTAATGAAAATACATTAAATAATGATTTATGAAATTACTGCGTTTTTTGTTTTGTCATTTCTATTCAATCAGCGAAAAGGTCGATCCTATGGATCACTTTTTGACTTTTGTTTTGCTTAAGGCGGTCTCAACAGTGGCGCCCTTTCCCTTGACAAAAACATTTTGCCGCGGGAGTGTGCCGGACTGAAAGATGCTTGTGTCGAAAAGCCATTATTCGTGGGCAGCAAATCCAAAAAGTGCGACTGCGAAGTGGGCTTCCAAAAGGCGGGCTTTAAGAATCTGAGGGATGGACAGAAGAAAGTGTGCAACAAGCAGAAATGTGATGGCAAAAAGGTGAAAATAGAAAAAAAAGGCTTGTCGGAATTGAGCTTCTTCCCGGGAAAATTGTGGATTCCGAGCTCAGAAGCGAATTGAGTCAAATGTTGGGCAATTTCGATGCAAAAGTTAAAAGGAAAATGCAGATGTCACTTAGCGGATTTGTGAAGAACAAGCGGAGCCAATGAGGAAACAAAAGCGATGGAATGAATGAAAGACCGACCGATGAGCAACGAAAGGCTTAACACTTAATTAATTAATGGACCAATCAAAACATTCGATTATCATTATCATTTTTAATTTAAAAAATATTAATAACAAAGAATTGGTGACGCAAATGCTTGACAATAATAAGCAAAAGCAGCGGACGGCTGATGGGTTAAGCAAACTTTTATAAAGACAATAAAGGTCTAACGAGTAATTTTTAAAAACTGTTTATTCAAAGAAATTCCTTCAATTGCTCAATTAAGGCATTGATGTAAAATAAAACATATAATAATCATTTATTATTATTATTGTTTCCATTTTAATGACTCCATAAATAAGAGTATATTTTAATTAGGAATTTGTTTTTGATAATTAATTAGTGACCCAATGTTATATTTAGATAACACAAAATATGAAAAATTGGGCACTATTTTGTGCTTCTGTTTTGTGCCTTTCCATTCGCATGCCTATAAAAGGAAAGGCCGTGGCGGCAAATTCCAAATTGCCCATCAAAAATCATTTCCATCGCGCGACAACAAAAATATTTACTTTTATTTTCTCCAAATAATAATTAATTAATTTGATTAAACTTTAAAATGTTTTTCGCCCGTTTGCTGCTGTTTCTTCTTCTGCTCACAGTTTCTCTGACAAATGCTCGTCCCCAGTCGTATTATGCCGACTCGCTGTCCTTGGCCAACAATCGCGGCACAATTTTCGACAATTTGTGGGGACGAAAGTGACGAAGGATGATGAGAAATTCGAAATTTTAAATTCATAATAATTATGAATTTATTTTTGGCCATTTCGATAATTGGATTAGAAATGAATCTTTTTCGTTTGTTACTCAAATTTTGATAACTCTAATAAATATAGTTGGATCACTCATACATAACAAGTATTTAATTTTCAAATTCCGGATGACGCCTGCTGTTGGCACCGAATAACATTTTTTTCTATCAAAATTTTTGAAAAAACATGCTAAAATTAAATCCCAATATTTTTAAATGATATCAAAAAAAGAAGCATGGCGCTTGTTCTATACATGGAGCGACATTCGGGGATTAATAACTTTGGGACCCTACATTTAAGGATTTTGACATTTGGGGATTCGGCATTTGGAAAGAAAACTGATTTTCTTTTTTTCTTAAATCCACAAAAGTCAGGCCCAAAATATTGAATTCATCGGACCCCCAACTGCCAGCAGGTCCCAAAATGTCTTTTTGTCCCAAAATGTCGAACCCCAAAACGTCGAGTGAATATCTTGACTTATACGATGTTTTTTTCTCGTGGACCAATCTCGACGATTATGGTGCCAATCGATAGCTCTCGATGAGACAGATCGATATAGGGGTGGGGAAGTTGATCCGACAAGTATAAACCGGTTTTTGAACCGATTCAAATCATATAGTGCCAATTCAGTACCAAACGTAATGCAGGGAAACTGGTGCAAATAGGTCATTTTGGTTATTGCGCTAAAAAACCGCCGCACACTCGACTACGGCGGCCAGTAGGTAAGGCGAGACTACGACTACGGGCTACGGAAGAAGTCCGCGCGTGATCCGCAGGCGGTTGACTGATTGGCGGGGGCCCTTCGGGCCCCCGCAGTCAACCGCCTGTGGCGCTCGTCAGACTGCTTCCTCCGCCCTCCGTCTCGCCCCACTACTTGCTCCGTCTTCGCATGCTCCCTTTTGCGAAAATTTGTTTCATTTTTTTTATCCATTTTTCATTGGTACTGAAATGTCCATTAAAAAATTAATTAAAAATGCCCAATTTTCTTCACTTTTTGTGTTTTGAATCGGTTCAAAAACCGGTTTATACTTGTCGGATCAAATTCCCCCACCCCTAGATCGATATGTCTCATCGAGAGCTATCGATTGGTACCATATTAGTCGAGATTTGTCCATGAGAAAAAAACATCGTATAAGTCAAGAGAACCCGTCGAGTCCCTAAGTTTGGGTCACCAAAAGTCGGATCCCCCAAATGTTGGGGTCCCCAAATTTCTGGTAACCATTCTCAAAGCCCATTTGGTGAATTTAGGGTTTTACAAATACATTTTGTTTATGAATTTATATTTTGTATTTGTAATTTTTTTATTAATTATTATCGCCCCTTACAGAATGTACAAATTCCCATTTCTGCTGTTGTTTTATTTTCGTTTTGTTTTTGTTTATGCATTTCATTTATCCAATTTGGGGATGGGAGAAAAAGGGAGAGGAAAAACGAAAAATAATAAATACATAAAATCAATCGCCACTTCTCATTTTGCTGTGTTTGTTCTGCAATTTGTTTATCATCAAATAATTTCAATAATGCACAACACTCATTATATATAATTCGCAATTTTGTTTTTAAAGTTTGGTTTTCAACATTAAATTTTTACAATTTAAATTTACGGATGGACGCGGAAACAAAAAATTATAAACTCACTTATTTTTCGTCGAGAGGAATTGCGGAACCCGTAAGAGCAAATTCGAACACATTTACATATTTGTTCATCCAAATGCGCAGATCCGTCTTATCTTCCATTACAAAGGCATTCCGTTTGAAGACGTCACTTTCAGCTCAACTCTTGCCGATGAGTCATCGCGAGAAAAATGGCTGAAGCAGAAACAAAGTGAGTGAAAGAAGCAAAACATTCAATAATAATTAATTAAATCCTTTATAATCGACCTGATTAGCTTCGGTTTCAGACCATTAATTAACTTCCCAATTTCAAGTACCTATTATATAATTACTTGTTTAATTGGGTTATTCATTCCTAATTAATTTCTAAATCAAATCATAAAATGTAGCTCCTAATTTGGAAACCATTAATTAATTAATTCCTCATTCAGACTATCTTTACGGCCAATTGCCCAACCTCGAATGGGACGAGGGAACTGAGCACAAAGTTTTGGCCCAGTCTCAAACAATTTGTCGTTATTTGGGCAATAAATATGGTAATATTTGTTGGAAAGGATTATGGAATTTGTTTATTGACAACTAATTAATAGGTTTGGCCGGAAGCGACTTTTGGGAAGCGGCAAAAACTGATGAAATTGCGGAATGGTTCAAAGACATTTGGGCCGCGTTTCTGCCCTTTTTGAAAGTGGCGGTGGGAGCCGAGGCGGGCGATAAGGTGCCAATGCCAATCCATTAGCAAATGAACGCACAAAACGCACCAATTAAAAATGTTAGGAAGCCATGAAAAAGGAAATTTTCGTGCCGCTGATTTATGACCGTTTGGTGACGACGCTGGTGGAAATGCTGAACAAATCTGGTCACTTTTCGCAATTAATTGCTTTATTATGGACGGACCCCGCGGGGATTTGTGTGAATTAATTTTGGCAAAAGCTAAAACAAATTGCCTTATTGCTCCATGCTTCCGTCTATTTTTTTATTTCCTCATTATGTTTGATAAAACCTTTTTATGTAATTCATTGTTTTTATTCGATTTGCTTTATTTGTCCATTCCCACTTTTTTCCCAGGCTCCGGCTTTTTGCTTCCGTCCGGCCTCACTTGGGCTGACTTTGTCTTTGCCAATGCCTTAACCACTTTTAACAACATGGACAAAGGTCGCTGCGGAATTATTTTTGCTTTTAAAGGGTCAAAACAAAGCTTTGCTTTTCCCTAGGCCTTCTGTTCGAAAGTCACAAAGTGTTGGCCGACTACGAAAAGCGCGTTTATTCGGCCAACGAATCGATAAAAAAATATGTGGAGGGGCGCGAGGCCAAAGAATTTTGACGGCTCGCAATTCGATGATGATTTGTTGATGACAATTAATTTCTTTTTTAATGTTTTTGACTTTAAGGACAAGTAAAAATTTTCTAAGCTTTAAGGCATTAAATTTTCATCCCAAAATCATTGGTCGAAATGGGATTTGATTAAAAATTATTAATGGAATTGGGCCAAGGAAAAAGATAATGTAAAATAATTGAAGATATTTGTTAGAGAAAATATAATTAGTATAAAAATTTAAATTTATTTTATGCTTTTTTAGATGATAAAAATGATTATTATTTCTTTGGACAAATCCTTTTTCTGAGCTCTTCCCCTTTGTCTTGAACGTGTGAAATCCTTGTTTTTTGGGTGTGATTTTATCGAGTTTTATGCCTATTTTTAGGCCTTTTAGCCTAAAAATGAGAGAGAGACTAGCCAGGATTCTTTAAACAAAAACATAATAAAAAAACTAACCCCCTAGACTTTAAAAAAAAAACTAAAGAATTTATGATAGAAAACTCATACATAAATTAATGTTTTTAAATTATCTATTTTCTATGAATGATTTTTTGATGAAATTGGTGGCTGAAAATAAGTGATAGACAGGTTCAGACCGAAAAAATATTTTTTTTGACTAAAAGCAACCAATAAATTTTTATTGTTTTACTTTAGTTGTTTTGCTCTTTTTTGATTTTTGCCTTTTCCGAATAATATAAAAATAAGCAACTGAAAAATTCTTTCCGATTTGATGCAATTTCTTTTTCAAGGTCAATTTTCTGCAAATTTATAATTTTTAAAGATGTAAAAGGGACAATTCTCTTTGCAATTCCCAATTTTACCAAATTTGGAAATCACGCGCTATTTCTTCCGTAATTAAATTATAATTTTGACCCTATAAAAAGAATGAAGCAAAAATGAAAAAAGCGGAAATCTGTTTCATTAATCTTTCTAAAATGAATCCGACTTTTCTTTATATTTTGCTTCTTCTGCTGATTATTTTGCTGTTTTTGAGTGCTTTCACCGAAACTCGTCCCCAATTTCACTACGCCGATCCGCTAACGATCGCTTACAGCCGCGGGACAATTTTTGAAAATTTGGTCGGATGGAAGCGATGAGAACGAACGAACGAGCGAATGGAAGAAGGGATTGAAAGACATTTATTTAAAAAATAGCGAATAAAAAATAATTATGATTCCATCCTTAGAGTAAATTACAAATAAATTAAAGTGGCAGTGATAAAAAGGGTCTCTCTCTCACTAATTAACTATTTAGTAGGTGATAATTAGTTCTATATTAAATAATGAATTGGTTATTAATTTGTTTGGTTAGTTTCCTTTAATGGCTGTGATGACGGCGTTCTGTTTCATCTCTTCAGTCGTACGCAATTTCGATGTCCATTTCGTACGGTCTAAAGGCAAAGAAAATTCACTGAAGTGCATATGTATAAAGTAAAATAAAACTGCCCGATAAAATTGTAAATTGTTTTACAATTAAAATTTCCTGGGCTGAACTCTCCGCCTTTTTCCCTTTTTTCAAAGGATTAATTCCAAAAATGCTTTAAACTTTATGAATTGTGTGATTACCGTTCGTCCATAATTGGGCTGTTCTCGTCCATCTTTTGACCATTGAAATCGCGCATCTTAAAATAATGAGGGGATAATTGGATAAATGAGTACCAGGACATTTAATAATTAACAGTGCTGCCACTTTTAGGCACAAAAAACCGCCAAACAGGCATTTCTTAAAGTGTATTATGTGAAATGTTTTTGGGTCATTTCTTAGGTTATATTTTTCTTTTTTATTGCATTTTTGTAAAGGATTTTTTCGAAAACCTAAAAAAGACGTCAAAAATGGCGAAATAGGCAAAAAAGGGCATTATAAAAGTCATCGTAGACAATCCAAACCAGGATCAAAATGCGTTTTTCGTGCTTATCAAGTGAGCAGAAATTTTGGCATTTGCCTAAATGGCAGCCTTAATAATTAATTATATAATAGGTCAATCCAGTGAATTTGCTTAATTACTTCTGGACTTTACTAACTCATTGGATTTTGTCTAATTGCCCATCATTATTATTAATTAATTTCCTTTAATTGTTCGTCTTTTACCCACCCAACACATCGCATTTTCGTACACTTCGCCCCGTACATTGGCCAAATACGTCATCACCGCCTCAATTTGTTGCCCAACGGTTCGTTCTGCGCTGATTCGGCACATTTGCTCTGTCATTTTGTGCTCTCCGCTGGGCTGGCAGAAGCCATTGTAGCTGGTGAACAGAATGTTTACTTTCACAGTAATCATTTTCCTATCAAAAAAAGAAAGAAAATTATTACAAAGAAAATTTATTTATTTTTTTTAAATTGCAAAAACAAAATTCTGCAGCTTTTTGGGGCCTTTCATTTTTTGGAGTGTTTTTTATTTGTCCCTTGGCACTGAGTGAGCGGAAATATGAAAATTTTTGTTCTGCAAAATGGCTTTTTGTGGGCATCAGCGGACGGAATGATGGACAAATGTTGGATTATTCAATGAATGAATCGGCGGACGGACGGCAGAAAAAATATTGCCATTTTTTGTCCGATGAATTTAAATTCCATTGGAAAAAATAAGGGGGAGAAATGGACAAAGAAAGGGAAACGAACGAACGAACGAACGAATGGGAGAAAAGAAAAAGCGAACGATGGGACGGACAAATGATCAAAAAAAACACCGCAAAAACGGAAAAGCGAAGGAAGAGAAGAGGAGCCATTCCATTCATTCAATTGAATTCAAATTGAGAAATTGCAACAAATTGTGGTCGGCCGAAGGAAAGGGAAATCGTCGGACAATTTTAATGAAAAATAAAATCCAAAAATGAATTAAATAACGATAAGAAGAAGAGAAGGCAATTAAATATCCGAAAAATATAATTAAAACCGACCCAAAATTGTCCCAATTATAAAAAACACTCACTAATAAATAAATAAATAAATATGTTTTTTTACAAAATTTAAAAAAACACTCCCAAAGTGAAGAAATCGTTTTTATTTTATTTAAAAAAATAATTTATGTTACAAGGGGAAGATAATTCTGACGCAACAAATGTGGCATTTTTTCTTTTTAAAATAGCGCTGCGCAATTGAATCACGAACAAAAAAAGAAGCATTTGAGTGTTTATTTCTTAATTTGAATAATAAATTGTGCTATTTAAAATGATCTTTTTTATTTCGAACTATCAAAAAGTGAATAAAGATGAATTATTGTAAAAATTAAATGGGAAAGTTTATGTGTTGGTATTTCCCTGTTCTGCTAACCCCCTCCCGCCCGTCGAAAAAATGGGGTTTTCAAGGTCACTGATCATGAATATTGTGTTTGTTTGGACACCTAATGACACTTGGTCATAGATTTAATAAATATCTATGATTTTTCTAAAATCTTAAAAGTTAAAAATTCAAATACATATCATGAAATGAGTCAGACAGGGGGCTTAAAGACAAGGATATTGCGCAAAATCTCGACGGGCGGGGAGTAGCAAACTGGTGAAGTATGCCGAAACTCCTGTTTCCCAAGGTTTTTTGAAAAGTGGACCGCAAGTGATTAGGAAACATATTAACCGGAAAATTGGACCGTAGTATGAAAAGCTGGTCCCGAGACACCGCCCCCCCCCGTCTCAATCGTCCGTCGTATTACCCTTAACCTGAGACACCTTTTGCATTGTAACGTATGCACGATTTTCGAAATTACTTTTTTGCAAATTATAATAGAAGGAAGGCAACGTCAAAAAAATATTTTTTAAAATAAAACAAAAAAAATACAAAAATTTAAATCTGTCAATTTTTTGTTCCGTTTGCCATTGGCGCGTCCTCTCCGTTCGCTGGTGCGATGGAATCCAACACTTTGTGACAAATGTCGTCCATCATGGGCACGGTCAAATTTTGCACATACTGTGAAAAAAGTATTTAAAATTGGGGTTAATTACTTTGGAAGCAGCACGTTTCCCGCTCCCCGAATTTTTTTAAATTTTAATATTTATTGTTAGAATTCACTAAAAAAACTTATTGCTAGACATTTTTTTGTAATAATTGAAATTTTTTAAAATTTCTCAGCGATTTTTTTGGGAAAATTTTGAAAAAAACAAAAAAATTTTCAGTAATTTTAATAAAATTTCTTATAAAAAGGTTCTGATTTTTTCTTGAAAATTAAGTTTGAAAATTTTAAAAATGTGAGGGGGGGGGACGTAGTTGCATTTCTATTATTTTCAACAAATATTCTTACCAAATTCCACCACTCTGTGCTCGCGTCAAAATGGAATGTCCGTCCGATTTGCTGCTCCTCCATGCGCTCCATTTTGAAGGACATGTACAAAAGGGCAATGGCAATGACCTGACAATGAGAGGGAAGCGAAGAAACAAACAAAAAAAGAGAAGCAAAATTTAAACTAATTCTTAAAAGCGTATAAAATTGGCATTTTGGGGCACTCCAAAAAATGGCAAATAAATATTTTATATAAACAAAGTCTCCAAGAAAATCTAATTATTTGTTAAAAATTTGAAAATGTCATTTTAACGTCGAATTCGGTCACAGGAAAAAATACTTTTTAATAATTTTTCATTTTTGAGATTTCCCCGAGAAAAAAACCTGAAATTTTTGGATTAAACTATCAAAAAAGAAATGACTGATACGGACAAATCTTTATTTTATTTTTTTGCTGTCACATTTCACTTCTGATAAACCTCGGGCTCCCACAAAAGGCACAGTGTTGTGCCGAGCGAATCGTTGACAAATGTCCATGCGTTGGTCACAATTTTGCTCATGTATTCCTTGTCCATGCGAAAGCCCTTGGCATATTGGACCAAAAAAGTGTACTGAAAAGAAGGCGAAAGTTGGGGAAAATTGGGAAAGCAAATTTAAAATTTACGGGATGTTCCACGTGGAGATCAAAGCGAATTGTTTGGAGCAGAACTCGCTCCATAAGCATCAAATCGTCCTGAAAAGGGTGACAGAGTTAAGCAAATTCAAATACAAAATATGAAAATGATTATTGTTTTTAATCAATTTTTGTGGTCGTACCGGCGTTACTTTTGCTGTGAAATGGTGGGGGTACAATTCTCGGGCCACCGTCAGCAAATCTTTGCACTTTTTAGGCGTTTCTTCGACTTTTCCGGCCAAAAATATGCAGGCCAACGCAGTCATCTTAAAAAGAAAGAAACGCATTGGGTTTGCTTTTTAATTGGCCGTTCAAAAAATCAACCAAAATTGGTACCATTCAGCCTCTTATGACCTCTAGCCATTATAAAAAATATTCCCAAAGTACGGAAAAATCAAAAAGCCTTTTCGAACCGGTTGAAATTACCAAAACTTAACATGAATTTCAAAATTAAGTTAAAAATTTAGTTTTTCTCATCAAATAAATCATCAATAGATAGCTATGAATATGATAAAGCAAAACCCCATAAATTCACTTCAAATTTAGACAATTTTAACCGGTTCGAAAAGGCTTTTTGATTTTTCAGCAGTTTGGGAATATTTTTTATGATCAGGCAGCCAAGTGTCCTTATTTGTAAGATTTGTCCTTATTTTCGGGCTTTCCCAAACTTTTCAAATTTTTGTGTTTAATGATTTATTTCGCTGATACAAATGCTACTAAAATTACTAATTTTTTAAAAATTTTCCCGGCGGCGCCTATCGGCACCGCCGGCCCACCAAAACTTTTTTTTTCCTTAAAAAATTGGCTCATAATCGTAAAAATTGTTCATTTTTTGGTTGAAAATCTGTTAACAAATAGTTTAATTTCCCAAAATTCCTTAAAGACAGTCACAATTTTACAATTTTCTGAAATATTTTTTGCTAAAAAATCACAAAATTTGGAGAATTTTTGGGCAAAATCTGTTAACAAATTGCTTCAAATTTTCAAAAAAAATTTTCCCGGCGGCGCCTATCGGCACCGCCGGACCTACCCCCCCCCCCCCATTCTAAGTTTTTTTTTGGAAAAAAGCGCCGCAAAAAAGTGCATATGCGGTAAAATGAGAAAAATGGTCAGCGGAAAAAAATATTCAATTGTTTTTGCGCTAATAAAATATTGTTTTGATTCGTTTTTCAAGTTTTTATTACGTTTCCTTCGCGCTACTAATAGTTTTAGAAAAAATCTAATTTTTGGGGCCCGAATCTTAGTTTTAGCCTCATCTGTCCTTATTTAAAAAAAAAACTTGGCAGCCCTGTTTATGATAGCTAGCGTTCATACGAAGTTAAACGCTACCAATTTTAATTGATTTTTATGTGGGTTAATTTTTACAAAGCTTTTTAAAGCTAACAAATTATTGAAAAATCAGTTCACATGTAAATGATGTTCGTCAAACGTGTGAAACATATAAAAGCGGTGGAAGAAAACGGTGGCGGTGGCCAAAGTTGGGCACGCTTTCCTGCAAAATGAAAAGCCAATTTAAAGGAACCAACCAATCTTCCGTTTCCCACAAATTCATCGTTTTTCCGATGTCTTTGATCACTCGGACACCTTCCCGACGGAAATTGTTCTCCTCCTCCATCGAAATCCCTGCTTTAATCGACGGAGTGCACCCCAAATCTTCGGGATTCCATAGCCAATGTGTGTTCACACTCATTTCAAGAGCAATTAATTTTGAAATGTTGAATGAAACTGAAAAAATTCGAGAAACCGTTTTATCCAATTAAGTAGTTCAAATTGAAACAATTCAGAGAAAGTAAAAAAAAATCCGTAAATCGCAACTTTGCTGATTTATTTTTAATTGTTCGTAAAACATAATGCCAAATTTATTTAAAATTGCAATGGACTGCCTTCCCTTTCTTCCCTCGGGGACTTTTGCTCCTCCGTTTGCCTCTCTTCGCCCGCTTCTTCCCCCCCCCCTCCCCTCTCCAGCACTTTCGTCCACCATTTTCTTCCAATTCCCCCGACGTCCGTCCTCACACCGCCCACCCATCGCACATTGTGAATATTCATTCCGTCCATTCCCAGCGGGAATCAATAATTCCTCTGCCATCTCTGTGAGTGCACTCTTTCACCAATGGCAAAAGTATTGGCGTTTTGCCCACAATCGACCGCAGAACGTATTAGCCCCGCAGCGGAGTTTAAAGTTGCAGGACAATGGTCGGCTCTCGGCTCCTCAAATTACGTGTCTCGGTTAGCCGAGTCTCGAGACATTTGAGTCTCGGCTGAGCAGACTATGGGAAAAGGATACCATAAATTTTCTTGCTACCTATCTTTAGTTAGTGTGGTCGGGATTGCGACCTCATTTTGCAAAATTTTTGGAGCAAAATTATTAAAATTTCCATAAAATTTTCTCAGCGACGCCTGCCCCGTCGAAAATTTGTACAAAACTTCTTTAAATTTTGACAGCTTGTATAAAATTTGTTAACTAATTTCAGCAAAAATTTCAAATTTTCCCCGGCCCTTTATTGACACCGCCGCTTTACCCCCCCCCCCCCCACTCCTCCCCACAAAATTATAATTTAATTACCGAAAACAAAAAATGCTCGAAAAAATTCATTATAGAAAATACAAATATTTGAATAAAATTCCCTCTTTTAGTTGCATTTAATAATTTTTTCAATACAATTCCCATTTTTATAATTTCAAATCGCCTTGTCTGTACTTTGAAATCGGACTCAGCCAATCCGGGCCCTAAAATAAGTAATTTTTTATCATCCATTCATTCTTATATAATTTAATTATTTCTCTTATACTTAAGTATTTTTTATTCTTCCAAATATAATTAATCAAACTCTTCAATTAGTATTAAAAATGAGAATAAAAATCATTGTGCAGATTAATAAATTATTGTTGAGATTAAGTGTCCACTTTTTGTCAGTAGTAATCCAATCGGAGCAGAGGACTGACTCATTTATCCTCCATTTTCAACTGACATTCTTTCCAATAAATTGGCTCATCTTAGAAATTTATCCGAATCTCTCCGAGAGATTAATTGAACTTTTGCTCATCAGCGAGAGCTTTCACAGTTTAAGAAGATGAATGGGCACATCGTCACACATTTCTTCTTCAGCTCCGCCAAATAATGCCCCAGGGCATTTGGCCCCGAAAATTCCCCAAAATTTGGGCCGAGAATTGTGCGGCCGTCCGCCACAAACACTCCTTTCAATTGCGAATTGAAATGAAATGCATTTGGTGGTGTGGGAATGGGAGGGGCCGCATTTTTGCGCTGCACCGGCGGGGGAACGAACGAATCAAAGAATGAACGGTTGGCCAAGCAAAGGCATTCATTGGCCGGCTGAGCAAAGAATGTTTCAAGTTATTCTAAGTTTATTTTCTTTTTTTTGTTTCTTTTCACAATTCCCCATATTATTAATATTATTATTAAATGTGTTGTCTTTTTTGCTTATTTTCCTGTCATGTGACTGCCTTTTGATTGGATGACTTTGATCATTTCGTTGTAAAAAAGTGATCGGAGTTATTCGAAGAAGTTTTGAGTTTATTTTCTTTTTTTCTTTCTTTGGTCTTTGCCCTTCACAAATATTCGCCACAAAAAGACGCATTTCCCAAGGCGCATTTCCATTTTCTGCATTTATTTATTTCATTTTGCCTTCCCTCACTTTTCCCCATTTGTCCTTTTCTGCTTTTGCCTTTGGCTTTGCCATCTTTGGCGCCTGTGCCAATGCCATTTTCTTTTTTCTTCCTTCCCCCCCCTCCCCCTCTTGTCCATTTTGTGCTTCTTCTCTTTGTGCTTTTCCCCCGAATTTTATTTATGCGCTCGCTGTCCACTCGCCTTTCCGCTTTTCCTCTCTCCTTAATCCGTTGCCCCGGGCATTAGTCCCCCCATTCATGCAAAAAGAAAAGGGAGCGAAGGAATGGACAGCCGCGACGGCGGACGGCAAAAATTTGCAATCCAATTAAGCGGCAATGGCACTGGGAATTTTAAGTGACTCGGCTGACGGAGGTACTAATTTAGGAAAAAAAGAATGTTCCCAATTCGAAATAAATTTTGCATTTTTTAAATTTAAATTTTTGGAAAATATTTATTTAATTTTTATTCTTACAGCCTAATATTTGTTTTCTTAAATTGCTTATTTTATTCAACATGTTCTCTTTTTAACATTTATGGTGTTTTTGTTAGCGATAAAGGTAAATTTTGGGCGTTTACAAAAATAATTATTTTTAATATTTATTAATTAAAAATAATTATTTTTACATGATCATTAATTAATTTTTTCAAAAAATATTTTCTATTTATTTGTTACCTTTTTAGAAATAGAAATCAAAATGATCGTTATCAACGTACTTTATGCATTTGTTCTTGTATCATTTATTAGTGACCAACACAGAATTGCAGTGACTGGCGATTCAAACCATGGTAAAAATTTGGCTTTTTAAAATTTAGATCACCAAATATAATTATAAATTATTTATTTCCATTGAAACTTTATTATTTACCAACACATAATAATTAATTAAAATATTTTTTTTTCAAATTTAACAAGTTTTACCTTACCATTTTTACTTTTATGAATTAACAAAATTTAATTAATTAATGATCATTTATTATTCTTTTGTCAGTGCCTTCTCCGCCTCGCAATGTGAATGTTGTGCAAATTAACAGTTCGTCCATAAAAGTCACTTGGGAACCGCCGGCGGACGGCGACGCGCAACTTTTGTACGGATACAATGTGTACAAATTCCAAATTGTCAACAATCAGTTTGTGAACAATTTGCACAGATCGGTGGCCATCGTGGACAAAAATGTGAGTTTTTTTCATTTTCATTTTTTAAATTTAATTAAAAATTATTTTGAATCTTTAGAAATTATACGCCTATCTGAACGATCTCGAGCCGAACACAGAATATGCCATTCGAATTGCGGCTTTTAATATGAAGGGGGACGGGGAACTGTCCGCGTTGACAAAACAAAGCCGAATTTTGACGGGAGGCAAACGTCGGATTTTTAAAATCATTTTTAAATCCAAGATTTTCAATTTTAGCCCCCTCTCCCCCGAGGCCCCAATCGATTTCGCTGATCAACGAATTTAGACCTGTCAGAGCAAAAGTCGAATGGCTTCCACCGAGGTTAAATGATAAGCTTCATTAAAAATCTAATAATCTTATTTTATTTTCAAATTTCCAGGCACTCGTACAATTTGCCGTTGAAAAAGTACGTTTTGTGGTGGAGGCCAACTGCGCTGGACAATTACCAAAGGGCCGAAGTCGGCCCGATGGAGCAAAGCTTTGTGTTGGACAATCTCTGTAATTAAAATCAATTAATTTTAAATTCCCCATAATTAATTTAAAATTCATATATTTTTAAAATTTCTCCATAAATTAATTTAATTAGACAGCGGAAATGAATACGAATTGAACATCGCGGCGGTGAACGAGGCGGGCACGAGTGAAAACGCGACGGAATATTTGATCACGCCCACGGGGGTGCCGGACGGAGAGCCGCTGAACATTCGCTACACAATTTTCAACAACAGAGTGGGCCAATTTGTTTAGCCAAAAACCATTACACCATTTAATATACGTTTTTATCAAAAATAAGGCATTGAAAATATTTAAACCTAATTTAACATCAAATTCAAAATATTTGAATTATTTAATGTATTTTAAATTTTTATTTTTTATTTACGCTTATTTTAATAATTTAAGCTTTCCATTTTGTGGGACCCGCCGCATTGGCGGCATCGAAACGGGAACATAAGCCATTACGAAGTTGAATTGAGCAAACTCGGGGACCACGGAGAGGCGCCGCCCATACGACGGAATGTAAAATTGCAATTGCTCCCCGTTTATTTTGTATTTATAGTTTTAAAAATCAAAGGTTCCCTCGCAAACGGCACTTTTTAACATTGAGCCAGCAAAAAGTTACGCTTTTCGAGTTGCCGCCGCGACAAGCAAAGGCACCGGCACATTCTCAGGCGAATTGCGCATCGACTCGGAACAGAACGGTGAGGGGGGAAATGAGCAAAATGTAATTAATTAATTAACAAATCCTCATAAAATGGCAATTAGCAAATGAGACAATTAAATTGCCAATTAATGAGCAGTGAGTCAATTAAAATGCCAATTTGATAAGTGAGAGTGAGTCAATTGTAAGCATATGATTGTATTGGCATAATAAAATATAAAATGCGATTTGCTACTATTTTATTCTTACTTACACTAATAATAAAATATAACAACAAATAACCACTAGGCAATAAAATTGCTGCTCCGTTTGCTGATTTTGTGTAGTCATAGCGACAAAAGTGTCGGATAATCCGAGTCAATTATTATGAGATTAGCGAAACTGCTGTCGTTTAGCGACTTTCTCTTTGTCAGAAATGAGCAAATAAAGTAAATTCACAAATTTCTGTTAAACCGAGAGTTTTCTGTGCTTAAACACTTTCTTCAAATGTTTTTTGATGCTCCGTTCATTCGCTTTTTTTGTCTTTCGCTTGCTTAAAATGAGTACACATAAATAAAGTAATTATCATTATTTTATGCCCATTTGCATAATTAAGCTTGCCCACACTTCCATTTATTTGCTTCTCAACATTGGCTATTTTTTATTTTTGCCCACTTTTTCACTTTGGGGTATCATTTTATTTATTCTTTCCCAATTCATCCTTTTTTATTCTTAATATTCTTCTTCCAATTTTTAATTTTACATTTTTATAGTTTTTTCCAAAATAAACCAAAATGTTGTTTGTTTGTGAATTTGCAAAATCCATCCCATTTTTGGTAATTGCTGTCCAAAATGGTCATTTTTACTTGAGTAAACTCGTCAATTTGGCGCAAAACAAAAGGCCATCATTGCCAAACTCCCTCTTTTGCTTTTGCTGCTCCTCTCACAGTCCGTTTTACTTTTGTTGCGCCTCCGGCGGGTAACCCCCCGAGGGCATCAGATTAAATTCCTCTCCCAACAGTGCGCCATTTGGCCTTCCGTGTGAGCCACCGGTGGGGCCGCGGGGAGGGGAGAAGAAGCGGTATTATTTATTGTGACTTGGCATTTGTTTAATCAATTGCTGGAAGGGACAACTAAATTTGAAGAAAATAACAATTACATCGACCAAAAGCCTTTACAACGGCATATTTATTTATTTATTTTTTGCAAAATTTTCAATTTCACTAACAAATGCATTTGGCCATTTGCCCAGTGCACATCAATTTTTCCCCACCGGCGGCGGGGCTTTCTTCAAAACGTTAACTTACGGCTCCCGCGGGGGATCCATTAAATGGTGCCAGCCACCCGGCCGGCTGTCTGTTCGGCTAAATCTGTCCCGTGGACCGTGGCAAAGTCACCCCGGTGACGCCCACACAGCTGGTGGACTCGCTGGGCCGAGTCCACCGTCTCCGCTCGTCGGTGTACAACCAAAACTGAGTCAGTCATAAATTCGCGCCTCCTTTCCACTCAAAATTGGGCCAAAAAAAGATGACCATTTTCAAAGGTGGCCTTATGAAAATTTTTTTTATAAAGACACAAATTTTGCCTATAATATATAAATTTCGTGCCATTCATTTTTAATTATATTTTTAAAAAATTGCACAATTAAAGTAAAGGGAGGAATTTTGGTTTGGATTTAAAGAATAATATTCTGTAGTTCTGTCAAAATCATTCACTGCTTGTTTTTTGTTTGCTCAGACGAAATTTCAATCTTTTAAATATTTATATATTTTATAAATAGGGTTATAAACTTTTATAAATTAAATATTTTTTTCTACGAATATGCTATAAAG
This sequence comes from Heterodera glycines, assembly GCA_004148225.2. Taxonomy (NCBI): domain Eukaryota; kingdom Metazoa; phylum Nematoda; class Chromadorea; order Rhabditida; family Heteroderidae; genus Heterodera; species Heterodera glycines. The sequence goes on from CP049707.1 coordinate 13,688,643, forward strand.
AAAGGGGCACAAAAATAGCACTACGTTAAATTTTTTAATTCGGTGAAGGTTTTTAGTCCATATAAATCCATATTTTGGGGATTTTCGGGAATAAATCCATATTCCGCCATTTTTGCATTTTTAAGGGCCCTCCGTCTCATAAACATAATACATTAGCCATCGTCCGTCTTCAACAATTTCGCGGTTCCATTTAAGCAAAGTTTGTTTCTGTTTATAAACCGAATAAAAAATAAAATAAATGAGTGAATTATTTTTTGTCTAATAACATTCTCTTCCTCCCCCCCTCTTTTCCAAAAACAAACTCATGATTTTTCATCCAAAAGCAATTTGCTTATTGCTTTTCCCTCATTTAATCGATGGTTGTGCCCACTCTCCTATAAAAGTGGCAACTCGAGGGGAAAGCCAACAACCGAAACGGCACAAAACAGCGATTACATAAGTGCGTTCTTTTTAACTCGTCAACTTACAGCGTTTTCAATTTTAATAAAATTTCTTGTAAAAGCAAAATATTCTTAGATTCTAATGCATTTATTATGCTTTTCAAAGTTCTTACTCTTTTTGTAATCCATTTTAGGAATGTTTTAATTTTACCGATTCATTTTTAAACATATTTTAATAAATGATTTACATACAAAATAAATGCTTACGGTCGTATGAATAACCACAAATTGCTGACCAATTCGTTGGCATCTTCTTCCTCCGCTTCTTCTTCCTCGGCTTCTTCCTCCGCTTCTTTTTCCTCCTCTTCTTCCACGGCCCCTCCTCCCCCTTCGTCTCCCCTCTCTTTTGGTCCCTCCCCCTCCGGCGCCAACTTTCTCTTTGACGATGGCCCGCCAATTTATGGCGACTCTTCCGCCGCTGCTTCGTCCACTCCTCCTCCAACATTTGCCGATTCTGCTGAACTGCTTGAACAACTCCGTCAAATGTCCCCCTCCTTGTGCCGTCAGGGATTGCTCAATCGCTTTGAGCAATTGGCCGATTTGTTGGCCGCCGGGTGGAAGTACCACGTGGCCAACACGGACGGGGTCAAGGAGGCGTGGACACGCTTTGAGGACTTCTACGAGGACGTGTGCTCGTACACGGAAGGTACTCGCGAAAAGGAACCCCTTTGGGCATATTAATAATGAATTTACAATTTTGTGCTTTTTTAAAATAATTCAATTATAGCAAATTGTCTGGCCTTCTAATAGTTCATATTTTATTAATCTTTATTGTTTTTAATCCACATTTTTTAATTTTTCCTCTCTTTCCCAAACATTAATTAAAAATCATTTTTTTCACCTTTTTCCTCATTTATGAATTTTATATAATTATTTAAATTATTATATAAAATAAAATTTTCCTCCCAAAATATTCACAGGTTCTCCTCTTCCTCTTCTCTTTGTGTTTCTCCGTTTTCCCCCTTTTTGACACTTATGAAAAAGTACCTTTCTCACTTTTGGTTGTTCCCTCACCACCAAAAACGTTTCTTTCTTTCTCACCATTCTTACCAAACCCTCCCCCCCCCTAAGGGGCTTTTATGGAAATTTGGAGGGATGCTTAAAGCAAATATGGCCTTATGCCTGCCTATCCGAGTGCTCACATGTGAGTTGGGTGAGTGAGTTTTGGCCGGGATGGCAATGAATGGCGGCAAACACCGGCAAAAGGGGGGGCAACGGGTGGGGGGGGGAAGGGAGGGCGAACCCCGGGGCGCAAAGGGACAGACAGGCACAGATAGACAATGAATGCTTCTTTTCATTGCCACGGCATTGATCCCGTCTTTGTACTGGCGTGAATGAATTTGTGCGTTCTCGTGCCATTTCGCTTATTTCGAACAAATAAAAAGAAACATGTCAAAGTCTACCTAATTAAGGAAAATGAACGCACATTAATGTTCCATAATAATCGAATAAAAATAAAACCAAAATGTAAATTGGATTTCACACCTTTCCTCTTTCAAATTCATTACTATGCCAAAACGCATTTTCGTTCCTTTTTCAAAAGAAATATGTTCGATATTTTTTCGTATAATTTTTTTGATAACTATCAAATTTATCCGAAACTTCATCGGCAAAATTGGCACTTTGAATGCCATTCCTTTTATTGCCATATTTTCCTTTATATCTGCACTAATTTGCATATCATTCACAATAATTTGTCCATTAGATTTTGGTTTCATTCTCATAGAAATTTCATTTAATTAATTGTTTAAATGTCAACAAATCTCATACCGATGCTTCCCTTTTTGTTTTTATTTGGACTTCTTTCCTGGTTTTGCTTTGCTTTTTTTATTGGCATTGTGACCCTCCCTCACTTTTCATTTTCTTGGCACTCCCCGGAGAAGACCCCCGCCCACCCCCGCCGAATGGACAAATGCGGGGAGGGGAGACAAAATGAATTTATTCCGCTTCTTGTCCAACTTATCGCTCTGCACACACACACACAGAGCCATTCTGATGCTTCTGCTCGGAAGAAGGCTTTTTTGCCCTCGGGGGACGGATTCATTTCTCAGCAGAAAAGACAATCAAAAAAAGGGAGGGGGGAAACATTTTTGGGTTGTTGTTGTTTTTTTTTCGTACAAAACTTCAGCAAAATTTGAATGTAAAAGTTTATTTTATTTATTTTGCTTAAACACATTCCGATTCCAATTGATTCATCTTTATTTTGGCACTTAATTTTACATAAATTTTCATTTTTTGACTTCTGTAACAAATTTTCTCATCATTTTGAAGTCTAATTTCATGCTAATCGGCTAACAATTTTTGCAAATGCGCCCATTTTTGCGAAATGAATGAGGGAAGTAAGCACTTTAAAAAGACTTTGATCAGTCGCGGTCGCACCGCTGGGCATCGCCATTCTCCACAAAACGACGATGGGGACGATGACCAACAACAACGGCAACAACAGAACCAATTTGATGCTTATCTGAATCCACAACAAATGGACAATTTTGAAATGGGGGCAGAAAAAGAAGAGGAAGAAGAAGGGGAGGAAGAGGAGGAGGAAGAGGACTTTTACGCACTTTTGCAACGGTTTGGGGGCCACGGAAGAGAGGGCGGCAAAACGGCGGAGGAGTGCGGTTGTGGAAGGCGGCGCAACGGCATTGGCACTGCCGGAAAGAGTGCCGCCGATGGTCCGGGAAGGGAGTACGACGCGCCACGGCACTCTCTGGGGCAATTTTTCAACAGCGAACAAAGACTCCGAGACAAAGGTCCCTCTCGGCTTTTACTTTTGATTGGAAATGCCGAGCGGCATAACAATTAATTGGCCATGTGCCTTTTTTGCGGTGACCAGCGGACTTTTACCGGTCCTTCTCGGCTTTAATGTTCACCCCGGCCAATCTCCCAAAAGGTCCTAATTATCTAATTGCTTTTATCGCTTTAATTGGGATTAAGTTTTATTTTTGTCCTTTTTTTGTTCCGATTTTCCGTTCTTTTGCCATTTTCGTCCGTCCCTCCGTTGTTGCCATAGTGGCGCTTTCTTCTCAATTTCCTCCCACTTTTCTTACACCGGACAAAGCCAATTTGCTGTTTCTTCTGCTGATGGTTTGGGAATCCGTCCGAATTCTTTTGAGTGGCCCAACACTTAGCACCTTTAAAGACTGTGGCAATTCAGCTAACCATTGGCATTTTCAGCCAAAAAAAACTCAATACAATGATATTCTGAATTTGTTTTTTGATATTTGTCCTTTTTTGTTAAAAATAGCAAAAATTAAATTTTTTTAATGAATTGTTTTACAATTTGCGCTTTATTAGTATCTAATTAACCACTAAATAGGTGCCATTTCCTCCTAAAACATTGTTCCCATTCTCTAATTTGCGACCATTTAAAATGGTCGGATTGTTTGGGAACAATTTAAATGGCAGAAGCAACGGAAGCAATTCGCAGCAGAAAAGTGTGCTGACCGCAGTGATTGAATCGCTGCTAAAAATGGAAATGGACAATGCCAAAGAAAAGAATCAAAATTGTAATGAAAACGCAAAAAAAAGGGGGGGGGGAATGGTGGGACATTTGGCGATTTTGGCGATGATTGGCCATCGCCAGCAGCAGAGATTTTTACTCAAAATTATTTGTCCTGTTATTTGAGTGAACTTCCATTTTAATAAACAAATTTATATTAATTATTAAATTAATTAATTTTTTTGGTCCATAATTAATTAATGAGTCAATTTCAGCTGCGATTGGACCGCCCAGGAATATCCGAGTGCAGACCATTTCTAACAGTTCCGTTGTGGTCCAATGGGACTTCGACGACTCCGACAGCGATGTTGGTGGAGCACCGGACGGATTCATGGTGAAGTACATGCAGGAGCCAAGTGCAGTTCGGGAACACCAAATGGACAAGTGGCGGACTCAGCCGGTGATGGACCCGAAGGCGCGGCATTTGGAAGTTCACAGGTGGGGGATAAGCTAATTAGCTAGCTAATTAGTGATCGGGAAATGACCGGGATAGTTAGTTGATCAAATACAATCAGCAGCAGACACTCCAACTAACAAAAAGATGAAACTTATGTTCAAGGGGGTCGATAGTCAAAATCGGACCCACCCCATGTGAAATGGGCAATTTCAAGGAGAAAATTTTGTAATTTAACGAATTATCTGATTTAATCACCGATAAGTTGATCATTAATATAAATTGGCCAGCAAATTGCTAATAACTAGGAAATGGATTTAAATTTGTTGACAGATATATTAAGTTTTTGATAGTTTTAAGTCAAATTTTGAGTTCACAAAGTGATACAAAACTGATGACAAATTGTTTAAAAAAGTTGGCAACTTCGCTTACTGACTTGATCGAATTCTATGAAAGGTCGACTCCCCCCTCCCCCCGCAAATATGCCAAAATGGGAGACCCTTTCGAAGTGAGGAGGAGGGCTCGATTTAAAGCATAACAATCCATTCCTTGCTAATAACTATGATCAAAATTTCTATCTCCGTGATTTAACAAAAATGTTTCGTTTTTATCATTACCTTTTTTCAACCAAATTCCTTCTTTTTCAGATTGCTTTCACACAAATCATACGCTTTTTGCGTGTTGGCCATGAAACATCGAGTATCTTTGGCCATTTTTTCTAATTTTATTAATTGTCCCTCCCTTTTAGCGTCTTGGCCCCTGCTCCGACCCCCCGGTGACCATTCAGGGCCCACTGACGCCAACTTTTATTGTCCAAAATCTTCGATTGGATTATAAAACGAGTCAATCCGTGAAAATCCGCTGGGATTACGACGGACCAATGCCAATCGGCTTCTTCATCAAACAGATGGGCCAGAAGAGCTATTTGGACCAGGAATTGATCGAGAAATCCATGGTGTCGCCTCAATACGAAAAAAGGGTCAATGGCACGGAGAGGGAACTTTTGTCAGTGAAAATTCATTTGGTAATTAATATTCTGCTGATCATTTCGGTTCAGTCTGTCCAACCTTCGTCCCCATATGAATTACACTTTCCAAGTGGGCGTTTTTTCGCCTGGCGACGGCCGATTGTATTGGCCGCGCGAATTGTCCGTCCAAACGGACCCTCGTGGCCCACCCTTTGTGGAGCCACCCGAATTTCTCCAATCGGACGGGCCAAACACGGCACAATTCAGGCTGAGCTGTGCCAGGTGCCAACCCCAAGACAAGATTCATCAAAAAGTAAATCCTTTAGCGAGGAATACGGTCCGATCAGTCACTATTGGCTGATCGTTGTGCCAGGCAACTTTTCCAAGGAGGACGTAACACATGCCGACCGCGCACAACTTCAATTTGCGACGCGCAATTTCAAAAATATTAAAATGGCCTTCCTCCAGCAGATTACGGTACGAAGTGCCAAAAGCGACAGTGAAAAGGCGGAGGAAGAAAAAGGGAACAGAAAATATGGGGAAAACAAGCAAAACAATGAAACGATGGTGCAAAATCATCACAAACGAAGACGAAGGTCAGCACAACTTGGAACAATATCAGCAGACAATCAGCATAGGCACCATCGAATTCATCACAACACAAAGTGATTTCATTATCCATTGGAAAGCGATTTCTTTAAAGCATTATTATCAAAAAAGCATTCATTCAGAGTGCCGTCATCCGATTATCGGCCCGCCGGTGACGCGCGTGGCCGAAGGCACGTGCCGTTGGACGGCGTTTACATCGCCGCTCAAATTCCGTCCAACGAAATGCAACGGCTTTACCGCGATGAACTGACCTTCACTCTCGGGGACGGACTTGTAAATTCGCGAAATTAAATTGTTTATTTCTCATTGGAAATTGAAAAGGAATATGACGGTTTCGTCAATTTCAAACTCGACCCGGAAGTGCCGCGGTACTTTTTGATGTCGCGGGCATTTGCGCGAGAAAACAATTGGCGGCGAGGCGAACACCCAGTAAATTGTTCAAAAAATAAATTAATACTACCGTATTTGCTCATTTTTTGTTACTGTCGGGGGTACTAATTAGGAAATGTTTATGAGACATTATGAAGCGCATCCATTAATAAAAGGAAGTACACACATTGGTCCGTCCGTTCAGTTTGATCACCGGCCTCCAATGCAAGAGCCGCTGTCCAAAATGCACACCGACTCGGCTTTAAGCGAACCATTTGCCACTCGTGCCACGTCACTTTTTGCCGGCCCAATGCAACGGGGCGGCATAATGTTCACTCTTTTGGCCGTAATAATTCTATTATTTTTAAAATTAAAATTAAAAATGACTTTTATTCTTAATTTCAGTTTGGCATTATTCTGTTTCTGTTTGCCGTCCTCATCGGCATGCTTTTTCTGTGGTGGTTGCGCTGCAAACATACCAAATCATCGTCAAATTCCGTCCGCAACAAAGTCGGTGGGCTGGCGGCACGCGATTTTCCATCAAAAACGACAAATGCGACGGGCAACGGAAGCGCAACTAACGGAACACTGCCAAACGAAACGAGCAAATTGTTGCTGGGCATGGACAACGAAGGCAGACCGGTGATGAACTCGTCCTATGAGGTGGGAAAACACATTGCTTTCGCGGAGTAACAGACAAATTTGGCCAATTAGCGGTCGCCCGAACTGCTCGACTCTGGTGGTGTTCTTTACGCGCACGACCAGCAGCAGCACCCGGCACTGCTGGCACCCTCCGGGGGGCCGCTGCTCGCCATGAGTAATGCCAATCTGTACGGTCTGAATGGGCAGCTCGTGCAGCACCATGCGACGACGGGCGGCACGGAACGAATGTCAGCGCATTTGGCCACACTAATGGCACCAATTCCATTGGCCGAATTTGCCACACATATCGACCGACAGAAGTTGAACAGCAACCAGGGCTTTATCCAAGTAGCAAGGGAAAAGCAAGGCCAATAAAGCGGTTTTGGATTTAAGGAGTTTGAAAGCATTGACACGGGGCAACATTTCACTTGGGAGAACTCGGCCACCGAAGTGAACAAACACAAGAATCGGTGCACTATTTTATCAGTGAATATTAATCACCAAAAATGCCGACTTTCAATTAGTTATGCCAACGTTGTCGCCTACGACCATTCGCGCGTTGTGTTGCCGCCGGAGGACGACGCGGAGGAGGAATTGCCGGGCACGGATTACATCAATGCCAATTACATTGACGGGTACGGCACACCCTCACAATTTAAAATTAAATATGTTAATAAAACATATAGTTACGACCGGCCAAAAGCGTACATCGCCACCCAAGGCCCACTGCCGGAAACATTTGCGGACTTTTGGCGGATGGTTTGGGAGGAGCGGTCGATGGTCATTGTTATGCTCACGCGGCTGGAGGAGCGGTGCCGGACCAAATGCGACCAATATTGGCCAGGGAAAGGCACTTCCATTTACGGAAGTTACAAAGTAAAATTGGGAAGGGGGTAAAAAGGCAAAATTGGCCAATTACTGAACAAAAAGTTGGAATGAATCTGACTGACATGGTCGCATTACTATTAGTGGTTGAACATGTTCCCGATAATTAGCTTACTGATTAACAAAAAGCGTTTTCTAAATTGGACATTTTCCCTGGTTTAAATGTGCCATTGCCCGCCAATTACTTTTACAATTGTTTGCCAAAAAGGTGACCCTCGTGGACACCACCGAGTTGGCCCATTACTGCTTGCGAACCCTGAGGCTGGAGAACACGCGACGGCACCACGACGCCCCGCGAAACATTCAGCACTGTCAATTCACGGCTTGGCCGGACCACGGAGTGCCCACTCATCCGACGCCCTTTCTGATGTTCCTCAAGCGGGTCAAAGCTCTGAATCCCATCGACGCCGGTCCCATCATCACACATTGCAGGTGAATGCCGAAGGGAACGGGCGAAGGGAGGGGACGGAATGCCAAAAGCCGTTTTTGACACGCATTTAAAAGTTAAATTAATTTTAGTGCCCTAATGGCAAATGATAGATTTTGTTTCTGAATTTCTTTGGCATTTCGAGAATTGCCATATTTTCCCTTATTTCTTAAATGAATCTACATAATTTGACGTCAAAATAGTTTCATTGCTAATTTTGGCACTTTCAGCGCGGGCATTGGTCGTACGGGTGCATTTATTGTCATCGACTGTATGTTGGAACGGTTACGGTACGAAAACACGGTGGACATTTACGGCTGTGTGCGTTCCATTCGGGCACAACGCTCGTACATGGTGCAGACGGACGACCAGTACATTTTCATCCATGACGCGGTGTTGGACGCGGCACAGTCCGGCTCCACGGAGATACCAAGCTCAAAATTGTATGTTTTCACCAAAAATTTCTAAAAATTTATTTGGCATGGAAAACTTTCCAGGCACCAACACGTGCAGACGCTGTCCCGGCCCCAGCACATGCAGGAATACTCAGGCATCGACATCGAATTCAATGTAAGTGCCGAAATGCAAAAACCAAATTAATTTATGTCCTTTTTCGACTCTGTTGTCGCTGAAACCGCCCAAATGTTTCCGTGCAAATGCGGCCAATGCGGCGTTCAATGTGAGCAAAAACATGAACCGTGCCGTGGTGCCGTGGGATTTCAATCGGGTAGAACTGCCACGGTCGCATTGTGTGGACGGTGCCGACTACGTAAACGCAAGTTGGCTGGACGGATATCGGTGAGCAAAGAAAGCGACCAAATTCAAACTTTCATTTTCATTTTCCTGTCTTTTAGTTCACGGAATGCTTACATCGCCACACAAATGCCATTGGCCAACACAGCAGCCGATTTCTGGCGAATGCTTTGGGTGCACGACTGCTGTAAGTCCAAAGAACAAATTGATCACTTTGGCTAATGAATATGTGTGCTTTAGCAATCATTGCAATGGTAATCCGTCAGCCGAACGATCCCAAGGAGAAATTCTTTGAGTATTGGCCAAGTTCCGGCTATCCCGAGAATTACAATGGGCTGTTGGTGGACTGTGTGACCGAATTTTACATGAGGCACTATTTGATGCGCGAGTTCAAAGTCGTTGATGAGGTGGAGCCCAAATTAAAATTGGAAATTTGAAATTAAAAATGTTCAGCAAAGTCACAACTATCGAACCATTCGCCAGTTTCAATTCGTCGATTGGACGCCCATCGACCGAAGGCATTCGCCGACGGCGCACGAAGTGCCAGCAAATGCCGACAAATTTGTGGACTTTGTGCGGCAAGTGCACAAAACGAAGGCACAGTTCGGCTCAAAGGGGCCCATTTGTGTGCACTGTTTGGACGGGGCGGGGAGGACGGGAATGTTCGTCGCAGTTTCGTTGACTATCGAAAGGTAATGGCAAAAGGGACATTAAATTGTAAATACATTTAAACTATTATTTGTTTTAACAGCACCCAGCTGTAGCTCAGTTGGTAGAGCGGAGGACTGTAGTAGTGTGAGACATCCTTAGGTCGATGGTTCAAATCCGTCCAGCTGGATTCTTTTTTTTTTTGAATATTTAAATATTAAAGCTCGACTTGGACCTGGTATTTCTTGGAAACCTGGGTTTTCCAGGTCAACTATGAAAAAATCCAGGTACAAATTATGCACGAAAACCTGGATTCTCTTGATAATAAATTTCAAAAAGTCCAACAAGCCTGGATTCCGGCCATGATAAGCCTGGATTTGCCTGAGTTTTATCCAGGTAATCCAGGTCCAGTCCAACATGGAACTCAACAGACTGTGTTCAAAATGTCGAGCTTTTAAATCTTGTTTATTAATTATTATTCTATTTAATTAAATCACAATTATTTTTATTTAAAAGTTTATTTTCTTAAGGTGAGCACTAAGTTGATAGAAATATTTCTAAATATTTTAATGTTAGATAATATAAACGAAATATTATATATTAATATTTAATTATTTTTTAAATTCATTAATACTTTTATTTTAAATCAGACCAGCCAGCTGTAGCTCAGTTGGTAGAGCGGAGGACTGTAGTAGTGTTAGACATCCTTAGGTCGATGGTTCAAATCCGTCCAGCTGGAATTCTTTTTTATTTTTTTTTTATTCAATAAAATACGTTTTTCATTTTCTTTTTCAGGGCCAAATCGGAGCACGTCGTCGACATGTTCACCACCGTGAAAATGTTGCGCATGCAAAGGCCGAATATGGTCGAGTCCCGGGAACAGTACGAATTTTGCTATTTGGCTGCCATCGAATTTTTGGCTTCATTTTTATGATGGAATTCTGAGAGAGTGCCAAAAACGCAATTGTCGGCCTTATTTCAACTCAAAAAGCTCACTTTGTTAAACTCTTTCATTTTCTTTTTTTCAATGGCATTTTCATATTTCCCATTTCCTGTTTGATTTTTGATCTCTTCCCTTATCTTTTTTTTAATAATTAATAATAATTATGAAAATTCACGCGCATTTCCATTAAAAATGTTAATTTAACGACATTATTTTTGCCTGAGTTTTTCGCGTTTTGTCCTTGCGCTTTTAAGTAAGGTAATTAATTATCTCGGTTGTGAATTGTTCTTTAACCATTCATTCATTTTATTCATTACTTGTTCATTCATTGTTTGATCATTTTTATATTCACAAAATTCCAAAATGTTTTTTATCAGATATTCATAAAGAGAGAAAAATCCTTTTAAATTCGTTTTTTATATTATAATTATTTAAAAAATAAATAAATAAATATCTCATAATGCTGAATATAAAGAATTGAAGCCGGAAGCATGACTGAAATTTACATGTGGTAATTAATGTGTGTCATCATTTTCTCATCATTTGTTTGCCACGGGGGTTAATCAATTTTACTCTCTCTTTTTCTCCATAATTTCCTTTTTAAATTATATTTTATTCAAAAAATGAAAATGATAAAAATACTATCACCAGTTCCTCCTCAGTTGCTTACAATTACCATGGAAAATTAGACTTTTTGCCGGTTTTTTCATTATTTTATTCATTTTAATGGAATTTTTTGCAAAATTTGTAAATTGAAATGTTCTTCTTCACATCCCCACGATAGTTTTAAGCATGCCGAATCTATTTCCAGTTCAAATTTTTAATTTTTCCTCAAAATTAACAAAACTTAACAGTGAGAAGAATAACAATTTTTTAGAACAACAGAAAAAGGATGCGTTTTATTATTTTTTATTTGCTTTTTTATTTCGCTGTTTTAATTTCCGCTAAATTGCCAAAAACACTTTATGGTAATGCCGTTACTTTTTATTATTATTTATTAATATAAAGAAAGTATCAGGGGTGGAGCGCGGACAGAAAAATCCGCGGTCGCGCATCGCGAATTCAATTTTCCACGGTTGCGGTTCGTGCAAAAAACCATTTTAAAAATTTTCTTATATAAAAATTAATTCAAGTCCCGATGCATACAAAATTTGGGACATACATTAAGTGTGACCGAATATTAATGTCCAATTTGCAAAGGGGTTCCAGTCATGCAAACCCTATGATTTTTTTTTTGCTTTTCAAACCGCTTTTTTCGGCGCCCTTTTTCTAAAAAACCTTTGGGGAACAAGGGGGTTCAGGAGGTGCCTATAGGCGCCGCCAGGAAAAATTTTGAAAATTTGAGTGCAACTTGCTAAAAGTTTTGTCTAAAAAATGACCTATTTGTTATTTAGAATCAATTTTTTCTAAAGAAAATTAAAGATTTTGGTCTGCTCTGACTGTGGAAAAATTGGAATTTCGAAGTGATTTTTTGGGAAAAATTATCGAATTTCTATAAATCTCTTTTTTTCATAATTTTATATATAAAACAATCGCTTCATTTTATCCAAAATTGCCGCGGAGTCACAAATTCCGCGGATCGCGGATTTAAAATCCCGCGGTCGCGGATTGCGCATCGCGGTCGCGCTCCACCCTTGGGAAGTATTACGTATTTAAAAAACAATTTTAAATATTAAGTTTTTACTTTTAAAAGGCATCGAAATCGCACAAATGGACGATTATTATTTGCGTATACTTTTTGATGAAACTTTGCCTGTTTCGGCCATTTCCGTTCTTTGCATTCAGTTGAGCGCCGTTCAAATTCATTTAGAAATTGAAAAGCGATTGAAAATTATCCAAAAAATTGACAAAAAAGGCAATTTGAGTAGGGAAATCGGAAAGAAATTCGGCGAAATAAGCGCAGAAATTGAGGGGAGAAGAGAACTGATGGCGAGTGATTTGTGCTATTTGTTCGAATATTTAGAACACATTAAGTCCCTATTGACAAGCAATGAAAAAAATTGGGCAAAAAATGCCGAGAAAAGGGCGACCGAACGAGGCGAAATCGGCTGGGCCAAATCGTAAGTAAAAAAGCAAAAAATATTTTAAAAAATGTATAATTAATTTGAAGACGTGAATGTGAAATGTTTGATGAATGTGTCGAAAAGCCGAAGAGTTCGGAGATGAAATTTTTATTTTTAATGGCAAGTTTTAATAAATTTATGTCCGAGCGCAATTTCGAATATTTTGACTCAAAATTAGCAGCGAGCGAACTGCGAAAGAATTTGAACGTTAAGCAAATATTCGGCGCCGAAATGTCGGCACATGAAAATGCCGTGTCGCATCACTTCAAAATGATTAGCATCAAAAAGGAATTTGACAAATTGAAAAGGGCCAAAATGAATTTGCAGAAGTATCTGTTGGAACAACAAAGAATGGACAAACTCGAATTAAAACACCCAATTTTACTTGCAATGGGTCATTTTTGTGCATTTATTGGATTAGCATTTTATTTGGCAAATATGCCATTGAATTTGCTTATAATTTATTTAATTTTCTCATTTTTAGGGGTCCGAGCCGATGACTCTGTGAAGAAACTGCTTAATGCCATTTTCGCAAAGGATGCGCTTGACAATGAGCTGTACTTGGAAATGTCCATCTGTTGCATGAATGCCGTGGCGTATTTTTCCGAATTTAATGAAAAAATAAACAAAAAAATTTACAAAAAACTCTGGAAAATGTTCGACGAACTTTTGGAAGAATTGGCCGAATGGATAAAAGCGGAGAACAGAGTAAAACTGCTAACAAAATTTTACGAATTTATATTGCTGTTAAAAAATGAATTTGGAGGAGAGCGGAAAATGGCATTTTGGACGAGAAAATTGCTAAACGATTATCAGAGATGCTTAATCGAATTGTACGGGGAGGACGAGAAGTTTCGGCAACGATTTCTCGAAAAGGATAAAACGAGAGAACGGCTGAAGGTGGGGGGGGGGGTACACGGGGAACGCACATCCCCCACCCCCAAGGGGATAAAATAAAAAATAAAGACAAAATCCAAAAAATGGCTGAAAATATTTTAATATCAAAAACTCTTTAAGAGGAAAAATTAAAGTTTTTCATGATGGAATTAATAATTTACATTTACAAATTTATAGGGCAGATTTATTGTCCCAAAGAGAGATAAATTTTGGCAAAATTTCTCAAATTTTGCAAATTAAAGAGAGCAATTAGGGCTATCGGATAACAAGAATTTTATGTGATTTCTTCTGAGAAAATCTTATCCCTTAAGGAGTATTTTGTGTCCGCTGAAATTGGGGAGAAAGATGAAACATTGTGGCACAAATTTATTGCATTATTTAAAGGTAATTAATATTAAATAGCCAAAAATTTTTCACAATAACTTAATCAGACTTGGAATAAAATGTTTTATGTTTTTAAAAGTGATTTTGGTATCCTTTTTTTCAAAAAAATCGGTTTGCAATTTGCATATAATTTTTCAAATTTGAATTTTTCCTTGGTCTAAAATTCGATAAAAAATTTTTAAGAAATGAATCGTCATTTTAAAAATTATTTTTTCTTTTATTTCAAAATATTTAATTTGTTTGCAGGAATTAAATTAATTAATCCCAAACCCAAAATTTAAGAGAATGAAAAAGGCATTTCGAATCCAAAAATTGGGTTGAATGGCATAAGAAATGGTGAAATATTTTATGCAGAAATTCAAACACCGACGAAAGAGGTGAACAAAATGAACAAAAGTGCGGACAGTCTCAACGTTGACATGGTAATTGTGATAGCATTGTACACAAAACTGCTTACCGAAATGGAAAATGCCAACGAAATTGAAAGGGACGGCAAACATTTCGAATTGTTGCGAAAATTGGAAATGAACGCGACACTTTGGTACTACAAAAACGCCATCGAAACACTCTTCGAATTTTTCGAAAAGTTGGAAAATAAAAATGTTAATTTTTTTGCTAAAATAAAATATTTCGAAATCAAATGGCATTTTTTGCTGAAAAACAATGGAAGCGAAAGGGCCAAAGAATTGTGCATGGTTTACAAATTTGCAAGTGAAATTGGGACTGATTCGACAATTTACAAATGGAACCCAAAATGGGAAAAGGAAAATGGCAACAAAATGAAAGGAAACGAAGGCAAAAGAGAGGAGGAAAAGCAGCAGACGAAGGTGCCAAAGAGACAAGCAATTAAAATTTATTACACTTTAATTGAAAACAATTACCCCTAATTAATGCTTCAGAAGTTAATTCTGCTGCTTGAAAATGGCACAACCGATTGGGCCAAAATGGACTGTGAAAATGGGCAAAGTGTAGAAGAGTTTATGAACGAAATGCGAAAATCGCTGTCGCGAATGGATAACATTCATTTCTTTGCGATTACGAATTTAATTGCAAAAAGCGAACGATTCGTAAATTTAATTTCAAAAGGAACCGAAACGAAGGGATTTTATTTGATAAAAAGCAATTTGAAAACAATTGTAAAGTCCATTAAGCTGCTGGGCACATTTGAAACGCATTTTCCGTCCATTTTTCATTATGGTATTTTTTCCTTTTCGATTTGCCTTTTTTAAATTTATTTTTAAAAATTAATTATTAAATTATCTTTTAATTCCCATTCATTTTAAATCTTTTTAATTTAATTGCTGCATTTTTGAGAACTTCTTCTCGACTCGGTTTACGCTTTGCTTCTGATGAGTCAGTTGAACTTCAAAAGTGATTCTTTCGATGCGCAAATTTACGAGGGACGAATTATGGGCCCATTTTTAATAAAGGAATTGCAAAATTACATTAAAATGCTGAACGAAGCTCCCCTTTTGGATACTTCAACAAATGTCAGAAATAAACTCATAAAATTGATCATTGAAATATCAAATGATTTTTTTGCGAACATAAAAAGGGAAAACGATTTTTGTTTTATTTCTCAACGGACGGACGTTTGTCGGCTCATTAGAACAATTAATTACGTTGAGCAATTAATTAAGCGAATGAAAGACAAAAAGTTGGCCAGAAATTTAAAAATGCGAACGATTGATGAATGGTGGCCAAGCGAATGCGAAACGGAAAACGAAATTCAAAAGGCATTTGCGCAGCAGAAAGTGCGCATGCGACCAGTCCATTTTGACTATTTGAAGAGGATTTTGGCGGAAGAAGTGTATGTGAGCTCATTTAACGAGCTCAAAGGGGCGAAGGCGCGGATTCGGAAATTGCTAAGCGACGAAAGTGCCAAAGGGACGACGGCAGAAGAGAGGGCAAACGCCGACCAAATCATGGCAATGTTCAGAACTCAAAGATACTTTGAAAGAGGTCATTAACATTAAAAAAGCCAGTAAATTGGGAATTAATCTTTGTCCAATTTAAGCATTTTTCTATGCGCCGGTGGTCGAATTTTATGAGGTCGCTTTGTTTGATGGAAATGCCGAAAAACGGTGTGCCGAATGGCTAAAGTTAGACATCATTTTTTGGGTCACAATTGTGGAGACAATTATATTAAAGGAGGAAAAAGAGAGAGAGGAAGAAGAAAAAGTGCAAAATGAGCAGCAAAAAGAGGCGGGAGGGGAAAATGAAGTGCCAATTAAACAATATTTTGAAGAAACATTTAGTGAATTTTGGGAAACGCAAAAATATTTATTTTTTGAATTGTATGACCAAATGTTCGAAAGCGATCTGAACGAAACGCCAATGAAACTGGAGGAATTTTTAAAATTGATGCAGAAATTTATGAAGTTTGGAAGGATAAAAGGAACTTTTTCATTTATAAATTTACGTTTTGAAACATTAAAAACTTTAATTATTTCAAATGAAGCGCTGAAAATTAAATTAATGAAAGGTTAATAAATATAATGAATTAAAAAAATATAATTAATTAATTAAGGATTGGGAACTGAGCAATTGATAAAAACATTTGGAAATGAAAGAACGGATGAAATTTTACGAATTTGTCAAAGAGAAAACGAAACAAAAGAAGAGCAATGGGTGGAAGAAGAAAAAGGAAAAGCAACAAAAAAGAAAAACAGAAAGAAAAAAATAAAACAGAAAAAGGAAAACGAAGCGGGAAAAGAGTAAGGAAATAATTAAAATTAAATAATTAATTAATTAATAAGCATTTTAAATAGTTACAAAAACGATGGAAACAGTGAAGAAGTGCAAACAAAAACTGATGAAGCTTTAAAACTTAATGAAGAGGAAAAGCCCATCGGAAACATTGTGAAAAAGTGCCAAAATTCACTGACAACGCAGAAAAATGAGACAAAAATGGAAGTCGATGAGGGAAAATTATCAGAAATTGGCACGAAAAATGCCAAAGACAGCGGACAAAAGTCATTATCAGAAGCCATTGGAAGGTACTCAAAGATAAATGACAAAGTGACGACAAAAGAAATTGGTGATGACCAAAATTTAGAAGACATTCAATCAGTAAGAGGTGGAAAAATGATGGAACAGATTCATGCAGCTGATCAAAATGAAAGTAGGACAAATGATCAAACATTAGGGAGTGACAAAGGGACGACAAATGGTAACAAAATAATTGGAAATCGAGGAGAAAAAGCGGAATAAAAAAGGAAAACAAAAGAAGAAGAACTGAGCTCAAAGTAAAAGACAATTTGAAGAGAAATTTAAACGAATTAAAAAGTGAGAGAAAAGCGAACTACGAATCAGAAGATTATAAAAACTGTGATTGATGTTCATTTCTCCTATAAATTGATGATAAGTGACAAAATGTCATCGCAATTCCTTATCTTTATTCTCAAAAAATAAAAAATATTTACACAAATTGGACCAAAATGAATTGCTTCATCTGAAAATCGGGCATTTTTCAGACGATAATTTGCTGAGTTTGAAATATGGCGAACTGTTTTGGGCAGTAAGCAAAGAAAGTTGGGAAAATGACGAGGAAAACGATGCTTTAACAGTCAAAACTTTGTGTTGGACGCTCCATCTTGGAGTTTATGCCAACGAAATTTCGAATCGGATTGGACTTTTTGGCACTTTGGAGGAATTGAAAATAATTGGCAAAAACGAAAAATTGGAAATTGAAAAGCAATGGGAAAAGCTTAAAATGGTTGAATTAAGCAAGATAATTAGCAGATGCGAGAGGAACAAATTGATGGCCAAATTGCATTTGTTGCTGAAGAAAATTGTGGCCTCAATGGACGGATTTTGTGCGGAAAACGGCACAAATTTATGGGCAGAGATTAGGGAGACGAAAAGTCAGCTGCACTCGAGAAAATTGGCCAAGACAATGGCCAAGAGCGAAACGGAACGCCAATTAAAGCGCAAAATGGACAAAGTGATTTTGGCACTAATTCAAACGGAAAACAATGGGCGCGAGGACGGAATGCCAAAGCACCGAGCGGAATTCGAAGAGCAATTAAAGGCCGTCAAACACTTTGATGGGCAGAGAAAATTAGGCAATTAAATTACTAATTGGATTTTATTTAATTTACTTTTTGGCCAAATTCAATGATTTTTGAATTAAAAATAATTTTAGACCAAACATTGTTTAACGAATTGACCAAAGAAGCGAATTTGATTGAAATGGTTGAGGAAAAAGAACGTGAGAAATTCCGATTGACGAAATTGGCACAATTTCCGGAAGGATGGCAAGAAATAAAATACGGAGAAAATTCAAAAATAAATGAGGAAAAAACAAAGCAGGTTTTGCTGTTTTATGGCATAATATTGAGTAAAGCATTAGCCAAATTTAAGATTTTAAAAGAGACGCAAAAAATAAATCATTCAAAAGAAACGCTTAAAAATTTGACGGAAAAATTGGAGAAAATCATTCAAAATTGGGTGAGAGAGAAAGGGAAGGGCCAAATTTGGAAAAACAATTAGTAATTAATTTGCCAATTTAGTCGGCGGAGGTGCGAATTCAATTCTCAAGTTTAATGCATTTGCAAATGCAATTGGACCAAATCGACGCCATTGGCATTTTGCCGCATGGCTTTGACCAGCGAAATGTCCTCGGCAAATTCCAATGCGACCAAAGCGACGCCAAAAGGGGCGACCAATGCGCGGACCAATCCCTCCACTGCACACTTTGCAGGGTGAGCAGAGAATGCCATGGGAACAAAAAACAAACACTTTGCCAACAATTAATTCAAAATTCAATTTCAGCATTCGAATGTCAATTCTTTGTATAAATTTTCCAAGATGCAAAAAATGTCTATTCCACGAATGACACTCAAATTTATGGACATTTTGTTCGAATTAAAATTTTTCAGAATGCCAAACATTGGCCAATTACCGCCAGGAAAATATAATTGGCGAGAATTTGAAAAATTACAAAAAGAAATTGGAAACAAAATAGAACATCTGATAAAAAATGACCAATTCGATATGGGAATGTGCAGATATGATTTGAAAGACAGGGCGAAGAGAAGGGCAGAAATGGAGAAGAAAATGCAAATGGAAATTTCAAGTGGGAAAAAATAATGAAAAAAATTAACAAAATATTTTTAAAAAACATTAGTATGTACATACCTATTTAACAATAAGAAATAAAAAAACAAAACATTTAAAAAAATAGGTAATTTAAATTTTTTTGTTTTTGTGAAATTATGACTTATTTTTTACAAAGCCTAAAAGTGGCACCTAAACAATTAAGTGTCAAATCATGAAATGAGTTCATTTTATTCAAAAACAATCGAAAAAATGGATGAAATTTGTAATTTTCTGGTAAAAAAGAAAAGAAAGACACTAAAAGACAGAAATTTGGTACAAGAATTGAAAGTGATGCTCCAAACATTAGCAGGCAATTTAAATTTAACACAAAACAAACAAAAAGAAAGGAAATTGCAATTTAGATTATTCATTTTATGCAAAAATTGAGGGGGAATATTTAAATGGGAATTGGACGGACGAAAAGGAAAAGGAAAAGGAAGGGCTAAAAAAGGTGGACAAATTCCGGCAAATTCTCGCCTATTTGGAATTGTGGGCAAAAAGTAATGAATTCATTAATAATTAATTGAGTATTAGAGAAAAGGTATTATTTAAATACATATTTAGACAACCAAATTTTGGACGATTTGATGGGATTTTTGAACACGAAAATGCTTTTGACAATGCTAACCAAAATATTCCTTTTGTACCCAAATGGGTCAATGCCTTTTTTGGTCGAGAAATTCTTCTTGACTTATTCCACCTGGTGAGCAATTATTGTTAATTGGCATCATTAGCGTTTATTACTTTCAAGGAATTGGCCTTTGCCCGTCCAATTAGCCGAAATAAATTATGAAAGGGACGGCGGATTTTTGAGTTGGTCGCCCTTTCGGGAATGGTTCATAAAACGGCAGACGACGCACGCACATTTGCGCACGACAATTTGCCAACAACTCACAATGCCAATAATTACGCCAACATTCCCGGAACAAAACGTTGGCGCCAATTTGAACGGGGCAACGGCCAAAGTCATTTTGAACGAACTGAGAATTGGTAAAATATTAAATGAGATTTAGGTTAATTATCTTGATTTGTCTTAAAAGCTTTATTTTTTTAGCTTTTGATCAGATAAAAACCGTTAATAAAAACAGGACGAAAATTATTTTGCCGCTGAAGGGAAAACAATTTATAGAAAAGGTATTAATTTAATTTTTTTTATGTAAACAATATTAATCATTATTATTTCAAATATTAAATTATATTTTTATTTAATTAATTTTAATTTCCCCTTTTTCTTTCCTTTTCTCCATTTATTTCTCTCATTATCTAATTAATTTCTTTCTCTCAGTTCTCCCATTTCCTTTTGGTCGTTTGTTCCGCCCCCCAAATTAACATTAATCGTTTCCAAATGTTTGTGATGCAACGCATTGGCGTCGAATTGGCCCATTTTGTGCTGTCTTCGCCCCCTTTGGCCAAACGCGTGCATTTGCTGCACGTCAATCCGACGGAGTGCAAAACGAAGCAATCGCTTGACAACTTCGGCAAACCAAGGCGAGAAACAAACGGATTAAGAGCATTCATTCATTTCATTTTGCTGAATTAATTGGGCCCTTTTAAGTGTTTCTAAATTTTTGCTCGTCGGAATTAAATTTTTCTGGCCGGACGCAATTTTAAAAAGAAAATTGAAAAAAATGAAAAACGAAATAAGCAACGTTTTGGGCCGAATGGACACGAAAATGAAAAGTGATTACAATTATTTTATGCTTTATAATGTGAATTTAACTTCGCAATACATTGAGCGCGAAGCGCTTTCTTCTTTAAATTGTTCGGCTTTATCTTATCCATAAATATCGGTTCTTTTAACGAATTGTACGAATTGTAAATAATCCAACGGAATAAAGTAAAAAAGCGGTTGCAAAGCCATTATTGATAATTAATGCTTTTTAATACAATGTTTAAGGGTTCCGACATTTGGGGACTTGAAACTTGAGGACAAACCGACACTTGGGGATTAAACTTATTAAATAAAAAAATCGCATATCAGACAAATATTTGTGCACTAATTTTATTTATTAAATATATTCTCAAATTGACTGTCCTTTCGGTGCAATATTTATTTTGGAAATGAGTTATGAAATAAAATTGTTGTGTTTAAATTTCATTTATAGCTGTTCATAGATTACATAAATTCCTTTTTATTTCTCTAATTTATCAGACAATTTACAATTTTTTTTTTTTACTTTTTTTTGTTCTGCTACAATTAAATAAAACATTCATTTCAAATGAATTGTGCTGGTATTGGCATTGATCATTATCGAATGCTTTAGTGCCTTCTCATCTCTCTTTTCGGCACTTTTTTCCCTTTTTCATTTTTTGCCGCTTCTAAATTTAGGCGAATGCTATTATTACCCCACAGATGTTAAGAATCAGAGAAAGATATTGTTGTGTATAGCTGCCTCATTTTTTGCTATATTTTCTCACCGATGCCACAAATTGTGGCACTTCTCTCTGTTTTTTTTTATATTTTTGCCAATTTGGCCCTAATCATCTGATTGTTGGCTTTGTCTGAAAGTGCATTCATTGATCAAAATAACTGTTTAAAAGGAGTTCATCTCCCCTTTTTGCCACTTTTTTCCCCATTTCCATTCTTTTTGATGTTTTGCCGCTTTCCCCTCCCTTTTTCCTTCGCCTGCCCCCTTTTGTTTCTGCTGCTCTCTTCAAATTTGGTGCTTCGTGTTGGCGGTAAGATTAACAAATGAATGATTTGGCAAATTTCAAATGAAATTCAAAAAGCATGAAATATTTTCAATGGTTTTTTTGGTCCATTAGGTGTCTTTAAACTGTTGGATAGACAAGCAAAACTTGTGAACAACCCTAAGCATGGTGTGGTGTACCTTTTCCAATTTCCGAGAACATCGACAACGCCAAGCCAAGCGCCGTACAATTTGATGGTCGAGACTTGGCTGCACTGGAAGAAAATCCCATTCCATGTAACACTTTTGTTTGAATGAGAATGGTTCGGCTGATTGATTCACTCCGACCAAATAATATTTTGATAAATTTGCCTTCACTTTGGTCATCCCCCCCCCAATTCCCTTCACAGCGAATCAGCAACCAATTGTTCCTCGGCTCCCACTCAAAAGGCACGGCACCGTTTGCCTATTTCAATGGCAAATACATTGACGGATCGAAAGAAATCATCGAAACGGTTGGCAAATATAAGCCGGTTGCAGATGAAAAGAAGTTGATGGACAAGATTCTCGAGATGTTCAAGTGGGTTTCATGGCATTTTCAAAACAATTCTTTCGTTTTACTTAATAAGGTAAATTTGTCACAATTACAGTATTTTGATGGTCGATCGTGCGGCTGGCTTAGAATGGATGGCCCAAGATGAAGCACTTGTGGAGATCATTGTGCCACAAATGCTCACAGATGAACGGCTTAAAGCGCAGCTTGAAGCCGTCAAGAGTAAATACAGTATGAAGGTGTACAAAAACTTCTGGAGACGATATTTTGACGCGTTCAACGGAGGAAAAGAAAAAGAGCAATTTGTGAAGGATTTTTTGAAGGAGGTGAACACAGAAATTGACGCATTTTGACCATTCACTATTTGTCTGTTCTCAGGAAACGGAATCGAATTTGACGGATGAAGAGCGATGGACCGATTTCAGTGAGTCGCTTCGCAAAGTGATAAATGGCACAATGGAAGTGGTACTAACGGAGAAGGTGAACGGAAAACCGAACAGTTCCAATCAGACGGAAAACAGTCAAGCGAAGGTAAACGGACAGAAAGAAAGGCATAATTAACAGCCAAAAAATGCTTAAGGCATTTTGCCTATCAAAAAAGTTTTGCTTTCTTTTTCTCTTAATTAAAAAGTCAGCCGAAAAATCAAAAATTAATATGCGCAAATCCGTTAATAAAATCAAGCCAAATTTTCCATAATTTTTCTGGCGTCGGCTCTCTCTCTCTCTCTATTTCTCTCTCTCTTTCTCTCTCCCTCTCTCTCTATATTTCTCTCTCTCTCCCTCTCTCTCTCTCTCTCTTCTTCTCTCTCTCTCTTTTTTTTGCGCTACCAACAGAACGGTGGAGGAGGCGGTGAAGTTGCGATCGGGCACAATGGCATTGAACAGTTTTTGCCAATCGACGGCGAATCCGTTGGGAAAGTCCGAACGGAGTTCGCCCAAACTCAGCTCAATGGTGTCAATGTTGTTCTCCTCAATGCTTTCTGAAAAGTGGCACTTTTGCATAATAAATATCAATTTTACCATTAGAATTAAATTCAAATCCCCAAATTAAGCTTCTCGCAATAAGTGAAGTGAAATTTGATGTAAAATTTATTAATTTTTTAATTTTAATTTCATTTTATTTATTTTTTTCCTTATTTGATGAAAAACAATAGATAGGTGGTTAATATTTATAATATTTCGCTAGAGAAAGTAGCAAAAACTTAGAAAAAATTTTTTGAAATTTTTGCGGGAACGGGGAGGAGAATGCGAAAAATGGGATTTTTCTTCGACTTTTGGTTGGGGATTCAAGGAAGGTGTCAAGGCTTTTCAGAGTGTTTATTTATTTCCAAATTAAATAAAAGAGAAAAAAGGGACACAAACAATATTTGGAGAAAACGACTTCATCAAATTAATACAATTAAAATTCGAATGAATGAAAAGGTGGGAAAAAACGGTCACAAATAAATTAACATAATGCCACACAATTATAAAAATAAAAACAAGAGTCAAAAAGTCCAACAGAAAGGGTTTCCCGCCTCGCACAATTTTTGAGTAAACTGAGAATTTTTTGAGCTTTTAAAAATGAAATAGCAGGCAGGCCCCAGGGGGAAGCGGGGGTGGGGGAATTCCCCCTCCCTAAATGAAAATTAAAGTTTTTTTTATGAAAAATTGCAATTTTTGATTACTATTTTATTAACAAATTCCTTTAAAATTTGCAAGACTTTCCCCGGCGATCTCTAATGGCACCGCCGGACGCCCATCCTACTATATTTCTTGAAAATTTAACTCCAAAACGAAAAAAATTGGTCACGTTTCAGCGAAAAACGGCACAAAATTTCTACTTTTTCTCTCCGGCGCTGAAATTTTCGTACATTAACATTGGAGAAAAAGTTTTAGCCTGAAAAAAAGAATCTCTTCAGATCCCTCCTCCGAAATTTTTCCTGGCTTCGGGCCTGGAATTAGTTAAGTATTTTTCATATCTCTCCCCATTTCCGTGTTTAGCTAAAGGTATATTTGGAAAAAAAACATTTGATGAATGAGAAAGGGGAATACGATCTGAAAAAAGTCACTGAAAAATTGGAAAATCTATGGAATGAAATGAATGAATTGGTTGAGAAGAACAAAAACAAATCACTGTACAAAGAAGAAAAACAACAACAATCGATGGTCGGTTGAGTTGTGATTTAAATTTAAATTACTTTGGTACTTATAAGGGCTAACAGCTTACTAAATTTCATTAAATTTCATGCATTAAATTTTTTAAAGAAATTGTCTATTAAAAAAGTTGAAAATTTCATGTAAATTTTTACGTGTTTTTCAGTTTAAGAAAAAAGGCAAATTTTTTAAAACTTTAGACCGAAATTTTTAAAATTTTGCAGACTGTTAGTAGGGATGTGCGAGAGTCTCGGTTCTCGGTTCCCGACTCGGGAAATTTCTCGGGTTTTTCGCTTCCCGGTCTCGGGTTTTTAGTCTCGGAAAACGATAAATTTTTACACTGTTAAGGATGATCCTTTCGGGGAGTGGGTCGCCGGTAAAGGGAGAAACGAGGAAAAATTATTGAAATTTTTAATAAGTTTTCTTAACAAAACTCTTTAAAAATCCCAAAAAAAATTTCCGGCGGTGCCTATCGGCGCCGCCGGCCCATAAATTCCCCTAAGATTTCAAAATTTGAATATAAAAGTTAAAAATCTATCTTTTTTTGTTGATAAAATCAGCAAAATATTATCATTTTTATTTTTGGAATTTTATGCAATTTCGTAACAAATGTCATTAAAATTTTCAAAAATTTTCCCGTCGGGGCCTAACGGCACCACCGGACCCCGATTTTATTATATTTTTGAAAAATGGAGACCAAAATGGCAAAAATAGTAATTTTTTGGTGAAAAACCGTTTCTCGGGGTCATTTCTCGGTCTCGTTTCTCGGTTCCCGGTAAAAATCACTTCTCGCACATCCCTAACTGTTAGCCCTTATCCAAATTATTTTTCTACAATTTCAAGTCATTTGAAAGAAAATGGAGTAATTTCAAACAAAAGTCATTGGTATTTTTCAGCCCGACGCTGCCCTTTTCGGCATTTTGACCCAATTCTTCGAGACGCCATTGAACGTCTTTAAAGGGTTTTCTAAAAAAGAAGGTCCACTTTATGAATTCACTAAAGAGGTCAAAAAAACTCAGGGTTTTGCTGATAACAGCAAATGGGAGGCGCTCACGAAAAGGCCGTGGCAACTGAACTTCGACACTGAATTTATTTTTGGATTCACCGGTGATGACTCATCAAAATACAACGGTAGGCGGGGAATACGGTAAAGCATGCGTGTGAATTTTAATGTAAATAAAAATAAATATTGTAAAATTCTTTTAAAGCATAGAGAAATAATTGCACTTCCCGGCTTAAAGGTCCCTATAAACTTGAATTGTTTAACGGTTTGGAAACAATTGACCAGTGCATTTCGTCCGATAATTCTTCTGTCGTCTTTTCGGACACTTGCAAAGCACAGTATCCGCCTGAGGTTGTCGAGTCAGCGAAAGCGTTGCTGCACATTGTAAATGAACAGAGAAACTCATCATCAAAAGCAAGTTAGAGTAACGGGAAAGCGATTAACCAAGGATGAAGCCCAATTCGAACTGCCCGACCCTTTCAAAAATAGTCATAATTTTTCTCAAATTATTCATATCTTCGATATGTGTTGGGCCGTTTCATAAAAATTGCCAACGTAGGAGTTTCAATAATTCGCAACGTTCGTTCAATTAATTAAAATTGGTTTTTAAATTTTTTTCAAACAATTATTTTAATATTCATAACTCTTGACTTCGCCCCAATTGGCTGATTTTATGAAACGATTTAGCACCTCTTCGATAGCGCCCATCATAAAATTGGTGTACGAAAGTTTCGTCAGTGAATCTTATGTATTGTAAAAAATACAAATTTGAGAATGAAAAACTATTCAAATCAATTCGGAAAAATACTTTTAGAAAATTTGTAAATTATTTATTTGATTCCCTCGACCCTGCCGGGCGCACCCGTACTTTTAAAGCAAAAAAAAGATCAAAAATAATAAACTAAAAGACAGTTTTAAATTGGTTTCGTGAAGAAATATCAGGTACCTTCAAAGATTCTGAATTAGCACGCAAAATTTCAAAATTAGATCAAGTTTTATTTGAAAATATTTGAAACTGGCAACATATTCATCTTTTTATGCAAGTGTATAATATAGAACCTCAAGTGCTAACAAATGCTATGCCTATTTGGTTGATTTTGAGAATAGTTATGATGGTTTTTCGAGAAAAAAAACAATAGGGGCGGAGCTGTGTGAATTGTTTCCCCCCCCCCCCTTTACGAAATTAAGGCGGGGTGGGGGGGGGGGGTCAGGTAAAAAGTTTGGACGACAAGAAACAGTTGGCATGTCACAATCTCTGCCCCCCCCGCCCCCTTCACTCGATTTTCGACTTATTTTAAAGGCCAAGCAGCAGCAGCATCATGCGCAAGCACTGTTTTCCGTGTTGGCCGCCTATTTGTGCAATGTTGGGAAGGGAGAAACAGAAACAAATGCTTGCAGGGAGAAGCATTTGGACAAAGCGAAGCGAATGTACGAAAAAATGGGGAACAATGAGGTGAGTGAGCAGAAATATCATTTTGATTTGCACAGAGTCGGCCACCCGCTCCCCGGGAAATTCGACAATGGAGAGTTAAAATGTGTAGGGTTGTTGGTTTGAAGCATAACCGAACCGGGAAAACCCAACTGAGCTTAACAAATAAATTGGGTTTAGTTTCCTACCTGAAGTTCATTTAAAGTTTAAAAATTTTCCGGCTCTATTTTTTGTTTAAAAATTGCATTTCTCCGCATGTTCAACAGGTAACCGAAAAGCAGATAATGGAGATGCAAAAAGCGCGCCAAACAGTGTTCGATACGATCATCGCTTACAATGACGCCAAAACGGGCGAGGCGGTGCACGAGGCGATTGTGGCGGTCCGTAAGGCAGTCAGCGCAAGTCCGGAGAAGGCAACGGAGTTGGCCAACCCGGCCGATCTGACCAATGAGTACTGATCAGCTAATCATGAGCAATGACTGATCAGTATCGATCGACTGACCGGCCGATCATCGATTGAGTGCTCTTAGATTCTGTCTTTCCTTTCCTAAGTTTTCCTTTGCTTGTTTTTTTCCATTTCATTAGATAGTCTTTCTTTTCATTCAAACTGCGTCCATTGTGAATGTTTTCCAATGGATAAAAGGGTGGATCTGTCATTGATGAGCTTATGTGTCAATTGCTTAATTATAGTAATTTATAATATGAAACCCTTTCTTAACAGGGCCAATGCTTTTTAGTTTATAATTGCCTCGGCCTTAATTATGATCGCGGTTTGTCTCCCTATGCACGAAAAGTGTGCCGCAGTGGAGGCAGTCCGCCAATTGGTTTGCCTCTCCTCAGTGCCAAATTCAATTGGCCATTCGGCTCTTGGCCAAACTCAGTCTCTTCCTCCTTTTGGCATTCCGCGGCTCCATTGTTTTGGCCGATGCCTTTCCTTTGGCTGTTTTTCAGCTCCATCTTCTGCTGTTCCTCTCTTCGATCATCTGTTCGACTTTGAGCCGTGGACGGCGGCGTGTGACTCATTTCAGTGATCACCGATTGATTGCTAGGGGCCTGTAATTTGTGATTGAAAATTAATGATTGTTTGTTAAATAATTGCCAATGTTTGCCTGGGGCACTTCTCGCTGATTAACATTTAACGACGACTGATAGCGCATTTGTACGGGCGATTTTGCCCGAGGGTTTGCCGAGCCGGCGTGTCGCTCGCGTTCATCGGACTGAGAAACGGTCGGCGGCCCAATCGGACGCGTGCGACAAATGGAAAAGCCTAATTAATCTCTTTATTATGAAAATCAAAATTGATAATTTTACCAGTTTCGGCCGAGCGCTTCACAAACTCTGCGCATCGCAATTCGGCCTTCTGTTGTATTGAAATTAGGAGAGATTTAAGTTTTATAAAATAAAAAAAAAAAAATCGTAAATGGTGAAAAAAGAATGCATTAAAAAGTGATTACCACTAATAAGCTGATCCAAAGAAAAAGCCCAAAAAGGAAAGCAATTAGGATCAGATGACCGACCAAACTCAATGCGCCGGGCTTAGCGAAAACACCGATTAAGCAAATAATCACCAGCCAAACAGCAAAAGCGCAAAAAACTCTAAAAATATGAATAATATAAATTATTACTATTATTTATTTTTATTATTTAAATTTATTTAAAAATGCGAAATTCATTGAGTTTATTATCAAATATTATCATGAAATGGTTCAATAATGGTGGTGAACTAAACATGAACTTAACTTGCTGCAATGTGTGGGATCAGCAGCTGCCAGCGCTGTCTGCGAATTCCATAGAAAAGCAGCAAAATGGTCACCATTTGGAGGAAAGTCCAGCCCAGCCACAACATTCTCAAGCTGCACATCGCATTGTGCAGCAGCAGCAGACAGCTGAAACGAACGCATTTATTTGCTTCTTTTTAATTGCAATTTTTTCTCTCTTTTTTGTGTCCAATAATTTATTTGTGTTAGAATTTTTGCGTGTTAAAAATGCCTCAAAATAAGTAATAAAAATTGAGAAATATTCAAAATTCTCTTTTTTTCAAAATCAATTAAAAGTAGAGATCGGACCGGTCGAATCGACCGACTTTTTTGACAAATCAGTTGGCCATTTTTTAACAAAATCATTAAAAATTCTTAAAATTTTCCTCCGGCGGCGCCTATCGGCACCGCCGACCCCCCAAAAAGCTATCTTTTCTTAAAAAATTAGCCCACAATCTCAAAATTTGGTATTTTTAGACAAAATCTGCTAACAAATAGCATTAAAATTACAAAAAAATTCCCGGCGGCGCTTATCAGCACCGCCGGCCCTAAAGTTATGGCTAGAGCTCACAATTAAGGCACCAAAAAGCGCAAAATGGTACTTAAAAAGGCACAAAAATCCCGAAAAAGGCATGAAAAAAGGCATTTAAATTTTTTTATTAATGATTTTTAGGGAGCAAAACACGTAAAAACTAACCAAAAAACTAAATTCTGCTGATTTATTGATAATTCAATTATAGTTTATTGCTTTTTTGAAAAAAAAAATAAATAATTCAAAAAAAAACCGAAAAATCGAAATAAACCGAAAAATTTTCTTCGGTTTTTTCGATTTCGGTTTTTTTCGGGTTTTTAACCGAAACCGTTCGACCGAGAATTTTTTTGAGTTTTTCGGTTTCGGTTTTTTTCGGTTTTTAACCGAAACCGTTCGACCGACCCTCTTGTCCGGTCTCTAATTAAAAGAACCATAGAAAAGTGCTTTCCTTTTTGTGATACTCCGATTATTAAATTTCTTTATTGCTTATTCGTGCAATTAAATTCTGATCAGTAGTGATCATACCCACTTGTTTTCAGACCCTTTCTCATTAGCAGAGAGCTTAATTTCCGGTGAAGTTGGACTGATCGTGAGTTGATCTAAATTTATTTCAAGATAAATTTTTACTATTATATAAATCTGCATTTAGTATTTTGTTAATTTGTTTTGCCTAATTGCTGCTGTTGCTGCGCCACTTCGTTTACAATTAATTGGCGTCTTTTCCGTGCGATGTTCGGCTTTATTTGTATTCCGTTGCTTCCATTATTAGGCGTAATTGCACTTGGGAAATCGATCTGAATTTGCGCTTATTTCACCATATTATTTAATCTGTCTTTTGCTTTTTCTCACATTTACTTTTGCTTCTGCGTCCATTGCTGTCAAATTGTCCATTGGTTTTGGCTCGTGTTGCTGTTGTTGTACAGCTTCAATATGTTGTTGCTCTCGTTGTTGCTGTCCCTCTTCGTCCTGCACTTTTCCTTCGTTTGGTCCCACGCAAATTTTCGTGTTAAAATCGGGTGCAACAGCGACCAAAATGAAGCAAATGATAAACAGCTCAATGACACCAAATGTAATGGTGAACGACCTTTTTAAAACAATTCACAGATTGCGGCCGTAAACAAATTTTGCGATGGTTAAAATTCACTTGGAATGACAACAACAGGTACGGTAACGCCGGTGGTTGGGCTCAAACGGGTCGGCACACTGTAGCGGCACCGGTTGCTTTTGGCTTTGGGCTGTCGTGCCGTTGTTCGGCTTCGTCGCGTTGTGCGCTTGAGCCGATCTTCTGTCATAATAACGACTCTTCCAACTACTTTAAAGGAGTTAAATTTTAATGATTTTAATTAAACAAAACCTGCCACAGGCGCATGGCAATTTTTTGGAAAACCATCGAATATAATTTTCCATTTTCTTTTTCGCCCTTAGTAAAAATGGCATATTTTTTCAATCGTTTCTACATATATATCAAATGATTAATCACGATAAAATTAAAAATTTTTTTGCTTCGTGCAATAGCAAATATCCAATGATTATTTATCCCAAATTCCTTCTTAAAAAATATTTTATTATAAAAATATCAAATTTAAGTTTCCTTAAATATTCTTAGCATTTAATTTGTCTTAAGTCTGAAATATTATTTATAGAACACTAAATGAACAGAATGGCCAATCATTTTATCATTCGCTCCTTGGCAACGATTTGTTGGCATTTGCACATTTTCCTCCTTTAATTTGGGACCATGGTAACTATGAGAACCCTCTCAAAAGTTTGTGTAGTTTTGGAAGCCTGACGAGGCGAGAACAAAAGGGGGCGATGGGGTGGAGAAAGGGCGTGTGCCATAAAGAAACGCCCGAAGTTGGTGGGAAATTCAATTATTTATCAAAACGAAATGCCATTTGGAATCACAAGCCAACGGAAAGGGGGGAGGGAACTCTTTTTGGTGCATTTAACACCGAAAATGGATAAGGGACCGAAAAAGAACAACGTTCAAATTGGATGAAGTTTATTCTGATAATGGTGTCATGACAATTCGTACAAAAGGCAACTCGTACAATTGCTTAAGTTAAGCCTAGGCTTTAACTTTAGGCTTAGGCCTAAGCTTTAGGCTAAGCCTAGGCTTTGGGTCTAGGCATAGGCTTAAGCTTAGGCTTTTTTTTTTGTAAATGAGTTGAATTTTGTACGAGTTTCCTTTGTACAACAGTGTACGAGTTGCCTTTTGTAGAGTTGCCATTCATTAACCCGGGAGCCGATCAGGAATGGCACGTTCGGTTTCCGAAAAATTTAAAAGTGTTGTCAAAGCAAATAGCCCCTTTCCCAAAAACATATTAAAACAATTTGGGTAAATTGATATGTAAAAAATCTGATAAAAATCACTGAAAAAAAATATTTTTGAAATATTTCACCTTTCACTTTTTAATTATTGGTATAAAATTTTAAAACTTAGCCTAAAAAATATTTAAAAATTTGATATTTCCAAAATTTATGGCGATGTTACTTGAGCAAATATACACCTACAGTAATTTTTCCTTTGTGGCATCTATTTATAGCGGAATACGATCTGAAATCATAATTACATTCTTACTTAGCCTTTGATGCTGATCAAAAAAGTCTTTTACACCAACTTGATCAGATCACTCCTTCATAGTGATCGGGGCACCCCAAAATACACTGAAAATCGGGGAAATTTTCGAAAAAAATTCTTAGGGGGTTGGGAAAATTTTCTTAGTGAAAATGAGTAAGCCCATGGAGTGATCTGATCAAGTTGGTGTAAAAGACTTTTTTGATCAGCATCAAAAGATACATTAGCAGGAATTATTTCAGATTTTTAAGATCCTTTTGAAATAGTTTTTTAAGTTTGTTCAGACTTTTTTCCGCCATTATTTTGACCATCTCTCACTTCGTTGACCCTATCACCTTCATTCTATTTTTGATTCGGGATTATTTGGTGCTGATAAGAAGCCGATATATTGGACTAATAAATACATAAATAATTGCTCATAATTAGGGCATCCAAAAATATGGATATAAAATCGCGAAATATGGCCATAAAATATGGACCAAAAATCGCAAAATATGGATTTCAAAATTCCTTCAAATTCGCTAAATTAAAGTAAAACTTTCAAAAATGGCTAAATATGATATTAAAAATCATTTTAGAAGAAAAAAATATGATAAATCTAAAATTTACTCATTTTTAGCAAAAAATCAACTAGAAAGCGAAACTTTACTTTTTTAAACTTATTTTTGACCTAAATTTAAATTTTTAAGGAAATTAAAATTTATTCATATTTTCGAGAAAATTTTATAGTTTACACAAGTAAGATGTCCTCATTTTATTTTAGTAATTCGAGTTCAATCTGAGAATGAGCAGCGAAATCAAGAGAAAAACGTACCTAATTGATAATCATTAATAAATGCATGTTCCAAAACATTCATTCACTTAAGGCGTTATTTGCCGGCCGAAGTTTGGCATGCCATTTTGGGTTTTATGTGCCGTTCCGATTTGTCGGTGAATGTCGCTTTGACTTGCGCTCGTTTCTCTGTCTTTTCGGGTGTCTTTTGTTTGGTTTCCTCATAAAGCTCCCATTCATTCTTACCAATCAGATGAATGGTTGGCCAAACGTTGTGGTCGTGTTTTGCCCCCGGTTGAGTTTCATCGCTTCCGTTTGCTGAAGCGTGGCCACGACCGCTCCGTCGCTTACCGCGCATCGCTCCAAACCCGCGAAGGCTCCAAAGACATGCCAATTGCGGAAGTGCCGTCGCCCGCACATTTCAACCTTTTCAGCTCCGTTAATATTCGGTTTGAATTTTGCGTTCTTATTTTATGACTCTTTTCCAAATTTTAGATCATTTTTTTACAATTTTAATCAATAACAATTTGAGTTTTTCACCTGATTGTGAGAAAATGTGAAAATTGAGAATCTTATTTGTTTTTGGATTAGTAATTTAGGATTTATTAATTTTTTTTGCTGGAAAAAGCGAACAAAGGTCAAACTAAAAAATTTTGGCCGGTGTTAAAAAATGGTGGGGAGGGCGGAAAAGTGAATCCATCCTAAAAAGCATTGTTGCTTCAGCTATTTCGATGGCCAAGTGTTGTCCTTTCTGCGCAATATGAAGCGGTTGTTCGTCGATGTCAAGCTGTTCCTTTTCTACCGTTTTGGCAAATCGAATTTCGCTGCTTTCGGCCAAATTGTGCCCCTTTTGGCGTCCTCGGGGCACGCTTTTTCGCTAATTATCGACTACGCCTTGGACAAAACGTCCAATTTTGGGCTGATATGCCAACACCATACGCAAATAATTGAGCAAAGTGTCCGTTTGTTGGTCATCAATTATTACTTTTGGTATGACTTTGCCTTTCATTGCACTTCCCCTGCCTTTTCCAAAATTTACATAGGAATTCCAGAAATTATTTTTACTTGACAGATTAATTGGAAATTCTGATTTCATTTCCTTTTTATGAAGCACTGACTTCGGTCGCCGAATTACGGGCGCCGAAATGGAAGAGGAAATTTCACTTTTGCTCCGATGGCTCCACCAAATGGAGTCGCCGCCCGGTGGCGGAAAGGCGCGACTGTTGGCCATCCTTCGCCCATCAGTCGAATTCCGAGACCGACTAATCGAATTGGTTTTGGAGGTGAGTTTTGTTTCATTTTACTATTATTGTCGATGCCCCGCAGGGGAAATTTTATGGTAATTTTTCTTTTGAATTAGGGAATCCAATGGTGACTTGTTTATAACTTTATTTACTCAAAAACCATCAAAATTAAAAAATTAAGTTTATAAATTTGTTAAAAAGCAACAAATTCGATAGCCTTAAGTGTTTTATTTGAGCCTGCAAATTCCGAAAAAATTGTCAAATTCTATACACATAAAACACTTACGATTTTGAATGATATAAACATTACGATTGGTTATATTTGAGCAAAGATGAGTAATTTTTTCAAAAAATTTCAATTTTATCGTTTTTTAACTTTGATTATTTTGGGTTTTGATCTATGATCTAGCACCCGTTCATCGGCTCCCCGAATTCCTTCATAAATCCCATTAGGTAATTTCTTTCAGACTTTTCTCAATGCGCAGTGTTCCGCCAACTTTCTGATTCGTTTCGAACACACCGACAACCCCTCCTCGTACACCCTCGTGTTCCGACACTCCGAATTCAGCTTTGACAACGCATCGACCCGCGAACAGTGCACACTTCGTCAGTTTGACCAACAGAATTGGCTGCTCCGTCGTGGCCCCTCAGCATCTAATAATGAGCGATTGGGAAACGGAGCGGAAGAGGGCAAAAAGGAAACGGATGAGGAAGAAAGGAAGTTGGTGAAGGAACTGCTCGAAGTTTGGGACAGGCCGGAGGAGGGGTGGCCAACGAGTGCGGGATGCCGCGACAGTCAGGCAATTGTGCTGAACTGTGACAACTATCAGTGGTGGGTCGGATGTACCCCTGCTGGCCGGGCGGGGGGGGGAGGTTGACGTTCGACCTTCAGTTATACGGGAAAATGAAATTTTTAGTAGTTAAGACAATTTTAAAAAAACATTATTTTAATGGCTGTTGGGTTTTATAATTTTACCTTGGTTCTTTTCCTGATTGGTCAACCAAAATGAGCATCAAATCATAGAAAAGAGTCCATTTTAAGTTTATTTGACCCTTTGGAAGAAGTGTGTGGTGCTTTTGTGGAGGATGACACGCCGGGACCAAGCCAACCGAAGAGACTGCACGTGGATTAGGAGGGTTTTGAAGAATAATTTTCGCATTGTCATTCCAAATTATTTTTCATTTAATTCATGCTTAATATTAAAATGTAAATTTTAAATAATAAACTATTTGCAGGTCTTTTACTTAATTAATTTGTTTGCATTGTAAGAAGTCATAACTCTCCCTCTCATTGCGAAGCATCCAAAAACGCCCGAAATTTTGCTTTTTAAATAAATTTATGTATCAATAAACATCATTCTTTTCTGGAGAAAAAGCCGAGGCGTCCCCTGCGCCATTTGTCCATCTTCGGACTTCGCCCGAACGCACCCCTTGGACATGTGTTGTATGCTTTGAAGAGCCTATTTGCCAAAGTACTCGCAGCGAAGCACACCACCGTTTTAGCATATTGAGTCAAAAAATAATAAATCATGGCTAAGTATGCCAACAAACGGCGGCGGATGAATTGGTGCGTCGCCTTAAATTTCAACTCGCCCAATTCCGTCGTTTTTGTTCCGTCCTCTCCCAAGGTCGTCGTCCCTTCCCCAAATTTTTGGCTGCTGTTTTGGTGGCGATGGTCTTGGGAATTTTCACTTTTTCTCCGCGCTGATTCTCGCCGAAGTTTTGACCGTCATTTTGTCGTCGCCGATCAGTTGTGGCTTATCGATTCCAACAACAAAAAAAATTCGGTGTTTTGCCCCCATTTTCTGCTAAAACCCAAAGTCATCCATTTTTGACAAAGGCTGACATGGCATTTCCAATTTCATCAATTTCAATTTTGCTTTTTTGCATTGTTTTTGTCTCTGATGCGGCAAATTCGTCGTCTCATGCGATTGTCACAAATAAATTTTTGCACAAAAATGGACTGAAAGGTAGAAAATCTGCTGAAGAGAACTGACTTAAACAGTAAATAAAATAAAATTCAAAATATTTCAGAGTTTACTGTATTCAAAAACATCAAAGGCAATGCCTGCGCTTGTTCATGCCTTTGTGCGGCATTAAATTCTGTTGACGCAATTTTCGAATTGCACAGTGTTGGACCGGACAAAAATATACTGCAAAAAATGATACAACCGCCACTGCAAAGTTTAAAATGACTTAATTTATTAGGAATTTTTTAATTTATTATTTAGTTTTTCAAATTGTCAAAGAAATCCATGGCAATGTTTGCAAATGCTCTTGTGCCTGTCGAGAAAAAGAGAGAAAAAATGACAATTTAAAGGAGCAGCAGCAGAAGGAAAACTCAATTCAAGAAGCAAACGATTCAGAAGTGCAATGGACGGAAGCAGCACAACCAATCGAATTGACAGACTCACAAAAAACGCAAAAAGTAACTCAAAACAAAACAACAAACGCAGTTCCAAACGCAACTCCAACCGTAGCAATTAATTTCAGAACATATAAAAGCAACGAACGCAACTCTAAGCTTAGCAACAAACAAAACTCCAAGCGAAACTCCAAGCTTATTCAAAAGAAAAGGACATTTTAACTTTTAAAATAATAAATTATAATCATTAACAAATAAGCCTTTTTTCAAATAAATAGTCAATTTTTTTTTAACTAATTTTAACCAAAATGATCATTTAGTGGATTTTGATTCATAATTTTATTCAAAAAACTATTTTATTTTGCAACAAACACAAATAAAACCGCCGCAATGAACACAACTTCAACCTTGACAACAAACGCAACGATCCGTCTAACCCTAATAAAAAGGCATCCTAGATGCGACAAAAACACTATTATTTGCTTTTCAGGTCGAAGAATTGTGCAAAAAAAAACATGTGGAAATCCATATAAATAATAAATTCTTCATTGAATTAGGCGTAAATCTAAAAATCTGTGCTTTTGCTTTGCGTAGGTGGGCTTTACCGACGATAACGGAGGCCTTGTGATCGCATTGAATCCAAACAACGAAACGGATGCCACCCAACAAACACAAGTAAAACCGCCGCAATGAACACAACTCCAACATTGAAATCAACCGCAACTCCAACCGTAGCAAGAAGCTCAACTCAAACTGTAGCAACGAACGCAACTCAAACCGCAGCAACAAATAAAACCCCAAGCGAAACTCCAAGCTTTGCAACAAACACAAGTAAAACCGCCGCAATGAACACATTTCCAATAAATTTCTGTGTTGAAAAAAGCGGGCGAGGGGAAGGGGGCGAATGTTTAAAGACAATTTTATTATTTAATTAAGACCTCCAAGCTTTGCAACAAACACAAGTAAAACCGCCGCAATGAACACAACTTCAACCTTGACAACAAACGCAACCCCAAACGCAACTCCAACCGTAGCAACAAGCTCAACTCAAACTGTAGCAACAAACGCAACTCAAACCGCCGCAACGAGCGCAACTCCAAACTTTGAAACAAACGAAACTGAAACCGTAGCAACAAACTCTAGTCCGAACAACACAGCAAACGCAACTCAAAGTTTTGAAACAAACGAGACTAAAACCGTCGCAACAAACACAACTCCAGCCATAGCAACATATGCAACTCCAACTGTGGTAACAAGCACAATTCCAAATATAACAACGGATGCGACTCCAAACATTAAAACAAACGCAACCACAGCTCTAACCTTTGCAACAAACTCAGAACCAAACCAAACAAAAGAAACAACACAAACGAACACAATAAACGCAACTCGAACCTTAACTACAAACAAAATTCCAACCGTAGCAACAAACACTACTCCAGGCATAACAACAAATGCAATCCAAGGCGCAACAAATCCGAACGCAACCAAAAACAAAACAACAGCATTAATAACAAGTCCGAACAGTTCAACAGCAAAGCCAACAACATCTAAGCTGAGTAATATGACAATCATCAGCAGCACATCTCCGAATGTAACAACACACTCAACTCCAAAAGAAACAACAAACACAACAGCAACAAGCGCAACTTCGACATTGCCACAAGTCGACCCCATCTTTAAGGCCAAAGTGGCCAATTTGCTGAACAGACTCAAAATGCAATTGTATCGCTTAAAAGAAGAGGAAAAGCAAAGAAAGGAGGGTAACGGAAGAAGCGCAACAATGACAATAAATGATAATGAAAATGGTCAGCAGGAAGAAGAAGCAGAAAAAACGGTGGAAGAAAAGGGGCACAGAAAGGTCAAGGGAGAAGAAAGAAACGGAAGCAAAACAACGGAGAAGAAAAACAGAGAAATGACTACGGGAAAAGAAGAGGGTGGAGAAAGCGGGGCGACGAGAACGAGAGACGATAATTTCAACAACAAATATAACAAAATGACCAAAGACAACAATTACACAACAATAGAAGACCAAACAAATGAAATGAAGAAAAAAATAACGGGAAGATTGAGTACGGTAGAGAGAGAAGATGAAGCAGCCAATGCAAAAACGGTAATGAAGGACGCCAATGTGACTACGGTAGAGGATGAGGAAAATGGGATGAAGAAAGTGAAAGACGGTAAATGGACAACATTTGTGGAGGAAATTGCCAATGGAACCGCAATAAACAACGACAGCAACACAAACACAGCAAAAATAGATGATGGTAATAAGATTACAGTAACCAATGAAGAAACGGTTGGTCGGAAAGAAAATGGAGAAAAGGAGAGCAAAATGATGAAAAACATAATTGAAGAAATTAACGAGGACAAAATGGAAGAGATAAGCAAAAACAGTGCGGTAGAACCAAAAGAGATGAGCAAAAACAATACGGTACAAGCGGAAGAGGCGAGCAAGAACAACACGGTAGAAGAGGAAAAGAAAATTAAAAGTACAGAAGAGGCGGCGATCAAAAACAATTCAACAGAAAAGCTGACTAAAAACAATACAGTAGAAACGGTTGAAGACTTTTCTACTGCGACGGATACTGTATCGCCAACCGAAACCACGTTGTCACCGGTATTTAAAGCTCGTGTGGCCAATTTACTAAACCGTTTAAAGGACCAATTAAACAAAATGCGAGAATTGCAAAGGCAAAGCAACGAAATGGTCAAAAGTCAGTGTTTAATTACACAAAATATATTTTGTATTTATACATTTCAGATATATATATTATATTATTTTATTTAATTATTGGAATTTTGTCAATTTTTAGATTTACAAAATGGTGAAATTGGCAAAAGTGAAATGCCACCGATTCCCACCACAAAAACATTGGAAACAAATGAAATTGAAAAGGAGGCAAAAGGAGACAAATCGCAAAGCAACAAAATCGACAGAGAAAAAATTGGTTTATTAAAAAAAACAAAAAGAAAAACAAATTTTTTAATTTATAGCAAATAATTTGACGGGAACAGTGAGGGCGGAAGACGACGAATTTTTTAGTTTTGTCACAGAGAGTCCCAACGAAATTGAATTTATGGAAGCCGAAAGAGTCACGAAAGTGCCATCGGGTAATTCTGCAACATTTATGTAATTACAATATTCATGGTAATTTTAGCAAATTTCTCGCAACAAATGCCGATTTCGCCTACTAAAAGAATTGGCAAAAAATCGCGGCACCATCAAAGGACAAAGGGAACGGACGAAAAGTTATTCCCATTTCCAAACGAATTAGTGGTCGGTGATCCGCCAGTGGAAAATGGACGCAAAACGGCAGCGGAAGAGGACAAACGGAGGGGACGTGTCATTCTTCTGCCGGCACCGCCCCGGGGGAAGTGGGCGAAAAGCAATCAATTAAATAATAATTGTCATTAGAGAAAAACAATTGTGCCTTTAGAGAAATATTCTCGTCGAAAAAGCATCAAATTTTGAAAAATGATGAAAAAACTGCTGGTGAAATTGCAACGGAAATGTAATAATATTTCATTTCATATGTAAAATAATTAATTTTGAAAACCTTAAGGCAAACAAAACGGACTGACAATTCGTCGACAATTTCTCCAATTGATGAGAAAAAAGGAGCAAATGTTGTCAAAAATGGCACTTCAGCAGAGACTGACCATATTTATCAAAATCAGAAGCATTGGACAACGACATTACGAAAAAATAGCACTGGTGAAAGAAATAAATGAAAAATATGAAAAGAAAAAGTAAAAATGGAATTTCTAATAATTTAAAGGAAAATTGGTAATTAATTAATTGATTCATTTCATGGGCTTTGACGTTTTTCCCTTCAAGGGTTTTCTGAGTTTCGCGTCACAGAAATGCTACCGCATCGTAATGCCATAATCGCAACCTCTGAGTCTCCAATTGTTGTTGATGCCACTAAAAAAGATTCTCTGACAATGCCGCTAATGATTGAACGGCTTGAATTTGTTAATATTTTTTAAAATTATTTAATAATTAATTATTATAATATTTTTTAAACTAATGACTAAAAGACACTTTTTAGGCGCGAAAACTGCGTGAGGAACAAGTGAAGCTGGAAATGTTGGAAGCGATTCGCCGCGAACAGCTTGGCACCGATGACCCGGACCCGAATTGTATTATTTGACAAAAAGACCATTTAAGGGGTAAATCTTTAGTGGAGAGACGAAGACAAGCAATTGAGAAAAAGTTGACACAACTCGCACAATCGGAAAGAATCCACCGAGAAATGTTGGCACACAATCAGCAAAGGCACGAGACGGACAAAGTGAATTTGGCATTTGATAAGGGAATCAAAATGACAGAAGGAACAAATTTGAGGTTGCTTCTTCAATTCGCTCTTCATTCTTAGCGATGCCATGCGAAACAATGCGACGGTTCGTCCGTTGGTTTCGCGTGGATAGCCCCCGGGAATGGATTCGCCAAAATTGCCAATTGGCCAAACGCCACTTTCCCAATGCCAGCTGTGAACAGATTGAGGCATTGTTAAGCAAATGCGTACGATAATTGCATATGCAATTTCCATATATTTATATACTTTTTCTGTAAAATAAAACAAAAAACCGAAAGAATTTGAGGGGGGGGGGAGGACAGGAGACCTTTTTTTGCTCGTTTAAAATATTCGGGACAATAGTAATTAAATTAATTTCTTGTGCTTAATGACTAGGGCTTCCAATTATATGCAAATCTATATATTTTTCCTGGACTGTTGGAGGCCTGAAACACATGAAAAACATGTTTTTAGCTTGGTTTGAAGCTTCTAGGATGGATTTCTATATCCATATTTCCATATCCCTTACTATATAATAAGCGAGCCGAAGCTCCGCCCACTTTTTTGGTTGAGTTAAATTGGCGGACTTTTATGGCGATTCGTTCTTTTAATAAAAAGAAGAGAAAAATCAAAAAAACGTTAGAAAAAGAAAAAGAGGAAAAGTCAGACATAATTATAACCAAAAAATTTTTTGCTTCACAATAATGCATATTTCAAAATATTCATTTTTGTTTTTATTAGAGTTCGAGATTTCCAAAAATGCCGGGCCGGGCCGGGCTGACTTTTCCAGAAGTAACCGGGTTCCGGGCTCGGCCTCTCAAAACCCGGTCAACCCGGGTTTTCAAATTGCCGGGCCCGGCACCGGGTTCCGGGTTGGTAAAATTTTAATTTTTACATGTTAATTTGGGAAAAACCCCACAAATTTGATCAAGTATGTAGAAATTATATAACAAGTTTAATAAAATGCACAAGAAAATAGTTTCAATAATTATAATTCATCTGGGGAAGAGACTTGTTCAAAAAATAAGTTGTTCTGCCGTTTTGGGTGATAATTTGGAACGGCGATAATCAAAACATCACGGGCGACTTTGAATGTTTGTTCACTTGGGACACTGGTGGCAGGTGCTGAAAGATATTTTTCCGCAAATTTGCAAGGATTGAAAATCGGGGAGCAATTTTCTTCTATTCATCTAACGGATTCGCTTCTGGGTTCGCAATTTCTAGCGCGAGAAATTCCTTAATTTCTTTTTCAATGTCATCGTCTTGCGATGTTTGGAAGCCTTAAATTCGTTATTAAAATAATCGTTGAGCAGAGGAGAGAGAGAGAGAGAATGCAAGAGATAGTGGATAGAGTGAGGGGGAGAGAGAGAGAAAGGAGGAGAGAGAGAGAGATGGGGAAAGAGAGGGGGAGAGGGGATCTTTATTTTTTCTACTATTTTATTTATGGCCACTGATTGCAAATTTCCGCCACCGTTGGCCAATGCCTTTGGCGTCCCTTCGCCTTTTGGCTGAGGCGAAAATGATGAAGAAACGCGTGCCCGATTCTTCTGTTTGGCCTTTTTGTCCTTCTGCAAAATTTTCTTGGCCTTTTGCAAAGTGCCGGACTCAATTTCCAACTCTTTTAAGCCGGCTTTTCCTTTGCCCGTGGCAATTGTCCGCTCGATTTGCTCCAATTCCTCCGCCAATTCGGCCAGTGTACAGAGAGGGGAGAGAGAGAGAGAGAAGGATCGTAAGAGAGAGAAGGAGAGAAAAGGACGGAAGAGAGAGAAGGGAGAGAGGGGAGGAGACATAGAGAGAGAGAGGGGAGGAGAGAGAAGTGAGAGAGAGAAGTGAGAGAGAGAAGAAAAAGAGAGATATAGAAGGGAGATAGAGAGAGAGAGACAGAAGGGAGAGAGACAAGAGAGAAAGGAGATAGAGAGAAGAAAGAGAGAGAAGGGAGATAGAGAGAAGAGAGACCCAAAGTCAATGTTGGTCCCATTTTGGGGCTCCTCTTCAATGAAAGTTGTTGTGCCAGCCGCTTTGAATTGAGACGGCGTTTTGAAACGATGTGCCAGCCCCATCCGCTTCATTTTCTTTTGGAATTCGTGTTTGACCGTCTCATATCGAGATCGGATCTCGCGCAACGCTGTGCTAAGTTCGCCCAGTTCGCTTCGCTCTTGCTCAGCAAATTGGCTGACATTGAGCACTTTGATCTCCGACAGATCATGGTCCAACGTTTTAGAAGCCAGAGAGAAGAGAGAGAGGAGGGAGAGAGAGAAGAGAAAGAGCAGGGAGAGAGAGAGGAGATAGAGAGAGAGAAGGGAGAGAGAGAGAAGGGAGAGAGAGAAGGGGGGAGAGAGAAGAGAGAGGTGGAGAGAAAGAGGAACTGAAAGAAAAGAGGAAATAGAAAGAGAAAAGACCGGAAAAATTCCCGAAAAAAATCATTTTTTAAAAAACTTTCTCGTGAATGTTGATTTATTTAAATTTTTAATAAAATTTGTTTTTGGGTTGATTTTTCGCTAAAAATTAGTAAATTAGTTTTATCATTTTTTTCTTTAAAATGATTTTTAATACCATATTAGCCATTTTTAAACGTTTTACTTTACATTTAGCAAATTTGAAGAAATTTTGAGAAACCCTTAATTTTGAAAAAATTATGTCCATATTTTTGCAATTTTATGTCCATATTTCGCGATTTTTGGTCCATATTTCATGGCCATATTTCGCGATTTTATATCCATATTTTTGGAAGCCCTATTAATGACTACGGTGCCATAGGAACTGATGGGAATTTCATTCGAAATAATCCTTTATAAATAAAAATTGATAATTTCTCTTTAATGATTCTTCCTTATTTACAAATTTCATTGCTTTTAATAAATATAATAAAAAAAAAATGTTTGCAGTTTAAACATTACGTGGTTTTATTTCTCAATAAAATCAATTAAAATTTGTACAATTCATCAATTCGTTATTGCTTCTTTTTTCTGTGGTGTAATATTAGCATTAATTATCATTCATAAAATACTAAATTATTTTTGCGTTTTACAAAATGACATTTTTTAGAGCAATGATTTTTTATATTCCTTTTTTATATTTAATTATAAATTTCTTCGGTAAATTTTGTGCTCAAACGCCAAAAACACTTTACGGTAATGGGATCTTTAATTACCATTAAAAAATTAATTTTAAAGGAATTGAAATAAAAAAATTGGAGGAAAATTACTTGCGCTTAATGTTTGACCAAAGTTTGGATTATGATGAACAATATTTGCTTGCTACTCAGCTGAGCGCCGTTCGAGTTCACTTGGAAATTGAAAAACAAATGAAATTTTTGCAAAAAGCGAACGGAAGAAAAACGACCAATAAAAACGAATTAAAAGCGCAATTTAACAAAATTATAGAAAAAATTGAAGCAAAAAACGGAGACATCACTCTGATGGACGTGTGCTTTCTGCGCAACTTTTGGTTATACATCGAAAAATTAAAAACTAAAAAATCGGTGGAATTTGAAGAAATGAACGCATTTTGTGAGCAATTGGAAATGCACGTAACGGAGTTAAAGCATCCAGAACAATTCAAGAATTTTGCAAAGCAATTTAACATGTTTTTGTCGGATTGTCATTTCGTATATTTGGACAATTTGTTGACGGAAAGGGAAATGCGAAAGAATTCGAATTTTAGGCAAATTTTTGAAATTGAAAACAGAAAAACGGACGAAGAAAGTGAAATGACGCAAAGATTCAGAGAACTGACAG
Source organism: Heterodera glycines (assembly GCA_004148225.2). Lineage (NCBI taxonomy): Eukaryota > Metazoa > Nematoda > Chromadorea > Rhabditida > Heteroderidae > Heterodera > Heterodera glycines. Next base: position 13,732,703 of record CP049707.1, read on the forward strand.
CAAAGAATGAATTTGATCAGATAAAACATGCCAAAAGGATAATGATTGCTTTTTTGATGGATCAGAGCAGCGTGGACCAATTGGAATTGAACAACCCAATTCTATTCGCCATTGGTAGGGCAATTAGCACTAATCAACACTAATCACAATTTCGTACTTTAATTTTCAGGAATTGAGAGTGATGACTTTTTTCGAATGTTATATGAAGGAATTAACAAAAATGGATTCAATGGAAATGTGATGTTCATCAAACTGTCCATTTTATTCGCAAAAATTATTGCACATTTTGCAAATTGTCAAAAGAAAGACAGCATAAACAAATACAAAATTTATTGGAAACAATTTGACAAAATTATGGGCAAAAACGACGAATGGCGCAAAGAAAGTAACAAACAGAAAATATTGGCACAACTTGACGAACTGTTGGCCAAAATGGACAGCGAATTTGGCACATCGAAAGTGACAGAACGATTGAAACTGATTCTGAATGATCTTGGGAGATGTCTGATCGAACTTTACCTGGAAAATGAGGCATTCAGGAACAATTTTCGTGAACAACCCGAAAATTGGGAAGGAGTGAATGTGAAGGGGGGGGGGAAGAGAAGGGAAATTGGTTAGAAAGTTAATTTTGCCTTGCAATTAAAAAAATAAATTTAAATAGAGGCGTCTTGTGGTGGGTGCCTGGCGCCGCTTTGCAAAATTTATTGGCACTTTAATAAATACCTCACAAACAGAATATTTCAAAAGAACACATATTCTGGCATTTGCCCCTTCAACCAATGCCTATTATTTTAGAAGCTCTTTGAATCCGCCGTTTCTTCAAGCTGTGATGATTCGTTGTTGAACAAAACAATGGAATTGTTTGAAAGTCGTAGTATCAAATAAAATTGAAAAATGGAAGTTATATAATTCAAAATACTTATATTTTTTGATTTAAGGAATCAGCAAACCACAAAAAGACGATTTTATTAATAATGCCAACAGAAGTTTTGTTAAAGAATTGAAGGACCAAAATATCGAATTTGAGAACACAAAAGGTGCGGTAGGAAAGGGAATTTTAATTAAAAATATTTAGTTATTTGATAATTCCAAACCATTTACAGAACAAGATGCCATAATCGTGATGAAGCAGTACATGGAGCTTCTACCCACTGAATCGGCTGATAATTTGAGAAAGGATTCGCCATTTATGCAAAATTTGAAAATGCATGCGACACATTGGTATTATCGAAAATGCATCAACTCGTTTTTGGAATTAGCCGATACGCTAATTGAACAACATGGACAACAAAATGCCAAATTCAAGGACAGAATAGACAAGTACAAACTCAAAGGACAAAACCTCTCGGGCCAAAACAGTGAAAAGAGTAACAGCAGAAAGAGGGAATTGTGCATGACGTACAAATTGGCTTACGAATTGGCCACTGATCAGACGCTGATCAAAATGAATTCGGATTGGAAAACGGAGATTGAAAAATTTGTGCAAAAAGAAAAGGAAGATTTCAGCAAATATACGGTCAGAATTACATTATTTATTTTGAATAATTCCATAAATTAAAAACAATTAGAAAGTCCGTCCATTCTCCCATTTTCCATTTCTCTGCTCCCGTGTTTCGTTCAACACTTTAAAAACAGCGCTAACTTACTTTTGAGTTTAGCAAATGACTGTTCTGCCAGAGAATGGCGAAACTGAATGGGCAAATATGGACTGTGAAAATGATCAAATTGTTGAAATATTTTTTGATCAAATAACTGATTCGACAAAGATTGAACAAATCCATTTTTTTGCGATCAGAAATTTGATTGATCGAAGCATAAAATTTAGAGAATTTTTTTATAAAGGCACTTCCGAACGGAACTTTCTTAAAATAAAGGAGAATTTAGTGAAAATGATCAATGTGCAAACAATGTTTTTGTTGGAGAACTTTTACCCGGACATTTTCCATTTCAGTTAATTAATACTTTAATTTCAAAAATGACTTCTTTTCATTCAGAACATCTCCTCACTGCTCAGTACCTCTCCCTTTTGACGAGACAAATGCAATTTCAAAGCGGCACACTTTGCGCCGAATTTTTTGAAGCTCGGATTATGGCGCCAAATTTGATCAAAGCATTAGAAATTTACGAAGCTAATCTGGCAAATGGTGCGCCCAATTTGTCCGCGAATGCACAAAATATTTATTTGGAAAAAATTGCGAATGCGAAAGGGCAATTTTTTGAGGAACAACAAAATTCGAAGATGGGAAAACAAAGGCAAAGGCAAAATGTGTGTAAATTAATTGAAATGGCAAAATTCGTAGAGCAATTTTTGATGAAAAACAGCAGAAATTCTCAGGGAATTAATGCGAAAAATGTGACAAAAATTGTGAAATGGAAGCCGACAGAATGCGAAACGGAAAAGGGCGTGAAGAGGGCACTGGCGGAGCAAAGGCAGCGAATGCGAAAGACTCATTTCGAATATTTGGACCGACTTTTAAGCGAAGAATTCTTTAGGGCCAAATTCAACAAAATAAGCGGGGCAAAAGAGCGAATTCGAAAACTGCTGACAGACGGCACAGACAAAGGCGAAGAAGCGAATGCCGAGAAAATAAGGGCAATGTTCAGAACGCCGGAATGTGTGCGCGAAGGTAAAAGCGAAGGATGGAAAAAGCAAAAGCAAACAAAATGCTAATTGGAATATTTAGCTTTTTTGAATGCACCTTTGAGCCAATTTTATGAGGAGGCATTATTGGACGAAAAGTGCCAATTCCATCAGATGGCAAATTGGTTAAAGGCGGACGTTGTCGTAATTGCACAAAAGATCGAATTGGCACTGGAGCAAAATGCCAAACGACTACAGCCCTTGGGAAAGTTTTGGGAAAAGAATAAATATTCATTTATGGAATTGTTCGACCGAATTTTGGACAGTGAAATATCAGAAATAGAATTGAGAGTCATGGAATTTGTGGAATTAATTGATGAATACATGGACAAAGTGATGAAGAAATGCATGGAAATGAGCCTAAATGGGGAGGAAGACAAAGCGATGAAACTTTTGTGTTTAAATTCGGATGATAAAACGTCGGACAGACAAAAGACCGAACAAAAGGCCGACGCGGAATTTTATGGAAAATGGATAAACAATTTACATTTCGACACTTTGACCAAATTAATGGCCGAGAATGGACAGATGAAGAGCAATTTAAAAAAAGGTTGGTTTAAAAAACAAACAAATAAAAGGGGGCGAAAATTATTTTAAGTTTATGAGTCATCGGAAGAAGCGATAAAAACACTAATGAATCGTTTTGGCATTGAAAGGGCAAATGAAATATTGATAATTTGTGGAACGAGAGAAGAAATAAAAGAACAATCGGTAGAAGAGATTTTGATGGAAATAACAGAGAAAGAAAGAGAAAATGGGATAAAAAAGAATAACAAAAACAGAAGGAAAAAGGAAAACAAAAAGAAGCAAAAGGAAAAGCCGACAAATGGACGAATTGAAAATGGAGGAGCAAAAACGGAAACAAAGTAAACCCATTTTTAAATTGCTATAAATTGGATCGTTAAGGAAAAACGAAAGCGAACATAGCAAAAGCGATAGCAATGAAATGGAAAATAAAATATTAAGCGACGAAGAAACGCAGAAAAATGACGACGGACAAAAGGACAAAACATTAGTCAAAATGAAGGTAAAAAAAGATGATAAAGTAACGACAAAAGAGGATGAAAAAATAACGACAAAAGATGAGGACAAAGTGACGACAAAAGAGGAGGACAAAGTAACGACAAAAGATGAGGACAAAGTGACGACGAAAGAGAAGGACAAAGTGACGACAAAAGAAATTGGTGATGGTCAAAATTTAGAAGACATTCAATCAGTAAGAGGTGGAAAAATGATAGAACAGATTCATGCAGCAGATCAAAATGAAAGTAGGACAAATGATCAAACATTAGGGAGTGACAAAGGGACGACAAATGGTAACAAAATAATTGGAAATCGAGGAGAAAAAGCGGAAGAAAAAAGGAAAACAAAAGAAGAAGAACTGAGCTCAGAAGTAAAAGACAATTTGAAGGGAAATTTAAACGAATTAAAAAGTGAGAGAAAAGCGAACTACGAATCAGAAGAAGAAGAAAATTGCAATGGCAAAATGCCAAAATTTGATGGCAAAGTGCCGAACAGAAATGAACAGGAAATGGCAAATTGGGAAACAAAAAGTGAAGAAAATTCGGAAGAAGAGGACAAATTGGACCAAAATGAATTGCTTCATCTGAAAATCGGGCATTTTTCAGACGATAATTTGCTGAGTTTGAAATATGGCGAACTGTTTTGGGCAGTAAGCAAAGAAAGTTGGGAAAATGACGAGGAAAACGATGCTTTAACAGTCAAAACTTTGTGTTGGACGCTCCATCTTGGAGTTTATGCCAACGAAATTTCGAATCGGATTGGACTTTTTGGCACTTTGGAGGAATTGAAAATAATTGGCAAAAACGAAAAATTGGAAATTGAAAAGCAATGGGAAAAGCTTAAAATGGTTGAATTAAGCAAGATAATTAGCAGATGCGAGAGGAACAAATTGATGGCCAAATTGCATTTGTTGCTGAAGAAAATTGTGGCCTCAATGGACGGATTTTGTGCGGAAAACGGCACAAATTTATGGACAGAGATTGAGGAGACGAAAAGTCAGCTGCACTCGAGAAAATTGGCCAAGACAATGGCCAAGAGCGAAACGGAACGCCAATTAAAGCGCAAAATGGACAAAGTGATTTTGGCACTGATTCAAACGGAAAACGGATGGGCGCGAGGACGGAATGCCAAAGCACCGAGCGGAATTCGAAGAGCAATTAAAGGCCGTCAAACACTTTGATGGGCAGAGAAAATTAGGCAATTAAATTAATTGGATTTTAATTAATTTACTTTTTGGCCAAATTCAATGATTTTTGAATTAAAAATAATTTTTAGACCAAACATTGTTTAACGAATTGACCAAAGAAGCGAATTTGATTGAAATGGTTGAGGAAAAAGAACGTGAGAAATTCCGATTGACGAAATTGGCACAATTTCCGGAAGGATGGCAAGAAATAAAATACGGAGAAAATTCAAAAATAAATGAGGAAAAAACAAAGCAGGTTTTGCTGTTTTATTGCATAATATTGAGTAAAGCATTAGCCAAATTTAAGATTTTAAAAGAGACGCAAAAAATAAATCATTCAAAAGAAACGCTTAAAAATTTGACGGAAAAATTGGAGAAAATCATTCAAAATTGGGTGAGAGAGAAAGGGAAGGGCCAAATTTGGAAAAACAATTAGTAATTAATTTGCCAATTTAGTCGGCGGAGGTGCGAATTCAATTCTCAAGTTTAATGCATTTGCAAATGCAATTGGACCAAATCGACGCCATTGGCATTTTGCCGCATGGCTTTGACCAGCGAAATGTCCTCGGCAAATTCCAATGCGACCAAAGCGACGCCAAAAGGGGCGACCAATGCGCGGACCAATCCCTCCACTGCACACTTTGCAGGGTGAGCAGAGAATGCAAATTAGGCAATTAAAATGCCACCGAAATGACATTTTCAAAGAATTAATTCGATTTTATTGGAATAATAAACTCATTTAAGAGAAACAAAATTAATTTTATTGCAAATATTACACGTTTCCACATGAAAAGTGAAAATTTTCTTTTTCAGCATCCTTCTGTCACATTGTTACAAAAGTTTGATAAAGTGAAACATTTGGAAGTGCCCCAATTAACGTTTAAATTTGCGAATTTAAAAATTAATTTACAAATTGTCACAATGCCAATCAGTAAATCGTTGCCTTGTGGAAATTATAATCATGAACAATTTTCAAAATTAAAAAATGAAATTGTCAATGAAATTAAAGAAAAATTTGTAAAAAATTCTCAATTTGAAGAAAGCGAAAGGAAATGTTTCGAAGAATTAAAATCAAAACTTAAAGTGTTAGCAGGTAAATAAACAACAATTAACGAAAAATGATAGAATTAAATCACTTAAATTCACAGATTATTCATTTTATGCAAAAATTGAGGGGGAATATTTAAATGGGAATTGGACGGACGAAAAGGAAAAGGAAAAGGAAGGGCCAAAAAAGGTGGACAAATTCCGGCAAATTCTCGCCTATTTGGAATTGTGGGCAAAAAGTAATGAATTCATTAATAATTAATTGAGTATTAGAGAAAAGGTAATATTTAAATACATGTTTAGACAACCAAATTTTGGACGATTTGATGGGATTTTTGAACACGAAAATGCTTTTGACAATGCTAACCAAAATATTCCTTTTGTACCCAAATGGGTCAATGCCTTTTTTGGTCGAGAAATTCTTCTTGACTTATTCCACCTGGTGAGCAATTATTGTTAATTGCATCATTAGCGTTTATTACTTTCAAGGAATTGGCCTTTGCCCGTCCAATTAGCCGAAATAAATTATGAAAGGGACGGCGGATTTTTGAGTTGGTCGCCCTTTCGGGAATGGTTCATAAAACGGCAGACGACGCACGCACATTTGCGCACGACAATTTGCCAACAACTCACAATGCCAATAATTACGCCAACATTCCCGGAACAAAACGTTGGCGCCAATTTGAACGGGGCAACGGCCAAAGTCATTTTGAACGAACTGAGAATTGGTGAATGTTTGGTTAAATGCATGATTAACATTAATATTCTTTCTTTTAAATTTTTCATTTATTTTAGCATTTCAACAGATTCGAAATGACCAAAATTTCAATTCACCGCTTAAAAGCAAAAAGTTTAACGAAAAAGTATTTTATGAAAAGGAAGGAGTATTTAATATAAATATTAATTAATGAAATAAATACCTTAATCTGCTAACTAATAAATTATATGGCCTAATATAAAAAGCCGCTAATTGTCTTAAAAATTTTTAATTCTTTTGGTTTCAGTATGCCCATTTCATTTTGGTCGTTTGTTCCGGGCATCAAATTAATCTTGCCAAATTCACGCCATTTGTTGGGAAAAGCATTCGCTATGAATTGCATAATTTTCTACAAAATTCTTCTCTGTTGTCAAAGCGAGTGGACTTTTTCCACGTTTACCCAAAAGCATTCCCAGTGAATGGTTCTTCTTCTGGCGAGCACAGCAACAGGTAAAAACACAAATAATTAAATAAACAAATAATTAATGACCAACTAATGAACTAATTAACCGTTTTTGTTAGGGTAATTAGCCAATGGCTTGTCGGAATTGAGCTTCTTCCCGGGAAAATTGTGGATTCCGAGCTCAGAAGCGAATTGAGTCAAATGTTGGGCAATTTCGATGCAAAAGTTAAAAATGCTTTTAATTATTTCCTTTTCCATGCTGTGGACCTTTTCTCAGAATATGTTGAGAAAAATGAACTCAAATTACGGTAAAAATCATTTTTATTTAGAATTTAATTGGAGTGACACTTTTTCAGGGGATTTGACTAAGAAATATTTTCTGAATTTCTTTTCACAAAAAAGGGGTGTTCGTCCGGCTTTTGTCCAAATCCAATTCAATGTGATATTTTATTTCTTTTTTTTAATGTAATTCAATCTGTTTGTTTAATTAATGAGCTTGCAAAAGGTTAAAACGAGCATTTTGATTCATTTTTTCTATGAAAATAAATCATCGCTTCACAATTTAATTTCATTGAGCAGCTTATAACCCTGGGGTTGCCAGCAGATGTTCTGATTTTTAGCACTTTGCTGCCTTTGAGGGGTCGAAGCTGATTTTTTTAAATGCTGATATTTGCTGATGTTAGCTATATTTTTTTTTGGAAATTTGGTAATTTTGGCAGATTTTATAAGGTTTAATTTTTTATTATTTACAAATTTAGTGAAGTCGTTGGCTAAAGCTACTGTATTTGCTGATAGAATTTTACAAAATTTGATTTCGAACAAAAAAAAGATGAAAGCAATCTTGGCCAATGAAAAATAAAATATTGATCATTTTTTATTGGTTTTACATTTGGAATATGTTTTTTAAGGCTGATTTTTTTAGCGAAATGCTGATTTTGAAAAATTTCATCTGTCAATCCTGTTTATAACTTAATCTTATAGTAATTACATATGTCACATACATTTTTAGTTATATGTGTGCGTCTTGTCTAAGTTTTAGTTGACTTGAGCAGCTTTTTAAACCTTTTTTAAGCTTTAAGTAAAATTGAAAAATAAATTTAGGACGAAACTCAAAATTTTTTACCGTATTTACTGAATTAAAACCCCGGGGGGGGGGGGTGGGAGGGACTTTTTCAACTCCCCTCGAAAGGGGGCTTTATTTCAAGGAGGGAGGGGTTCTATCTAATTCAGGGGGAATTCTAACTCAAGAAATACGGTAAATTATAAAAGTCGTAGGGACTAACAAATAACCAATCATCCTCCATTGTCACATAAAGCAGGTTTTCTTTTCAACGATTATATTTTTAAAAGTGTTAGCGATCATGAGCTTCTCTATTTGCCCCATCCTCCGAAAAGCAGTCCTCCGGTAAGGCCTACCAATCCGACTCCAAATGGGCCGTAGCCACCGTACCCACCATAACCGCCGTATCCGCTATATCCACCGTATCCGCCATAGCCACCGTATCCCCAACCGCCGCAGCAACAACAGCTGAGGAGGGATTTATATGTAAATAAAAGTTTAATAAAAAACAAATAATGTACCCGCCGTATCCCCAGCCATGGCGCTTTCTTCTCGTCGAGGGTTTGCTGAAATAGGTTATTAAATGGGCTTTCTTTAAAAAAACTTTTTTTTTTGATGAAATATGCACGGAATGCCAAAAAATGGCAATCAGAAGGTAACGATCTATTCAGCTAATAAGAAAGCCCACTCGTTTTGTTTTTTTGATATTATTTGCCATTTTACCCTTCTGTCCTTTCCGCCGATGGATTTCGTTCCAATTCAATTGTCTCTTCAATTTTTGCTTCTGTTTTTACTAGAAAAGTGGTGAAGAAAAGCAAGCAAATCAGAAGGATGTGTGATGTTTTTGGCATTTTTTCAAGAAATTATTTTCGGAATTGGACCCTTAAAAGGCGTTTAATTGTTTTCATTGTTTGCTCGTTGCCGGTCGGTCTTTGGTGGCCGCGCGCTCTCGACCAGTTTTTGGGATTGAATTTTTTATTTCCGAATGGGCAATTTTGGTAATTGCGCAATCTTTGGATGATTTGCTGAAAATGGCAAATAAAATAACATCGAAGGAGAAGAAAAAACATGTTGATTTGTTGGAGAAAGGAGAAATTGGCCTTTTTATGAGCTGTACAAAATATGCCCACGTTCGGTTTTGGTTGACTAAATTCGGCAAATAAATAAATGAAATGTCAAAAACCATAGATGGAATAATACTTTGATTAAATAAAATGTGCTCGAGATTCTCGCGTCTAAGGTTTAAGTTTTGTATCGGGTTTTGAAAGTTGAGGCTTTTCGAAGCGCCAAAGATTAGATTTAAGGTGGCGTTTTAAAATTGCTTAATGTCGAAATTTGCTACATGTGAAAATTATAAAAATTAATATTTAACTTAAAGAGAATGCTAGCGCATTTTTAAATTAGCTTAAATCCGTCAAGTGGTACGAAAAAAAATATTCACAAATAATTTATTTTAAAATGGCAATTTTCGTAATATTTATATACAATTAAATAGAAGATTATTTGTGGAAATATTTTCGTGTGTTTAAGTTTTTTTAAATAATAATCAATCATTAAAAAACTAATTATCAAATTAGACAAGTCAATTAAAATTTATTCCTTTTAATTTGTTGCGTGTTGACCAATGCTCAATTGCTTTCCGTTCTTTTTGTATTTCATGAAAATGCCAAATGGGCTGCGCTTCTCGCGCCCAACGGCGGACTGATCAGTCGCATTGTCCTTCTCCTTTTCCTCCTCCTCCTTCTTCTCCTCCTTCTCCTACTCCTTCTTCTCCTCCTTTTCCTCCTCCTCCTTCTCCTCCTCCTTTTCCTTTACCTTTTCCGCTTCTTCCGCTGACTCTGTGCCGTTCGACGGGCGACGACCTTCCGTCGAAGTCTCATTGTTGCGATGGAAAAGCCCCGCAAAGAAATTACCGAAAATGCTTCGCTTTCGACGAGCAACCGCAGCAGGTACAACTTGCGGCATTTCATTGCATGACGATGGCACGGCGGCATCGCTAATGGGACGCTTTTGCTCTTCCTCAGACGACGATGACTCATCGGCGGAGCATCGGACGACGAGCAGTGCCGTGAGGGAGAGGAACGAAGCGAAGCGCAAAGCGAAAGCGGACATTTAATTAATTAATGGACACAAATTTAATAGTTTTGAGGTTTTCTCATCCCCTGCCGCTTCCTGGGGCCTATTTCAATTACCGTCGTATCTCCGATATGATGTCGTATCTCAGATACGACATCGCATCGTGTAATTCTGTTTCAATAAAAAACATGCGATGTCGGACATTTCTGTTTCAATTCATCATCCCGATGTCATATATACGATCGTCGTAACATCATGGAAAAAACGACCGATGTCGTATATTTTGTTTCAATTAACAACCGACCATCGTATATCCGACATCGTATATACGACGAAACTAAGGGAAGAAATCGTGTAAATTCATCCGTGGTCCAACCCATGTATTTGGGTCTCGTCATGTAAAATTAAAAAATTCACAAAAAATTTAAATTCTAAATAAATTTTGTTTTATAGAATGAAGTCTCCTCTTTCTAATGATATAAAATGCAAATGATAATTAATTATTATTATCTGTGTTTTTCTTGATAATTTCTTCAGAAGCTCAAAGGTTTTCGCAAAATTTTTATAAAAAAATAATTTTATTAAAAATTTGGTCAATTGGTCTAAAGTATTCCATTTTAATTATGTCAACCGAAATTTTGATACTGATCAAAAAATCATTTACATCAACTTTGTAAATTATGTCATAAATTTTGGAGACCATTATTTCGATTTGCTATTTACATAAGTAAATTGTTCCTATTTTGCATGTTTATGCAAATTTTTAGAACTATCAAATTTTAGGGTGGCTTTATATATTGGACACCTATAGTGTATTCTTTATTAAACTTAAAAATTATATGCATTGATATTTAATAATAATAATTTCCATTTAAATTTAATTAATTTTACATTATTACACAATTTGGTTTTCACTTTCATGATGTCGGATACGCGATTTTTACATCACATCATGCAGATTGAATTGAAACAGAATTACATCATATTCACGATTTTTCATCGTATTTACGATTTTTCTCACATCTTCTAAAAGATGATCCTAAATACGATAAGACGTCGTGAAATGATGGGAATTGAAACAAAATTTTACACGATATGACGTCATATCGGAGATATGACGCGAATTGAAATAGGCCCCTGAAGACATCTTCACCACTTTGAATGGAGGCCGAATTTTTTCGCAAATCGACTTTCGGGATGCTTATCTACAAGTCGAGCTGGACGAAAATTATAAAGAGTTGTGCACAATTGCCACTCATCGAGGAAATTTTCAGTACCAACGTTTGCCATTTGGGGTGAAGTCTGCCCCCGGCATTTTCCAGTCAATTATGGATTCGATGTTGGCTGGTTGTGCATTCGCAGTTGCATATCTGGATGATGTGATCGTGGTAAGCCGATCACCAGAAGAACATAAGAAGCACCTTCAAGAGGTCTGCAAGCGAATTGCCAAGTTTGGGTTCCGAATTAAGCCAGAGAAGTGCTCCTTCTTCAAAAGGGAAATTAAGTACCTTGGCTTCATCATTAATAAGAATGGAAGAAGGCCAGACCCAGCCAAAATACAGGCGATCGCTGAGATGCCTGTGCCAACCAATTTGTCCACACTTCGTTCGTTTTTGGGGATGATAAACCATTATCAGCAGTTCGTGAAGAACATGCGTTTCATCTGCCAACCTTTGGACAATCTGCTTAAGCAAGATGTGGTCTGGAGTTGGTCCACCGATTGTCAGAAGGCCTTTGATCAGGTCATTCAGATTCTGCAATCTGATCAGCTATTGGCTCACTACGACCCATCGCAACAAATCATCGTGTCCGCAGATGCATCAGAGCATGGAATCGGAGCAGTGATTTCTCATCGCTATTCCGCGGCACAATGAAAGCAGTCGCCCATGCTTCACATTCCCTGTCCCCAGCGGAAAAGAATTATTCGCAAATTGAAAAAGAGGGACTGGCTTTGGTGTATGCCGTGCAGAAGTTTCACAAATATCTTTTTGGAAGGCATTTTCTTCTCCAGACGGATCACAAGCCTTTATTGTCCATTTTTGGCAATAAAAAGGGAATCAAAGCGTGCACCGCCAATCGGTTGCAGCGCTGGGCAATCATTCTTCTGGGGTACGATTTTGAAATTGAGTACCAACAAACATTGGAGTTCGGCCAAGCCGATGTGCTTTCCCGACTTATTGCGAAAACTCCGATGCCAGAAGACGACATAATTTTGGCCAAACTTTCTACGAGTGCTACAATTGGGACCTTAAATTCTGTTCTGAAGAATTTCCCATTAACAAATGAGAATGTGATCGAATCGCTTGAGCAGGACGACACACTCAAAAAGGTGATGAAATTTCTGCGCACTCAGTGGCCCGACAAAAAGACGATGTCGGAGGACATTGTCCCTTTTCACCGACGGAGAGAAGCGTTGTCAATCGAGAATGATTGTTTGATGTATGCCGAACGGGTCGTGATTCCAAAATCACTTCAAAAAGAAGTACTACAACGATTACATCACGGACACCCGGGCACAAAACGCATGAAAAATCTCGCTCGTCAGTATGTCTACTGGCCCGGAATTGACGATCAAATTGAAGAAATAGTCCGTTCCTGCCAAACATGTGCTTCGGAGGCAAAAGCACCAGTAAAGACTACCCTTCATTCATGGACAAAATCCGATGGCCCATGGAAGCGTGTTCACATGGACTATGCGGGACCATTCTTTGGGAAGATGTTCCTCGTCATTGTAGACGCATACTCCAAGTGGCCAGAAATCTTCGAAATGAATTCCACCGGTTCAGCCGCCACGATTGGTAAATTGCGCTATCTTTGCGCACGGCATGGACTTCCGGAAACGTTGGTCACCGATAACGGTACCCAATTTTCGTCGAAGGAATTCAAGGAATTCACCCGACTCAACGGCATAAACCATTTGTTTTCGGCACCTTATTGTCCGATGTCAAACGGACAAGCAGAACGGTTCGTTGACACATTCAAACGGACGTGTCGCAAATTAAAGAAGGAAGGAATTACCGAAATGTTGGACACATTTTTAGCCACATACCGTGTCACGCCGAATGAGTCTTTGCCTGAATGCAAAAGCCCAGCGGAACTGTTCCTGCAGAGGAAAATCCGATCAAAATTGGACCTTTTGAAACCAAAAAAACGTCCAATCGTCATCCGCGATGAAGCAATGGAGCGTAAGTTCAATCGACGCCATGGCGCGAGGCCGAGATCGTTCGACTTAGACGATATGGTCTACGCCCGGCATCGACTGTCGCAGGATTGGCGACCCGGGCACATCACTCAGAAAAAAGGTGTGATGTACGACGTCACTTTTCAGGACGGATCAGTTGGACGATTCCATGCGAACCAACTTATGGTTCGACATTCTGATGTTGATGAGGAAGATTCCCTCGACATTTTGAATGATGCCTTTGGACTTCCATTGGCACAGGCCAATCAACAACTTGGCGATGTTGTGGCACAACCAGCTGGAGGAGTGATTGAGATAGCGCCACCATCTCCGCATCCCGATCAGCCACAGCAGCCAAACGAGGTCAATGAAGAACGTGCCGTTCAACAGAATGTTCAAAACGAACGACCCAAGCGAAACCGTCGTCCACCTGATCGTTATTCGCGAAGATGAAAGAAACACTTTTAAAGGGGGAGGTGTTCGGGATAGGACCATTAATTTGTTAAATTATATTATATTTTGGCATTCTGCCCCTTTTATTTGTCACGCCCATTCCCTTCTTTGACCCCTCTGTCTTTTTGCATAAATAGCCTCCACTTCCTCCCTCACTGCTTCTTCTCCATTCATTCATTTTATTTTGTTCCCTTAATTTCCCAATCAATATTCGGACCGGGTCGATTGGGCCCCGCCGATTGGGCCCCGCCGATTGGGCCCCAGTACGATTGGGCCCCGCCGATTGGGCCCTATGGGGCAGCCACTTTTTTTTCGTTTCACATGTTTTAAAAAAATTAAATTATTCATAAATTTATTAAGTATGAAATTCTATCCATTCTTACAAAGGCAATAACTCGTACAATAGCAGTTCGTACAATACATTTTTTTACAAAATTAAGCTTATAGCTTGGGCCAAATCTAACAAGGGAACCGTCAGAACTGTGTCAGAAAATGCATGTATCATAACTATTTGATAGTGCAGGGCCGGCTACTCTGAATTTTTAATGTTAGCGGTGTGTTGAAGCCAAATAGAAAAGTTATTGGCCCTCAAAAATCAAAATTTTGACTGTGTTTTCCCCCTTCAGGGAAGCTGGTGAAGTGTGGAAAATTTTAAAAAACGGTGGATCAGTGGGTTAAATTCCTATTTTTCGGAGGTCCAGGTTCGAACCCAACATGAAAAAAATACATTTTAATTAATGTGCAACAAAGTTAACGATTAAAAAAACCATTTTTTATTTAAAAATATACATAGGTAATAATTTTTCTTTAGTGAAAGTAAACCAAAAGTCGACTAAAAAAGTGACTGCCCCATGGGGACCAATCGTACCGGGGCCCAACCGGCGGGGCCCAACCGGCGGGGCCCAACCGGCGGGGCCCAACCGGCGGGGCCCAACCGGCGGGGCCCAATCGACCCCCGCCGTCAATATTTGACCCTGTTCGCCCTTGTCCTTTTCTTTTGAATAAATATTATTTTATTCCTCTTCGGACTTTGGGGCGTAATAATATTTTTTTCCATTTCAACGAAATATTTTTTCAAAAAATGATAAAATAAAATGATGATTATGATGAAGCTATTAAATGATGTAATTCACATGATATTTTCTCTAAGGATTACATAATCTTTTTAACATGATAAAACATTTGACTGTCACAAAACATCGCATAATACCAAATCAGCAAAAAATAAAATAAAATAAATTTAAAAAATAAAATAACAATGTTTAGAAAAGGAAAAAAATCAAATCACAAAATACAAAATACAAAAATGGAAAAAATCAGCGAAAAACGGAACATTCGTCGAATTGATAAAATGTGATAATTGTGGTCGTCCGTTCATTGCCAAGAAATGTCAGTGTCAATCAGCAAATATTTCTTTTGAAATTGACAAAGAAATTTTCAGTAGAACTAATCTCGAATTACGAAATGTTCTCTTCCAATTTGGGTCTTTTGCTTCTCCTCTTCGTTTCGACAATGAATTTTTATTCTACGGCATATAATATTTTGGTGTTCAGTCCGACATTAAGTCGAAGTCATATGATTTCGAACGGACGCGTGGCCGACGCATTGGCAAGCGACGGGCACGACGTGGTCAGTTGTGTGTTTGATGGAACGATTAATTAATTCCAATTTTAGACCTTTATTGAAATTGAGTACGCTGTGCCAATTGGGGCGCTAAATGCGACAAAATTGGCCAATCTTTGGCAAATTCCTGGCAAATTTTTCAATGTGAATTTTGGCGGAAAAAGCCTTTTCAAAGTGCTCGCCGACAGTGCCTTTGAGAAGCCTTCGTTGGTCGACATCTTTTTCTCGTCTAAATTATTCCAAGCTTCTCTGAATGACGCATGTGAAGGTCTTTGCCAAAATAGGATAATAATAATAAATGTCCTTTTGTTCTAAGCATTGATCAGAACGCAATCGCAACAATTTGAGCTGCTTAAGAAGCGCAACTTCGACGTGATCATTTCCGAGCAGCTCAACTTTTGCGGCGCGGGCATTGGCCATTTGCTGGACATTCCCGTGAACATTGTGCTCAGCAGGTTCAGCCCATTAATTAATTAATTATTATTTTTTTATTGTAAATAGTCATACTTTAGCTGTTCCCTCCAAGAGCACCTTGCTTCGCTGATTGGCCTTCCGTTTCCCTCCAGTTTCGTGCCTTCATTGATGGATTCAAATTGGTCCGACAAAATGTCGCTTTTACAACGGTTCCAAAATTTGCTACACAAATTCGCCGGCTACAATTATCTCAGTTTTGGCATCGACCCATTGACACAAATTTTCCGAAAACATTTTGGGTGGATTTCTTTAAATATTTTCATTTCTTTAAAAGAAATGATTAATTTAAAAAAGAATTATTATTAATTAATTAGAAGGATTAATAAATTAATTACGGCTTAAGAAATGCTTTTCCCGACCTTCGTTCAATTGTCAGCAAATCGCCGCTCATTTTCGTTGCTTCTGATGAATTTGTGGACTTTCCTCGTCCCCTTTTTTCCAATGTCATTTATATCGGTGGTCTTGGAATGGAGAAAAGCCATGACGGAAAAACGAAACAAATCGCATTAAAAGTACCGATTGCTTTTTTTTAAATCGGCAAATACTCCCAAAAGGAACCCTTTCTCGCCGAAATGGGCAAAGGCACCGACGGAGTCGTCTTTTTCTCCATGGGTTCCATTATGCGCAGCAGTGACATGCCCGAGAGCTTTCGACGGCATATTTTCGAGGCTTTTTCCCAACTTAAAAACTACCATTTCATTGTCAAAGTGGAGAAAGATGACAATGTAAAAATGAAGTGAAGTGAACAGAAAACTCGTCTTTTTAAGTATTCGGAAAATTTGGCCAAAAATTTGGACAATGTTTTCTTCACTTCTTGGGCTCCTCAGTTGGACATTCTTGGTAAGTTTTTACATGTTGTTTTTTTCTTGGTTCTCAATTTTTTGGCTCAGTCCTGATCATGCTAAAATTTTCAAATAAACCTAAAACGACTATTTAATTAGCCTGGTTTTCGGCATTTTGTCCGTTCATTTCCCATTCGATTGTTCCTTCCCAGGCCATCCCCGTCTCCGTTTGTTCATCACCCACGGCGGCTTCAACAGTCTGCTGGAGGCGGCTAATGCGGGTGTGCCCGTCCTTCTGATGGGCTTTTTCGCTGATCAGCACCGAAACGGACGGGTGGCCGAGCGCAATGGGTGGGGAAAGGTTGTGGAAAAGCGGCAATTATTGGAAGGCAGCGAAAACTTCCGTGCAGCCATTCAGAAGGTGTTGGAAGACCAAAGGCAATTTACGCTATATTATCAAATACCATATGGGATTACAGTATTCCCTTTACAGTTACGCTGCCAACGCAAAAAGAACCCAGCGACTGTTGGCAACAAAGGTTGGCATTTTGTAATTCATTTTCTATCGATTGAGTTTGTGCCATTTCCGTTTTAAAGCCTTTCACCGCCAAAGAGCGTCTGTTGAAGAACATTCGCTTTTTGGAGATGAACGGGGGTCAGTTTCCCGAGCTGTTGAGCGAGTCTCGGCACATGGGCTGGGTTCAGCTGCACAACTTCGACTTGGCCGTTTTGGCCGCACTTTCGGCACTCACTTTTCTCTTCGTTCTCCGATATTTGGCCAAATTTACATTAGCTTTAGCAATTTGGACCAAAAATATGCTTCAGAAAAAGTACAAAAGTAAAAAGGAATAAGTGATCGATCATCTGATGTTTTTATTTTCAAATTTATAATTAATAAATATTTGGTGTCATTTTATTTTAATAATTTTTCATTTAAAAATTTGTTACTTTTTTATTATTTAATTTTCTTTTTCCTTTTTTGTATTTTTGCGTAGTTTTGCCCCTTTATAAAAATTGATTTTTGTCCGATTTCCCCCCATTTACTGCCATAAAAGGAAAGGAAAGGGAGGGCAATTAAAGTAAGGCGAAAGGAAAGTTGTGCATAACATAAAGTATTTTAACTAATGCATTACAAAAACTAAATTACCTATCACATTCATTAAACGGATGGATGAACGAAAAAATTTTAAGAGTTTTTTAATTATATCATTAATTAATAGCACAAAACATACAAATGAATAAAGAAAATAAAAAACTAAACCTTGCAATTAATTTTATTTTTACTTTTACCTTTGATTGTCCAAATACCCATTTGGCAGTGATTTTTATATTAAGAATTGCTAATTTTGACATTTTAGCTGGCAATTTGCTAAATATTCCTTTCCCAAATGCTGTCTTCCTCCTCTTCTTCCTCCTCTTCCTCTTCTTCCTATTCCCCCTCCTCTTTCTCCTCGTCCCTATCCAATACACAATCCCATTATGATAATTTTTCGAGTCAAATGCTCATTAGTGGTTTTGACCATACCAACAGTCAATTCTCGGCTCCAATTTCAAATGTTTCCGCCTCCATTCCGTGCCCCGTCTGTTCTGAACCGTCCAATGGCACTTTCTTTGGTGTTCCGACATGCCGCGCTTGCAGCTCATTCTTCCGCCGATCGGTGCTTGACAAACGAAAGTATTTGTGCCGTAAGGCAAATAATTGTGCCATCATTAACAAAGGTCGGAGAGGGAGGAAAAATGGCCTTTCAAACAATTGTTTCTGTTTTTTTTTGCAGAAGGAATGCGAAATTCGTGCCGCGCGTGTCGGCTTAAAAGGTGTTTTGGAGTTGGCATGGATATTTCGCAAAAACACTCCAAAAACCATGCCCAACGTTAGTAGTTCTGAGGACTAAATTGTAACATTTGCCGAATTTAGCCGAAAACATAGCAAAAAAATCGGAGAATTTGGAAAAAGTTATCGCTCCTCAAAAAATCGTTTGCTCATTGTCAACCTTATCAGAAGCAAAAGCGGAATTTGTTAATGTCAGCGGAGAAAATGCGCTTAAAATGAATGTAATTTACAAAATATAATTTTAAAAAATATTTAAAATTTTATCGCCACAAATTTCAGATGAGTCTGAATTTTCTAAATTCATTCAAATTTATGCAATATTTCCGAAATATTGAGAATGGACAACGGGCGTTGGTCAATGTTTTGGAAGGGACGCGCAAAATTATTTTGGATGCCCAGCAGGTAATTAATTAATAAGCAATTAAAAATGGAAAACCAATTAATTATTTAATTAGGCATTGTTCAATCATTAACTAATTCTCATTTGTCAGTTGCATTTGATCCGACATGACGAACACACCCAAATTAAGCGCGGTTGCGTTGTGCTTTTGCTTGAACACATCCGAGAACAGTTCCCTCAACTCGATGAACAACCGATAGAAATAAAGGCAAACAATCAATCATTAATTAATTTAAAATTATTTATTTTTTTAAATTATTGTTCAAATGTATACAATTTAACATTTTGAAAATTCAGATTGGCATTGTCAAAAACTACACATTTCAGGCCGAAATTTTACGAATTTGTTTCTCAACAGTAAGCAATTGAATTATATTCTGTGCTTTTTTATTTTGTGCGGCTTTTTAAAAATGTTTTAGCTTAAATTCTTTCCCTGGCAAAATGTCCCAATTAAATATTTGGTGCTCAATGGCTGCTGTTTAGTCTCGACAGATGAATTGGATTACTTCTTTTCTTCTCACGAATCGGTCAATGAAATGAAAAAGTGCGTATCAATACAAATAAAAAAATAAATGGAAAAAGTCGGAGGTTAAAACATAGAAAAAGTTTTCCTGGAAAAAAAGTGAATTTTTGGATGTAAACAATTTTGATTTTGACCAATTTTTCGTTTATTCTTTTTTGTGTTTCCATCGGGATCGATGGGCTAAAAAACTGCAAATGTTTGACGCGGGAATTCTTTTGGCTTTTCTGAACAGCAGGAAATGAATGCATTCGTATGGAAAAACTCGTTCTGCTGACGTGGGAAAGCGGTGGATAAAGCGAAATGATAAAGACCAATGGAACTGAATGGAATTGACGAGGGACGAACGACTCAAAAGGGGGAGAGAAAAGCGAGAGACGACACATGCCCGGGGGGGCAACACAACACAATCCCGCGGCGTCAAATAAAACAATTCGCCGCCGTCAAATGGCCGTCAACGGACCAACTCCGCTTCTCCCCCCCCAACATCTGTGCTTCATCTCCCTTTGCTTCTGCTTCTTCTGCTGGTGGGTGTGATCATTAGGCAATTTGGAGGGAGGAGAAGAGGACATTCAGCTGAACAAATGCATAAAAAGGCTGGGAAAATAAAATAGGCTAATGGGCAAAACAAAAACATATCGCCCATTGGCAGAGGAACAAAAAGCAATTGGAGGGGGGGGGGGGGGGGGGAAGAGTTGCATTATGAAAAAAGAAAGATGGAAAACTGTTTGTTGTTATGGCCAAACAAAAATGGCAATTTGCCAAAGGGAAACACAATTTTAATTCGACAAAATGGCAATTGAATATAAAAAAAACCATTCCATTTTTTGGTAGGGGGGGGTCTCAATTGTCAGCCCATCATTTTCATTCGCTTCCCCTTTCTCTCCCGTGGCAGCACGTCGTCAATTTTCATAGAATTCCGAGAAATGTGCACCCAAATGCATAAGTGAAGTGAGTCATGTGACAGAAGGCAATGGAATTATAAGCTCAGCCCATCCCCCGAAAAATAAATGTCCTTTTGCACCACCATTTCCCTACCACCATTTCCCTACCGCCAATTCCCTACTAAGGCATTTGGGCCATTTCCATACCAAAAGTGTTGAATATTGATAAACATTGAGATTAAAACACACAAGAAAATTTATTCACTGCTTTTAAGACAGCTCGTCAAGAGCTTTCGGATGATACCAAATTTATCAAGATTCGATCGTTTTAAAAAAGTTAGAAGTGTCAAATCTCTCAATTTTTCGAGTTTTGAACCCTCCTAAAAATAGGTTCTAAACCCATTTCCGCAACTCCCGGGGAACCCGAAACCGGGCTCAAAATCCCGGAGCTTTAGGGACTTCGGATTCGTAAAGTACCTGCTTGTATGAAATTTGAATAATTAAACCCCGGCCTTACTTCCTAATTTTCGGGCCCCTGGAAGTCCTACAAAGCGATTTGAAATCAATTGTAAATTCGAAAAAAAATTCACGATCCAATTTAAGAATCCGGAGACTGGATAAAGCTGCTAAAATAGACAAAACACTATTTTAAAATTTTTACTTCGATTTGTGAAAAAGTATGAATGGTCATTGTTTTGAAGCTTTGTACGGTTCTTTTTTTGTTAGAAGTATTTTCATTTTCTTCTCTGCAACATTAAACAAAAAATTTATTGTCTTATAATTCACGAGAAACATCAAAATGTTGAAAATCCCCTTTCTGTTTTTGAAATTTTTCCGAAAATTTTCGAAAAATTTTTTGGTACGGAGATGGCCCAAATGCCTTAGTAGGGAATTGGCGGTAGGGAATTGGCCGGTAGGGAATCGGCCGGTAGGGAATTGGCCGGTAGGGAATTGGCGGTAGGGAATTGGCGGTAGGGAATTGGCGGTAGGGAATTGACCCCAACCCGTTTCCATCCCAACCCAACCACAACGAACACAAGAGAAAATAGAAAAAGAGACATCAAAGTTTAGACCAAACATTTGGGATTTCGAATCAAATATTTTTTGTTTCTTATTTAAAATCAATAAAACAGAAAATAAAACAAATTGGTCATTTTATTTATGCTCGACAATTGAAGGTATGGGCTCGCATGCGTGGAAAGTTTCGGAGTGATCGTTGCACGTTTAAAGTCGCTGAATTTGTCCGAACTTGAGCTGAGTGCATTGAACGGAATTCAGTTTTGGAATTACAGTAAGTCCGGGAAAATCGGCACAATCGGGAGGCTTGGGGGGGGAAGTGAACCGACCGTCGACTCTGCTTGGGCAGCGATTGGCTTCTCACCCAACCCAGTGCTCTTTCCGTCTGCTGAGCTACTAGGCCATACGCTCTTCCCTTTTAGGGATTTTTGTCTCACGCTTCAAAGAGTTTTAACCGTCCGCTGGCTCAATCCTTACGGCATTTTGCCAAATTTTAGTTTTGCAGTTTTTTAATATTGTTTTTACTGTGTATTTTGCTACAAAAATTGTACTTCTTCCATTAGTTGAACGTTTTGTGCCATTGTCTGATCAGCAAAAAGCGCATCGGAATGCATTTTTTGTGGAATTACACGCAATGGCCGCACAAAACAAAGGCAATATGGCCGAGATTGGCATCAGATTCGGCTTATTGATGAACCTTTTGTTGGACACCTTGGTGAAAAATCAATTAAATCAAATTTCAATTCTTCCAAACTGCGTTTTCACATTAAGAATGTTGCTTCTGAACTGATTGAAACATTCGCAATGGCTGATATTTTTTTCCCATCTGAACATTCTTTTTGCTCTCCCGGTGCCGTGGTCGGCGCTTTGTTGGTAAATAATCAAATTTAAAAATTTAATTAAAAGACTTAAATTTAGAATCGGTAGCGAAATATAAATGGCCGAAAATGACTCCTTTGTTATAACATTGTTAAATTAATATTTGTTTATTAAACAGGTGTCACAGAATGCCATTTCTTGGCAACAAATTTACAATTTTATGACAGAATCTGTATAAAATTTTATTAATAATCAGAAGATTTCAAAAAACCGACATTCTTTACTTTATCGCAAATTATTAAAAATTAAAAATAGTATTTTACGGAAATAATGAGTGAGGGGAAAAGCATCAGGAAGCCGTTAATTCCGTAATTAGACGGAAATGCAAATTGAATTCCGCCGGTATCCCAATGGTTTAGAACGGAATTCCGTCCAAATCTATCGGAAATGGCGCATCCCTTAATTGTGAGCATTTGGTTACCACCTTTTTGTCCTCTTCGCTTAACCGTTCCCACATTTTGAGCGCATTTCGCTACTCGAAAACCCATCCGCGTGAAGTGAAATAGTGCAAAACTTCCATGATTCGCCAATGCCGAAAAAATACTTGTTTCATAATAAATGAATATGAAATCTCTATTTCGTTTATTTCATTTATTAATTGTCTGGAAAATCAAAATTTACAAAATTAAAACTACGACTGAGAAAAGAAGCTTTCTCGGGAGGAAGATTAATGCTCAATTGAGGCGAGTGCAAAAATATCGTTAAGCTTACGAAAGCAACTTCTCTTAACTCATTAGGGAAATTAAATTAATTGTCAGAATAATTGATATTTTTTCAAAATTAATTAATATTGGATTTGTTAACCACCACTATTTTAAAAAACCGTCAGGGCTGCACTCAAATTGATTTATATTGGCCTAATGGATAAGCTTGCAGTCTCTTCAGTTTCGCCTTGGTTCAGTCCGCTCATAGGACAGAAAGTATTTTTTCACTACTAGAAAATACCATAATTAGTACTGCCGCTTTTAGAAAGTGAAAAAATCAAAAAGTTTGGTTGAAGAAAAATTTTCTTTTAAGTTCTTTCAATAGTCCCATCTCCCCTTTACAAATTGGGCCAAAAAAAGATTTTGGCCATTTTCAAAGGTGGCCTAATGAAATTTTTTTTTATAAAGACACAAATTTTGCTTATAATATATAAAGTTCGTGCCATTCATTTTTAATTATATTTTTAAAAAATTGTCACAATTAAAGTAAAGGGAGGAATTTTGGTTTGGATTTAAAGAATAATATTCTGTAGTTCTGTCAAAATCATTCACTGCTTGTTTTTTGTTTGCTCAGACGAAATTTCAATCTTTTAAATATTTATATATTTTATAAATAGGGTTATAAACTTTTATAAATTAAATATTTTTTTCTACGCATATGCTATAAAGAAAGGGGCACAAAAATAGCACTACGTTAAATTTTTTAATTCGGTGAAGGTTTTTAGTCCATATAAATCCATATTTTGGGGATTTTCGGGAATAAATCCATATTCCGCCATTTTCGCATTTTTATTCCATATTTCCGCCATTTTTGGCAAATTTTCATTGAAAAATGTAAAAAATCGAAAAATACTCCCCTGAAGATCGATTTTTGGAAATATTTAAAGAATACACCACCCAAAAAAGGGAATTTCTTTTAAATTTTGGCAATTTTTTAGGCATTTTTTTCGCTTCCGAAAGTTTTCTCTGACAACACAATGAGATTATTACCCAAAAATTTTGAGATGTATTTGGTTTGCAGTTGTAAAGCTATGATTTAATAAAATTGGCATTTTTATGGTTAAATCCATTTTTTGGCAGCTTTTAGCGTATTTTTAATCTGTTTAAGCAAATATTGAATATAAATAGGTTTTTCTTAATTTTTAGGGTTTAAAACAAATATTTTGGCAGTTTTTAGTCCATAATTTGGCCCATATTTGGCCATTTTTGTGCTTTTTAGTACATATTTCGGGCTTTTTTAGTCCATATTTATGTCCATATTTCGTGTTTTCTAGTCCATTTAATTTATAACCCTATTTATAAAAAACATTTCTTAATTCATTTATTTAATTTTTTAATTTTTGTTAAGCTTATATATCAAACAAAAGCTTTGATTTATTTAGTCTCGCAAATACATAGTTTCTTCGGCTTTTTTGTCAGATTCAACGACTAATTTCAAAGACTTTCCTTTAACACTTAGCCCCTGTGGGCCACTGGTGTATTGTCACTATTTGGGACCATCAGGGCCCGGTCAATAAGAAGGTGGTTACATGACCGGGTCAAACGACCATGGTTACTTGACCTGGTCAAATGACCACGAAGTTGGTGGTAAACCGGGTCAATAAGAAAATGACCACGAAGTGCCGTTTTGACTACCAACCTCCGTCAAACTACCATGAACTATCTTCTTATTGACCCGGGTCATTTAACTACATGCAATTTTGAGGCAGATTCACATAAAAATTTTGTTTTTTTCTTCTATTTATGTGATAATGAGGGATACATGGTCCTATTAGAGGGATAAAATTGATTTATAATTAGTTTATTTTAAAGAATTTTAAAAAATGTTTAAATTGGCTCAAAAATTACCACAATTGATTATCGAGAAAAATTATTTTATGGAGGAGTTTTTGGTTAATTCTTTGTTATTTTCGTAAAAATTATTTGTCTCTCGAAATTTTTTTTGTCGAGTTTTGACTACCTTTGTAAAAAGTGGTTTTAAAAATACTTAGCATTAAGATAAATTTTTTATTTTGGTATCAGAAGAAAGAGCACACTTCAATCTATAAGAATCTTATTTTTGTTTATTTTTATCTCACAATTTTCCGTGTCAAAAGGCTCATGGTAAATATGGCTACCATGGGTAGGATGGTGGTAGCATTTCTAACCACCAACTCCCGTCAAATGACCATGAACTACGTTCTTATTGACAGAGTAAAAAAGAGGGTCATGGTCATGGTTAAATGACCACCAACTTCGTGGTTGTTTGACCATTACCACCTTCTTATTGACCGGGCCCAGCAGGTAAGGAAAAGACCGAACAAATTTCAGGGAAAATGCGGGAAGCGGCAGGATAACTGATCAGACAAAAACGCTTTATCTTAGGCATTAGCATTGATCCCATTTTGATTAGCCCGAACATTTTAAGCTGGAACATCCATTTGTCAATGTCGTGAACTGATTGATCAACAGATGCAAGTGGATTACTTAATTCTAAAGATGTTAAATTTGCAATTTAGTAAATGGATATATAAAATAATGGGAATGAGTTTTTTTATGTCATGAATAAATATTTTGGCTTCTGTTTTACTTTTAGGTCATTTTTATGTAATTTTGCTATAATTATTTAGTTTGAGATACTATTTATGCCAAATGATTGGGATTATTAGATTAAAAAATATATTTTTACATTTATTGAAAATGAAAGCAACCTTCCCACAACACAGGACAAATGCGGCGCTAATATTGCCTCACCAGCAATCTCTTGAGTTAAGTCAAATTCATAAGTTTTTATGGTAGCGATGGGATATTATTATAAGGAAGAGGTTATCTGGACGGTTTAAGACGCGGAAAGTGGGGTTTAATTCTCAGTTGATACGATCCTAATTTGAATAGGCGCCTCTGTAGCTCAATGGTCGAGCTGCCAACAATTGAATTCACTTTTATTGAATAAGTAAAAATAAAATTACAAAATTTCAGGAATTCAATTTTTTAAATTTAATTGCGAAAACAATTTTTTTTTCCTAAAAAGACTATTAAAAAATGGTATAAATTTTAGTATTTTTGCATTTATTTTGGTAATTTCAATTTGTTTTGCCTTTCTCCATAAATTAATCCAATGACATTTTTCGTTTGAGCATTGAAAAGTAATCTCTTCTTCTCTCCGTAACATTCAATTCTTTCTTTCCGTTCATTTTGTTGGTGCCAATTTTTTATGACCGTAATTTTTTTCATTTTCTCTCTCCCCCCGCCGTCCGTCGCCCGCCAAAGTGCGGTAGAGTCGGCGATTGGATTGGGCAGTGATAAAGCAGAGAAAAACGGGGTGGGAAAAGAGTGTGCAAAGCACGGAGAGTGGGCGAGGGGAAGCCGAGAGTGAGTCTCGACCTGTGAATTTGGTATTATTATTTTGCTCTTTGCTTCTCTGCCCTCTCACTATTCCTCTCCCCCCGCCCCCCTCCCCAATGACAGCGGGCGCACGCCGTGGGCAATTTTTGTCCCTTCGGGCGAAAAACATCCCGCGGAGGGTCGGGATTGGACGTGCGAGTAAAAAAAACCTGGGGTTGGTGCGGAGCAGCACCGCCGCCGATTTTTCAAGTTTTTTCCCTTGCGAGCGGATGAAAGAGAGGGGGGGGAGGGGGGCGGAGGGGAGGAGGGGGGAAAGCATTCATTCGGCCAGCAAATTTATTTTACGCTTCACAACAATCCAAAATTAATTCAAAGTTTTCGTTTGTGCTAATCCCTCCCATTTTTAAATTATTAAATTTTAAAATTTAATTTGCCTTTTTCAATTTGAAGTTTCCCTTCTCTTTTCATTTTAACAAATGCAATTTTATCTCACATATCCTTTTTCGTTTTGTATCAAAATTTAAAATGAAAATTCAAATAATTTAATTTATTGCGACTTAATTTTAATTTCTTCAAAAACCTATCAATATTTGTTCAGTGATGTATCTGCAGCTTTTCGATTTCAAATATTTTATTTTTAATTTTTTTGCAAAATAATTTCACCATTTTGATGGTAGCAACTCATGTTCTCCAAATGCTCCTTTTCTCTCCACCACACAAGCAACAGTTTTTCATTTAAATGCTTTTGCAAAGATTTTGGAAAAAATCAGAGAGATTTTGGGCACTTTTGGCCGCTACGACTTCCGTTGCGGTGATTTTCGTAAGTGCAATTAGCGCTAAATGGCTTCTCGACGACATTTTGGAGCTGCAACGGCAAGCAGAAGGCGAAATGGCGAAAGTTCGAGTGTGTTTTTTAAATTAATTAATCAATTCAAATGGTCCATCGGAATAAAAAAGAAAGTGCACTTCGCCCACCCCCCCCTTCCATTTGACGCTCATTAATTAATAATTTAAAAAAATTAATTTAAGACGTCAACCGAGAGTCATGGGATGTTATGATGGAGTTACAGCACAAATTCGCCCGTCACACCAACCAACGCCAACCAAATGTATTCACTTTTGGCAAAAAATGATGGACCGAAGATTGGCATTCTCTTCCCAAGAAGAGGCAAATATATTCCCAAGGCAAAATTAACAATTTTTCACCAAAATATAAAGGCGATGCAAAATGCAGATGACAAAAAGCAAACAATTCGTAAATTTATGCTTTTTCTTTTACAATTTAAAAGGTTTAATTCTTTTATAATGAAATGGTTTTTTTAATGAGTCCATTACGGTAGGCCCTTTTTCGGTGTGCCTTTCATTACGGTAGTGTCCATCCACTTCCTCTTTTGCATTATCCCCTGAGGCGGTGTGCTTTTTGCTTTTGTACCGTAGTGCCCGGCGCAGTCTGTATTCGATGCCCAGTCGGGCCACCAGGTCTTTCATTCTGGCTCTTCAGAAACACTATATCCTATCCGTTTAATCCTTTTTTCCTCCCCTATTCCGGTTTCTTCTTTCTTTCTTTCAGCACCCCTTTTTTGTTTGTTTCCACCAATTTACTTTCTTTCCTCCCATCCAATCGCTTCTCTCTTTGGTTCCACATAAATTTTTTGCTTAATTCAAAAGAAGCGAAGCACAAAGATAAAATTTGAAGAATTTAAACAAGAATATTTACAAAAATAATTCCAATAGTTACAGAAAATTTTTTGATTTGATTTGTGAAAATTCAACAGAAAATGGGGGAAAAGTCCAACGCGACGAATTCGAGCAGTACGGCCCAACAGCAGCCAAATGTGACGCCAAGTCCGCCAATGAATGAGCAGTCGCCGAGCACACAGCAACAGAACAACACCAGCAACAACACAAACAACAGGTGGCCATTGAAGAGGAATCTGATCAAATATTCCTTGCAAATTCTCAAAATTTGGACATTCATTCCAATCAAATTGGGTTTTACGTGCAAATAAGCTTGATTTTAATCAGAATTTGATTTCACTCATTTCATACAAAATGATCCCTACAACTCAGACCAACTTCCTCCGTGCTGATTTCCGGCATGCGAACGGCACAATCACTCGCCGAATGGCAACTCCAAGCAGTTTTATACCGCGCAAAACTCACTCAGTCAGTCCATCAGGTGCCTAATTTAGTAAATACCTGCACAATCTTTTGAGATATTTCGACACTTTCATCTCACAAGGCGGTGACGATATTGACCAAATTATGCAATGTGACGAGGAGGAATTTCTGGAAATAATGTCATTGGTAAGCAAAAAAAAAGAGAAATTAAATGAGGCGGGTAATTGGCGTAATTTGTTAAATATGGCAATTAAAAAAGGTCGGCATGGCGTCGAAGCCGCTTCATGTTCGCCGCTTACAACGGACGCTAAGCGAATTCTCGCTAAACCGGGTCCAATTTCTGATCAGTGCCGTCCCTTTCATCGGTTTCCTTTTCTTTTGGCTTAACCCCTTGCCGGAAACACAATGATTTTCCCAGGCCTCCCGCCCATTGACTTTCCCTCCACTTCGTCGTCCGATAATCTCACCGCTGCCCTCCAATTCCTTGTGCCCGGTAATCAGTTTAATTATCCTTTTACAATGACTGGTTTGTGCCTTAGGCTATCTTCCGTCCGCATCAGCTGATCAGTTGTGCCATTCTCAGCCGATGGCAACCTCCGCCACGCCATCCGACATTTTCTTTGCAGCTGCCACCAGTTCAATGTTGACAATGCCATCGTCCACCCAAGTCATTACACAGCAAAATATGTTCGGCAATTCTGCTGGACAGCGGTCGACGGGACCAAGCAGTTCGGCATTCGGGGATGGCGGGGGGTGACTATTTTGACAACTGCCAGCAATTGACCCAATTGTGCATTGTTAAAGTGTTCCTCTGTCCAAATGTCCTGGCATGCTTAATGGGTGGTCAAATGGGCAAGCAGAAACTTTTTTTAAGACATTAGCAGCCCAAGCAAAAGATTATTTTTAGTCACCACTATTATGGCTCCATTAAAATAAAAGTTTTTTTTCTCATTAAATAAATTAATTAAACAATTTATGCCTGTCAACAAAAAGCATAAATGGTTTCTTCATTAGAAACTGAAATTATATCAAATTATAAAAAGAATTATTACAAGTTGGGATGGGCCGACATTTGTTCTCACTGTCCGTTTGGCCCGTTTAGCATCGCCAAGTGCCACGGCAATTGCGCTTCCGCTGCCCGACCCGTCCTCTTTTCTGCTCAGTTTGGTCAACCCGTCCCATTTCACGCCCAATGTTCACCAACAACAGCAGCAGCACACCCAACCGTTCTCCCCTTACCAACTTCAACAACATTTCCAAACTCAGCAACTGCCCCGGGACGACTCCGACGGACCATCCAAACGGATGAAATTGTCCTCATTTTCCCCACCGCCCACCACACCGACGACGAGCGCAGCGCAGGGAGTGGGAATGGCATCGGCAAGCAGCCAAAGTGCCAAAGAAACAGCGGGGAGGGGCGAAGAGGCGGGCACAGCGGTGGCCGAAGCATCGGCTGGTAAAATTTAAACAAAATTTTTAAAAATCCATTCAAACAAACTTTATTTTTCCATTCCACTTTCAATCCTTATAAATATCATTTTTATTTTCATGCTTATAAGGTTCCTTTTCCACTGGCACTTCTTCTTCCTCCCCCAACGATCGGTTGACCGATGCCGAAATTTCGCGGCTGCGACAATTTGCGCAGGAAATGGTCGAGCAGTTGCCTATCCAATTAGAGCCAAGGCAGGGCCAAAATAGAAGGCGCATGGAAAGGCAAGGCCATGACAGCGAGAATCATTAACACAACCAACCACTCTCAGTAACCCCAATAATTAGCTAAAAATTGCGAATCTAATTCAGAGCTTTCAGTTTTGATCTGGGACTGGATAATTGTAAAAATAACTGATTGATTTTGCAAAATGTTCTCATTTTTGACCCTAAAGTCTTATTTTTTGACTTGCTGTTCTGATTTTGAAAAATTTTCGATGGAAGCCCTGCAAAAACTCCCATGGGAAACCAATAAAATCGGTTTCAATTTACGCCTCAGGGCATTAATTCAGGGGTTTATTAGAGGCGATGAGTTTGCCGCCGGATAACCCTCTTCGGCTGGAACATTTTCGCCTCTTCGCGCGCATTTACGGCCGATTTGACGCGAAGAGAAAGCCAAACAAAGCACTGACACGGCACGAACGAATTGTGAACGAAGCGGCGGCACAGCTCAGTTTATTGAGACCGGAATTGCTGTCACGGAGAGACGAGCTTTTCCCATTGGCCAGAAAGGTAAAGGTGACTTAATCCATTATGAATAACGACATGGCACAATTTATGAAATTTGTCATTTTTGGAAATTTAAATGGAAATTAATTTGAATAGAGTTAACAAGCCAGTAACTAAGTAAGTGTTTGTGGACTTAAAAAATAAAATAAAATGCTAAACCCAGCACAGAAGGAGTTGAGCCGTTTCGCCATTTTTACGTACGTAACATTGGCATATGTTTGAGGGCATTCACCTCTTTTTCCCGTAACTTTGGCATTCTTTTTGAGCTCGCCCGTCTATTCGAACTCCCGTTGAACCTGAGAACATCGTCAGCAGTGGAAGCGAAAGGGAGTGCCTCCCCGCCGGGGTCGTCGATGATACCAAATTCCGTTCGGAACAGCTCACCGACATCCAACGAAGAATGTTGTGATGGGACATCACCATCAACATTTGTGCCGACAAAGCACGAAAAGGGGGACGAATTTTACCAAGGGGGAGACGAAGAAGAGGACGAGGAGAGCCAAGAATCGGAAGAACGATGAGGGGGGGGGGGCGAATGGATTTGCCATTTTTGGACACATTTTGGCCCATTTATTCAATCCAAAAACAAAAAATGCCATTTTCATATTTCATTCATTTGTAAATAAATATATGTATTACCAACAAATTGTATTCTCAGAAATAATTTATGAATAAATTATATTTGTGTCATTTGCGCAATTCAAAGTCGGCCCCTCTTTTTCAGCTGTTGCTGGTCATTTCTTGGCTGATAACATGACGAGATTAAAATGTCAATTTCGGCACAAGTTGCAGTCGGCAAATACATTTTGGCAAATGCACAATTATTATGCACGAAGGAGGGCACGTCTTTGACGCCGTAAAGACTCGAATAATGGTCAACCTGGTGAAAGTGTGCCAAATTATGAAATTCGAATGTAATGACAATAAAATTGACCATTTTGCAATGTTCCGGCGACAAAAGTAACGGCCTCCCTTAATTAATTGTGTTATAATGGACATTCCTTCCGGCATTTCTCTCCACTCATTGCCCACCTTGCGCGTCGCGTTGCACATTTTGTATCGGTGGCATCATCCGCTGCTCCCCGCCTTCCGCCCACTGTCCCTCCCCTTCCGTTTTGGTACCGTGCCATTGCTTCGGCTTCATCTCTTCCGTTTCCCCCTTTGTCTGCTGCTGATCAGTCGCTCCCTTTCGTAATGGCGTTATTCTGATCAGTTGTTGCTGCTGCTGTTGTTGTCCTTGCGTTTCTTCCACCGTTCTGTCCTTTGGCTTTTCGTCCTTTTCAATTTCTCCAAATATTTCTTTGGCTTCTGTTTGATTGGCATCAATGGTTAATTTTTTGTTATAATTTTTGTTACTTTCTGCTTTATTTGAGAGAGGCGGTGCCATTGGTACGTTAAACGGCCTCATTGATGCTTTGATTTTAACAGCCGGCATAAATTGCCCTACTATTTTGTTTTCTGCCTTTTCGTCGATAATTTTATTGGTACCACCGTCAAAAACCGCGACGCCAGGAATGCCTTTTGAAATGAATTTCAATTAAGCATTGTTTGAGGGCTTCACGTTACTTCGTGCCCTTGGCATTTTGACTTGGGCCCTTTTTGTTGCTTCTGTTGTTGGCATTGTTTGTTGTTGCTGAACGGGCGGTTTCCGTGCTGTTGTTGCGATATATAAGTCATCTTAAGAATTATTATGAATATTTAAAAGCAGTTTCGCCAAATTACCTCCAATCCCTTCGATATATTCTTCCTCTTGCTGCTTTTCATCAGATGTTTTTGAACTCTTTGAATTTAATTTACAATTTTCACTTATTTTATATTTAATACCCAATCCGTATACTTTAAATGCTTATATAATTTTTATTTTTTCATTTAACCACCACAGGTGTTGTAGCAGTAATTGCTGTTTGCATGTTCAACTTCTGCTGCTTCGGTGCCATCGCCCTCATCGTCGTCCGTTGAGGTGCCAATGCTCCGATTGAAAATTCGGCCGTGCCCTCAAAAGGTGCGGTGGTGCCAACTTCGGCCTCGTTGAGATTGTCCTCGTCAATGTACTTGAAAGAAGCAATTTATGACAAAAATATTTACGTGTATTTATTAATCCATTAAAAAATGTACTTTTATCATTAAAATAGCAATTATAACTTAATTGTTGTAATTAGTCCACAAACTTACCTCAATTATTGGTTCGGGTGTTGTGCCTTTGGTTGAAAAATACAAATATCGTGCCCCAGCAGCTCCAGCAGATCGACGGGGGCTTTCTTCCCAACCTGAAAATGGCATGATTATTACGCGGAATTAATCATTTTTAAATTGGAATAATTTTCATTAATTAGTCGAAACAAACCCAAAATGTCAGTGGGAAGCCTTTGACGTTCTTGGAATTTGGCAAAATAACTTTTTTGTTGAGTCAAATTCTAAACACAGTAACGAATATTTAAATCGGCATTTAAAGTTAAAATTTTCTTTTTTTAATGAATAATTAATTGTTTGTCATTACCTCCTCCGAGTCGTTGTCATCGACCAAAAAACATTTGTACCGTTTTGCCTTCCCATTATTTGTTTTGGCATTTGTTCTTTTTTCGTCCCTTTTTCGGTGCGTAATTACTTCATGGTTTTGCCGTAATTGCAGCACACGAGCCAAATGAGCCGAATTGTCTCTAAATTGTTAGCAGTTTTAATTAATATAATTATTTAATTTTTCTTCCTTTTCAAAAGGAAAATAAATTAAAAATTTAATGATCAAAATAACCTGCTTAATGGAGCGGAATTTTCTGTTTGCTTATTCGTTTCCGTATCAGATAAAACGCCGACACAAAAAAGAATTAAAATGATAAATGGACGAAGAAAAGTTAATTGACCAAAAGCAAATTCACTCATTTTCTGAACAAATTTAGAAAATCATTAAATACAAATTTACAAAAAATTTTTCAATTATAATTCAAATAAATATATTAATTACTTTTGTTAAATAATCAAACGACAAATAAAAAGGCATGAAAAAACTGCAAAAAGAGAGGAGAAATTCAAAACAAAAATTCATTTGCAAAAATCATAAACTGAAAAAGTGCAAAAAGCCGCTAATAGCGAAATTATGAACACGAAGAAATAATAGAAGAAAGCATGGAACGACACATCCTTTCCCCTTGGGGAGCACTTCATTTCATTGGCGCGCGGGAGGGTCAACCAATTCCCATTCATTTTTCATTTTTCGTTTCTCTCTCCCCCTCTTTCTCTCTCCCCCTCTTTCTCTCTCTTCCCCTCTTTCTCTCTCTCCCTGTCTCTCTCTTTTGGAAGGGTGTGCCGCCATTTGACTCATTAATTAGAATTAATGACCTACAATTTGCAATTATCCCACAAAGCCCAAGAGAAAGAACAAATTCAAGCAAATTCTAATAACAAATGATCAAAAGAATGCAAATGCTTTCTTCTCTCTTTTTTGAAATTTCCTAACAAAATTCAAACTCATCTCTTGGGACAATTTTCCGGTGATGCCACTCCATTTGCCCTTACTCCCACATTTAATGGAAATGAACAAAATGGCAAGCAACGCAAAATGTCAGTGTCAAATGCCACCAAAAGGAAAAGCCAACCAAAGAAAGAAAGGAAAGTAAAGAAGAGAGAAAGAAAGGGCCGTCTTCATCTTCTGACAAATGAGCATCACCAAATCACCATCATCACTTATGAGACAAGAGCATAACCAATGTTTGAATTGCCGTTTTGTGAACAGGTTTTAAGCCGCTTGATCATTTTCTTCCACTTGATCAGCCTTTGACCAAAGTTGGACAATCAATTTTCGAATTTAATAGATTAATGAAAAATGTAAAAGTTTTGTTTAATTGAGTTTATCTCAAATTAATACAATAAAAGCGATGGTGGAAATGCGCACTGTTTTAATTTTAAGCAATCATTCGCGCAAAACGCATTCTTTTATTTTAAGGGATTTGTTGATTTATGCTCAATAATCAAATCAATCAGTGTGCTCTTTTTTGACCTGAATTTGAAGAGTCTGTTCCGCTAATGTTTTATTATCTGTCATTTCAAAATTGTTGCTTTACTTTTTCTTTATTTTTTTTTCATTTCAATTAACATTTAATAGTTTTTTTCTTTGTTATTGTCCAATCTCTGCATAATTGTTTTCTTTTTCTCTTATTGTTTTACTAATTACCCATCATTATCATCATATCATTAAAATCTTCATCCTCTGCCGCTGTTGCTATTAATTGGCATTTCAACTGCGATTCCCTGCCGTATCACTTCCATTTGCTGTCCCTCCTCCTCCTTCGACTTCGGCGCTTCCATTTCTTCTCCTTTTGAACTTTTTATAAAAGTTCCGTTGAAATTGTCAGCTGACGGAGCGGAAATTTTCAGCCGCGCACTGACGGGAAGGACAATTTGCTGAAGAAAACAAAAAAAATAAAAATAAATTATGAAATAAATTAATGAACTCGTTGATTTTCCTTGGCATTCCCGCAAAACAACAAAAGCAAAAAGAAAGTGCCGACGGCGATCATTGAATGAATAATTAGGCAGAAGAAAATGTTACAAAAGGAAAATGAATAAAAAAGCAAAAGAATTGACACTTATTTGATTGCAAACATTACTTATTAATTCATTTATTATTTGAAGAGAGAAAAACAAAACGATGGGTGTGGCTAGTTAATTAATTAATTAGTCAAAATGGTGTGGCCAATTAGTTACGCATATTAATGCAGCCATTATTACTTTATTTCTACATTAAGTGTGACCGAATATTAACTAAAAATAAATAAATGAAGCCAAGAATGAGAAAAAAAAGTAAAAATATAATGAATTTTTTAAATTTCCATGAATTTATAAGAATTTTTTATTAAATTTTTTTCTTATATTATTTTTTAAAAGAATTTTCTGCCAAACAAATGCTTTAATATTTATTTCTTATAAAATATTTAGCACTTGCGCACACAAGGGCAATTGGTCTAGTGGTATGATTCTCGCTTTGGGTGCGAGAGGTCCTGGGTTCAATTCCCAGATTGCCCCATAATTTTTTCCTTTAATTGAATGTATTTTTTTATGAAATCCAAGTGCACATTGCAAAAGCAAAATTATTTTTATTTATCTTATTTTGTTTGTTTATTTTTTGTTGTATCTTTCCCCAGAAAATTCCCTGTTGCCATAGTTAAAATTGGAGGTTGGTCCCCTCTCTTTTTCCATGCCATTATTACCCCCCCCCTCCCTCTCTTTGGCATTCTCTCACTCTTTGCCTAACATTAGCCCAAAAATTGAGCAGCCCATTTTTGCTGAGAATGCTTTTATATGGACTTCGGATGAACCTAATTGGAACTGATTCTGTGCTGCTGTTATTCATCTGTTTTCCGGAAAAACAAATTAAGCGGAGAAAAGGCCGGGGAAGCATTAATTTTTTGTTTGGCATTGCTTGGGTGCCTTTTTATCCATTTGTATGTGTTAGGCAAATAAATGAAATTATTAGCGAAAATATAAAATAACATTTTCAAAATTCGCTGATGAAAACACAACACAAAAACTTTTGTACAAAACAAATTGATGCTTCTTTATGTTGTTATGAGCTACTAAATGTGTTTGTTTGTCCTGCTAATTGACTCCCTTAATGAAGCCATTTTGGATTTGTATTCGTGAATTAGTGGCAATGTTTTATGGCTTCATTATTACTTAATAATATTTTATTAATTAAAAATAATGAATAAATAAAACAGCAGGTAAATAAATGTGCACTAGACAACGGAATTTAATAATTATTTCTATTTTTATTTATTTGGCACTTTTTTTGGAAATTGTCTATCTGTCACAAAACTTAGCCCCAAAAAATTCTTCGCATGTGCCGAAGTCGCCGCTTCCCATTGTGCCGCTTTGTCTGTTGAAGTGCAAGGACAATCACATGCTCCAAGTGAGCAAATTTAATGAGTATTTTGGTAATTAATTTATTTTAATTGGCAATTTGTTTAGATGGAAAATGAATGGTCCTCCGATTTTGTGTTCCCTCTTAATGATTTGCTGCGTTCGGGCGCCAGCAGTGAGCAAATGAGCGAAAGAGTGGACGAATTGTGCAGGCAAAAGCAAAATAAATCATCACTTCGTTAATTTAATTGCCCTTCTTAATTAAGGCACAATTCTGAGTTGGCAAAATGTCTCCAGGAATGCCCGCCTTCTGTTGAAAATGAAATTTTACAATTGGGACTTCGCCCATGGCAAAACATTTGCGAGAAAATGCGCGGTATCATTAACAAAGCAATAAATAAGATTTATGAATTTGAAATTATTTATTTCTTCCGAAGACATGCAAACCCAATTTGGTTGTTGGAAAACGAACATTGACGCCATTTTGTTGGAATGTTCTTTTGAGAGCCAGTTAATATTCTGATCACAAAAAAATTGAATAAGCAAATTTTGCACAGAAAACTGCGTTATGACATTGAGAGTTTTACGAGGAATGTCAGCGTCCAATTGGTGGAGACAATTTGCATCGATTTGGCTCATTTGTCCGATTGTACTGTTGGCCAATATGGGAAACATTGTGGGCACATTTCAAAAATGGTACAATTATATTTAAAAAAATTTTTTTTTTTTATTATTTTTTATTTTGTATTAGTTGATTGGCACTTTGTTCACAAATAGTCGAGATGCAATTGTGAAAATGTTACGAATGAAATGGGACGACGAAGTGCCCTCAAAGTGTGGGCCAATGACCAGCGAACAAACAAAGCTAAAACATTCGATGGCATTTCAGAATGGCACCTCTGCAGCTTCATCACAGCGTTTTTTAAGCCAGGCATTCCATCCCCCGCTCATTGTTTTGCATTTAATTGTTATTTGGACATTTTTTCCCTTTTTATAATAAACAAAATTTTTAAATAAAATGAAAAAATTTTTTTGAATGAATTTTCGCCCTTCTTTTCTGTTAATGAAATTGAAGAAAAGGAAGAGTTAAAAGAAGAATGAAAGGAAGCGAACCAACGGAGTCGTAGCTCAGTGGCAGAGCAATTGACTGCAGATCAATAGGTCACCGGTTCAACTCCGGTCGGCTCCTACCCTTTTTTGATTTTTAGCAAATTCATTTAAAATTAACTAGATTATTTTATTATTACATCTTTTTAAAAGAATTATTTTTCAATGAGGCTTCTCCAAATTTTAATAGAACAATTTAATATTTATTTAAAAAAATATTTAAAGAAATTAACAACAAATTTTAATAAATATAGGTAACTATAAAAATCAAAAAAGGATAGGAGCCGACCGGAGTTGAACCGGTGACCTATTGATCTGCAGTCAATTGCTCTGCCACTGAGCTACGACTCCATGCAAACAGGCTAAAGTAATCCCATTAATCAAAGAAATCACCGCCGAAGTTTATAAAATTATATTTAATGGAATGGATTAAATGTTAATTCTCGAGTAATAATTTTCATAGCTGAGATTGCTGAAAGCACTTAATTGCTCCAATAAATGTGGCAAAAACATTCGCTTCGCCATCGACCAACACAAAATCCGCGTTGCTTCCCTCTTTCAGTGTTCCCATTTGGTGAGAAATGCCGAGAAAAGAAGCTAATTGAGAGAGAAAAAGTTAAACCTTTTGTTTATTTAATGCCTGGGTTTAAAGTCGCTGCTTTCATTGCCTCAGCCAATCCATCGCTTTTGGAAGAGAATTTGCTGATGACTTTGGAAAAAGTGCGCATACAATGCGGCATTGACGAAACACTGACAAATGAGAAATAATTAACGCAATTATCGTGGAATATTTAATTATATTATTTGTGAATTTTTCAGTTTATTATGTTAATCAAATAAAACGAATGTTTTTGCACAGATTTCCTCCTTTCTCCATTTCACCTTCCTGCCAATGTTTCGCTTCCATCGTCGACTTTTGCCACTGCTCCTTCCACTCGGACGGACACTTCGCCAAGCGAATGGACGCCATCGCCAAGGCCAAGTGCCGCGATACAATCGGTGACCAAAATGGCACCCGAAGGGTTGGCGCTGAAAGCCAATTGAATGGCCAGTTCGTTGACATGAATGCCATCAGCGATTATTCCGTAGTACACCGGCTGAGTGCCGGACATTGCCAAAAGACCGAAAATGCCGGAGTCGCGGCGATGTTCCATCAAAAAAAGGGCAATTGTTTATGGCAATAATTTGCTCACAAATGCCTAATCAAAGGATCGATCACTCACTGGTCGCATTGAATTGAATAAATGTGTGATGCTTTTTGCCCCGGCACTGACAGCTTTTGTCGCATTTTCAACGGATGCTTCGGAATGACCTTTGTTTTTTGTTTGGGGTTTATTCATATGAATGGTCAGCTTGTTATTAAATTAAATTTATTATTGTATGCCAATTAATTATTTTTATTTTGCTGTTAATGTGCATTAATTCATTACCAATTGCCATTTCAATGCCTTTTTGGCGAAAAAAAGCGATCGCCTCAATGGCACCGGGCAATTCGGGCGCAACAGTCACATAGGAAAGGTTGGAAAGGTCGAGGCCGTAAACGGAGTTCAAATTAATGTTCTGCAGAGAAGCGATCACCAGCGATTTTGGATGGCATCCGACGCGATTTGGGGAAATGAAAGGGCCTTCAAAATGGGCACCTATAAACATAAAATGGGTGAAACTCACTAAGTTTATTAATTATTGTTTTTTAGGCTTTTAAAATTGCCTATTATTCGGGCACAGTTTTCCCTCCCTTTTGTCTCTGATTTATATTCGTTAAGCAATTGTAAAAACATTTGATAAGCTTCCGATCGTGCCGTTATAATAGTTGGACAAAAAGCGGTGATCTTAAATTGAACAATTTCCTGAATTTTAAATTTGCGCTTACTCCGAACGCCAAAATTTTTTGTGCGACTTCTTTCAGCTGTTCCAATGCCATTTTCCCATTTTTTGTCTGTGTTATCGAAGTGAAGTCAACGCCAAATGCGCCGTTCATTTGAATGTCAATAAATCCCGGTGCCAAAATCAGTCCCTCACAGTCCACCCACAAATTCGGACGCTTTCGCTCCTCGTAAAATATTTTCTGTGCTTCCAAAATCTTTCCATCACGGACCCACAATTCGTCTGTTAAAATAAAATAAATTAATTTTTAATTCATCTTTGCAAATAAATTTTATCCATTAATTAAAAAAATGTAAGTATTACAGAGGGTTCTGGCCGATTTTGTGCGTCCCATAATCATTTTATGCGTCCCATTAGCATAATAATTGATTGTTTTTGCTCTTTTGCCAGCCATTTTGTTTTTCGAAACATCATCGGAAACGTGATGATACTTCCCGAAATCGTCCAGTGGCTCTTGTGTTGTATATTTCGATTACCGTAATGCGCAAAAGCATCAATTAACTGTTCTACCGGTGTCTTTTGACTCGAAATGGGAAGGTGCGCAATCACTTATTCACCGTTTGATCGGCATCTTGAACCCAGCCAACCCTCAAATACACACCAGGGAATTGAAGCTACTTGGAGCGCTCTTAAGCAAAGCCTGAAACACCTGAGGCATGGAACTACGCCAGAAACATTGCCAACATATTATACCAAATAGGCATTTCATCGATATTTTGGATGAAATGCGCCGTTACTTCGTGTTTAAAAACAAAATTTGTAGATTTCTTGTTTTTATGTAAAAAAAATAATTCAGTTGGACACATAAAATGTCATGAACAGGGAACGGATTTATATGAGCCAAAAAACCCTCAAAATATGTGAAGGTTAAAAATCACCAAAATATGTTTTTATGAGCAAAAAGTTCAAAATTTGTTTTTTTAAGTGCTAAAAAATCGCTCAGATTGTTATTAAAACAGGTAAAAATGCTATTTTTGTGCTCATACGATAGCATATGCGCAAAAAAATATGTAAAAACATAT
This sequence comes from Heterodera glycines, assembly GCA_004148225.2. Taxonomy (NCBI): domain Eukaryota; kingdom Metazoa; phylum Nematoda; class Chromadorea; order Rhabditida; family Heteroderidae; genus Heterodera; species Heterodera glycines. Next base: position 13,773,172 of record CP049707.1, read on the forward strand.
AAATCCATCCCCTGGTCATGAGACTCATAAAATAATTATGTTACGCATAAATTTCATGGGACGCATAAAATGTAAATCTCTGTATTACTGTAATAATAAGCGAGAAATAACGAGCTTAATTTTCAACAAGTAAAAACACCCACCCGAATCAGCGACGAAAGTGCCGTTTTGAAAAAGACGACAGTGCCGAAAGCAAATTATTGTGCCGGGTGGCTGCTGTTGGCATAAAGCGATGTCCCGAAAATTTATTGTTGAGGAAGTTCTTTGGGACATTTTAAATATTGGAAAAAAATTTTAAGAATTTGGGGTAAAATAAATCAAAAATATGACTAAATTTGTATCATCAATTGAGCAGAAAACTCTTATAAAAACTGTGATTGATGTTCATTTCTCCTATAAATTGATGATAAGTGACAAAATGTCATCGCAATTCCTTATCTTTATTCTCAAAAAATAAAAAATATTTACCCAAATTTACATAAAATGAATAAAAACAAAATAATATGTAAAATATTTAAATAAAGATCCACCAAATAAACAGCTTTATATTGATCAGAAAAACAAACTATTTAAATCATTTTTACAAAATCAATCAAAAAATTTGAGTCGCTTTTTTGAGTTCAATCAGATGCCAATTTTTCATTGTAAAAGCGATTGGCACCGTTTGGGGTGCCATTCTTCGGCTTGACAATGATTGTTGTGGTCGAAGTACAAATTGAAGAAACTTTTTCATTGCTTCGAACCAATTTCGAAAGCCACGGGAAGTGTCGGATAAAGTGATCACGGTACAAATTGCTAATTAATTGGCATTAAATTTAATTAATTAAATGACCACCTGACAACGAACAGAACCGGCGCATTTGCACTGTACACAGTTATGGTGAGGAAGGAAAAAGCAATGGAAAAAGCCGATTTGGTGAACACATTCACTTGGAAAACAGTTTGGAAAAGCAAATTGACGCCGCACTTTATGAAAACGCATGCCAAATTGAGAGAGATGATAAACCCGAGGGATTTGATCAGTGTGCGATTGTCCGAGTTTACATCTGAGCAATTTGTTAAATATTTAAAATATTAATAATTTTTGTCACTTTCTGAGACGGCACTGATTCTGAACACAATGAACCAACACAGCGAATACACAGCCATCAGAGTGCCGCTCAGTGTCAGTCCGTTGACTCTCATTAGACTTCCCATGCCGCCGTTTCCCATTTCGTTGGTGGAACAGGAGACCATGCTAATCGAAAAAGGCCAAATTCATTTAAACGAGTGATCCTTACAAATCCTTGCTGTTCTGATAGTCGATGTAATCGATTATGAACTGATAGGTGGCGTAGCAGCAGAGAAGTGTCCAAACGAATGCCAAATAGCACTTGGCATTCCGTTTTTTGTACCTTAATAAAAAAACGGACAAATAAATTACCATTTTCAAATTTAATAATTTTACCAAATTGGGAACATCACACAACAAAGTCGGTCCACGCCGGTCAACACCATCGTAAGTTGGGCCATGTCGCCGAACACAGCCGGCAACAGCAGGGCCCAGAAGCAGTACTCGTAACGGACGAATGTCCTGCCGGACAAAAGGACGAAAAAGCTGGCATAAAAGCCGAGGTCGAGAATCAGTGCGAAGGCACTTTCCATTGCGATCAGAATGTTGCATGTCCCGCGAAGTGTCCTTGGAATTGGCAAATTCAATATAATTACCGGATTTTAATTGTTCACTTCGCATGCTAATTAATCACTTTGATTTGGCAGTAATGTACACAACGCCAAAGTTGAACGAAAGTCCTAAAGTTGTCCACAGAGAGCGGGCGCCGTACACAGCGAAAAGAATTAGCCATTGGGGCCCATCGGAAGTGAAATATTGGAACCACTTAATCAAATTTATAAATAAATTCTTATGGAATTCCGATTACCAAGTCTGCTGATGCGTTGTACGTCATAAGAAAATTCACTTGAAACAGACAGAAACTTCAATATTTTAAAAAACTCTTTAAATTTCAATCATCGAATTAAATTCTCTATTTTTTTAATTGGGAATTTACCAATGAGCAAAAAAATAATAAAATAAATAAAAGTTCGTTTCCCATTAGACGGATTAAATGAACAGACTTTACGCATCACAATATTTTTTAAATCCTTTACTCAAATAATTCCATTACTCATTTTTCATCACTTAATTATTTTTTATGTTCACTTTAATTTAATTCGGCTTCTTTAGCTGTCGCCACTTTTTTCCAATGCTTTGTGCTCATTAATCTTTGGGGTTTTCATTTTTCTTGGTCAATCAAATCCAACAAATTTAAATGGCTCTACATGTTTAGTAGTTATCTATTTAGTTTGCTAGCCTAATGAAAAGTATAAGCCTGGCCTCAGTTTTTGATTAGCGCCCTACAGAAAGTGTTTGGTTTGTCGGCGGGAGGGAGAAGTCATGACATTTTATGGCAGGTGCGATACAACAAAGTACATTAATCTCTCACAAATGTGTGATTCAGGTGAAAAACGAAATGCAATTTGAATTTGTTACGGTTGTCAAATTAATTGGATGAATAAATAATTCGTGTTGAACTGTTGTTAATTAACACTTTGTCGAATGTTCAGAACAGTGCAAAAAAAAGAAGAATAATTAACACTTCTTTCGCTTAACTAATTATAGATTCATCAAAATTTCGCAACTAATTGGCATTTTGTGCCCCCTTTAATTATAATATAAATTACAGAGCCGCGAACATATGAAATTCAATTTGCGTTAGTAAATCGCTAATTCAACGAAAAATGATTTTTAAGCCAAAATGTGAAAATATTTTTATAAAATAAAATAAATGGAGAGAAACAAATAATATAAAGTAAATAAAGAAACCGAATGAAAAGAAGAGAATTGAAACAAAAACGGGCAATTTTAAAAAGTAACCCAATAAAATGATTTATTTTATTTTAAAGTTATGTATAATAATTTTTATTTTTATTTTAGTTTATTATTGTGTTCTGTTCGATCACATCATTTCAAAAAAAAGATGACCTTTTCCAATCAATTCAATTATTCGCTCGTTTCGTTTGGAATTTGCATTTTAAAAAGCATTCGTCCGTCGCATTGGCCATAATTCCCTCGGAATGATTTGAATATTTTGAGCCAAAATTTCAATAAAAGGTAAAAGAGAAACGGAGTTTTTTCACACTGTTCATTTGTTGGATTATTTCTTCGAAATGATCAAATTCGTTTTGGTTTGCTTTTCCCTTTACATTTTCGTCGCTTTGACTTTTGGCCATCCTTCGCTGGGCTCCCGTGGGTCCGTCCAGCAGCAAAATGGGAATGGCAATTCAGCGCAACAACAGCAGGCCCAATTCGGCCAAATGAGTGTAAGCGACAATGGCACGGCTTCTCCCCCGCCCGCCGGCAACGGATCCTACCGGGCCAAGCGAAGTCCTTGCTGCGATTTTGGCTCTTACCCTTTCATGGAGCCACCATCGCGTTACGGCGGTTTCCGCTACCCTTTCATGGGCCCACCACCGCGTCGCGGCGGTTTCCGTCGCGGTGGTCGGCGACGCGGACCGACCGGTAGCACCGCTTCTCCGTCGTCTACCAACAGTGCAGCATTGGCGGACCAGTTCATCGTAAACAACGAAACGGAGACGACCCCAACGCCAACGGAGGGGACGGAAAGCAGCAGAAGTACGGACGGAACAACCGCAACGAATACGGACGGAACAACCGCAGCGAATACGGACGGAACAACCGCAGCGAATACGGACGGAACAACCGCAGCGAATACGGACGGAACAACCGCAGCGAATACGGACGGAACAACCGCAGCGAATACGGACGGAACAACCGCAGCGAATACGGACGGAACAACCGCAGCGAATACGGACGGAACAACCGCGACGGACAATGGCCAATCGTAACGAAAAACGGAGGAAAAGACAAAAATGAGAAAGGGCAAAGAGTAAAAATGGAAAAGGAAAAGCCGACAGAATTGGTTAAAACTTTTGTTAAATTAGTTGAAGCAAACCTCACCGTGTCAATTGCTAATCTATGTTAATTATCGCTTTAGCAACTAAATGTTTTTTCTCTTTCTCTCTCATTTAAACCCAATTTATAAAATTTTATACACAATTAATTAAACGAATTTTTGCATTTGAAATGGAATGAATTAATTAATGCCTTTTTAAGTATATTTTAAAATAAATTCCATCCATTGCCAATTCCAAACCAACTAATTGTTTGTTTTTGCTTTTGCTTAGCTTCGGCTTCGGCTTCGCTTTTTCTTTTTCTGTTCGGCACCGCTTTCCGCCGATTGCTTTCCCCAAAGAGTGCACTGCTTTTCCGGATTCATCGGAGTGCCGGAGGCGCAGCCAAATGCACTGGCGAATTCGGGAAAGTTGGCGAGTGCCAAATTGACGCGCACTTCGCGCGGCGCGTGCGGGTCGCGCTTCACATATTTGGCCATTCGTTCGCGCGTTGTTCGTCCGCACCAGGACTAAATTTAAAATGTAATTTAAAACAAAACTAAAAATTAAAAGTCAATTAAAATAAAAGCAAAATTCAAATAAAATTTAAGTATTTAAAAGAATTGCTTTTGTAACTCACATAAGCGTAACTGAGGAAGAACAGTTGTTCATTGCTCAGTTTCTCTTCCTCAATTTGCATTTGCTCTTGCGCCTTTTTCTCCTCCCGCCTCCGTTTGTTTGTGCTCAGTTTGGCCAGCCGTGCCTTCAAAGCGGCGAAAGAGGCACGGATGCCAACATTGTCCGCGATATTTTCGAACACTGTGTGCGTGCCGTTCACAGAAAGGCCATTGCCCTCAAAAGTCATCTACGGCAAAAACGGAGGAGGGGAGGATGAATGGAATTGGAAATTGGGGGAGAGGAGGACAATTAACAGTAATTAACCAAAAAGAGAAAGCCTTAATAATCAATTGCCACCAATTTACTCACCTTATATGCCGAGTATTGGTCCACAAAACATTTCTTTCGCTTCACAAATGAATTCTTCGACGCTTTGCTCCACCACTTTTCGTCCTTCACTCCGTCCGCATTGTATTCATAGCCGTACGAGTCGAAACTGTGGCCCAGCTCATGGCCAATGATGAATCCAACAGAACCTTTGGCAATTAGTTGTTAATTAAAATAAAAGTATATATTTGTGAGCACCAAAATTTTGTGCTAACGACTGATTGGACGCGATGAACGGAGGACGCAGCATTCCCCCGGTGACTTGCATTGAGTTCCAATGGTAAATGTTGTAGCCGTTCACTTCGTGGACGCCCATCCCATAGAATTGGGCCGGGTTGGCCAAGTCGACGATTCGCCACTGGCGCATCAGAGAACGCACAATTTCCACGTAGGGAATCGAATCCTGCCAATTTTGTTGGTTTACAATGCAATTAATAAATTCACTGCTACATCAAACTGATAGTACGGCGCGTAGCGTTCGTCGATCCGTGCCAAATCCGGGTCCTCCGGGTCTTTGGGATTTCCGATGGCCGGCGCCTTTCCGATGAAATTGCTCATTTTGGCCAATTTCTCCTTGGCCTTCGCTTTGTCCGTCTCATTTCTCAACCATTCCGTTTGATCCAACACTTCGGCAAATGCCATCTTCACATTGTCCAGCACCGTTTTGGCCTCCTCCTCAATGGCGTCGTTTAACCCTTTAAAAGGCATTTAAATTTTCCAATTCGAATTATTTTTAAGTATTATTTATTTTTAAATTCTAAATTTTTACATACCAAGTGCAAACATTCGGTCAACATATTCTGGGAAGAAATGCTTCAGCTGTTCCAGGCAATTGTGCCGGATTTGTGCCACGCGGCGTTCCTCCGATGTGCCGTCCCGGATATACTGCTCGTCGTCGTGCCTCTCGAAAAAGTATTTGTTGACGAGCAAAGCACTCATCATGGCATTGGCTGACCGCGGGTGCCGGCGGAAAATACGATGAAATCTGAAAGTAAATAACCACAAAAATAATTCCAATCGGTCTTCCCCCATGTGTACATTTTGTTGTCCGATAGTGCGGCATGTTGCAGTATCAGCAGCCACTCTACATACTGCTCCCACTTGTTGAGGGTGTCGTTTTTGGGCCCAAAATTGCGCATATATTCCGCCATTACGTCGAGTGGCGTTTGCCTCTCAGTGCGTCCGTTCATTTTTTGCGCTACCAACAGAACGGTGGAGGAGGCGGTGAAGTTGCGATCGGGCACAATGGCATTGAACAGTTTTTGCCAATCGACGGCGAATCCGTTGGGAAAGTCCGAACGGAGTTCGCCCAAACTCAGCTCAATGGTGTCAATGTTGTTCTCCTCAATGCTTTCTGAAAAGTGGCACTTTTGCATAATAAATATCAATTTTACCATTAGAATTAAATTCAAATCCCCAAATTAAGCTTCTCGCTTTGCTTACGGTCATCTTCGTGCATTTGCCTTTCCATCTCAATTAGCGTATCAATGCGCTGCTTCATTTGCTGCTCGTCCGTCCCCAGGGCACTGAACCATTCCGGCATTGGCTCTGCATTCTCATCCCCAATGTGTTCTTTGGCATCATCGACCACTGCCTAATTAATTAATCACTAATTAACTGAGTATTCAAAAGGCAAAATCAAATGCCACCTTGAGCAAATCCTTCAGAAGGGCTCTGACATCTTCGTCCCAATTTGGCAATGGCCACACATTGTAGAAAAGGCCAAAGTTGATTTGAACGGCGATGTGCTTGTCTATCCATTTTTGGAGGAACAGAAATGGAATTTGTGGAAACATTTCGATCATCATGTCGGTCGTCGACTGAACGGTTGAATAATCATTAATGAATGCTTTATAGAAATAGAAAATTAAAAATAATTTTTAATTAATCTTATTAATGTTTTGTTCAACTTACAAATCCATCGCTGCGCATTGTTTTGAGCCGTTTGATAAGCATTTCAATGGACAGTCCGGCCTGTTTTGCCCGCGTTCTTTCGTCAATGCATTTGTTGTGGAACATTAGCATTTTGCGTGCGATTTGACTTCTGTGAAAATCCGACCCTTTGCTGTGTTCGTACGTCTCCAAAAATGCTAAATTTAAATTTCCACTTTTCAAAATTTAAATCCATTTTATTTTTTATTTTTTTTTGATTCGATTTACTTACTGAACAGTTCGTTGTCAATGTGTCGGTTTGCCACGTCATAAACACTGATCGCATTGTCCGCTCGGCCCGCGTAACTTTTGAAGTGTTGTCGCAATGGCATTTCGTGGACCGGCGCACAAACACTCGCGTAAAAATTGTCACAGCGTTCGCTTTTCCGCGCGTCGGTCGTCGCATTGTCGCGCGTGCGCAGCAGCGGCCCCAACGGCGGGATTTCGTAGAGACCAATGCGCGAAAGGGAGGCGGAAAGGGCGGGGGAAGAAGCTGAACAACACCAAATTAAGCAACATTAGCAATGGTAAATGGGTAATTAGGCAAATAATTGGTCTTATTAATCATTGAAATTAAAAAAAAGGCTTACATTGTGCTGCTGAAAAATAAAGGTTTGAAAGAAAAATTATGTTGGTAAATAATAATAAATTAATGTGAGAAATTCTCATTTTCCTTAATTTATGAGAGATTAATATTTTATACTTTTAATTTGCTGGAAGCTTTAAAGCATAAAAATATTTTTGTATATTGCATTTTAAAATTATTTTTATTATAAATAACAATTATTATGAATTTCGAATTTCTTTTAATGTCCATCCGATTTCAGCATGTTTAAATAAGGTTTCAATCCCATACAAATGTATAATTAAATCAGTAAGAAAGGCAACATTTTGCTGTGTTATTCGCATGATATCCCCAGGGGCAACCCATTCCCTAATAATTTATTGTTCATTAGTGTGTGTAATGATCTAATTAAGCCACAATTATTAAGAGCATCATGATAATCGCATTACCACTCATTCGCTGATCAGCTGCTGAAGTGTGAATGTTTTTGTCGCGATTTGCCTTATAAATATTGCTTTTTCGGCCGCTTCTCTGCTTCTGATCGCCCATTAATCATCGGTCCGCCGTTCGCCTCCCCCGCTCCGCTTTATCAGAGGCATAAATCATAAAAAACTGTCCACAAACATTCGACGGGCGTGGATTTGATCCTTTTCGCTGCTGCCGACGACGGTCAAATGGAAAAGGCGCAATCCATCGGCCGATTAGGCGGGGGGGGGGGAGACGGATGATCAGAGCAATCGGCAGGATCAATCAACCCCGTTGGTGTCAACCTGTTTACTAATCAGCCATTCTTGGTCACCGACAGCAAACAGTCCGCCAACGAAATGCAAAAAGAAAGTCCCATCTGTGAACAATGAGTGAGCAAAACGCATCATATTAAGCAGGATTTGGACACCACCGAATAAATTAATTAATGAAAGCATTTAAAATAAAAAGTCAAAATGTTAAGCAAAACTGATCAATGAAAAAGAAGGTCACATACGCACTGTTAACCATAATAGCGGATTTACGAAAAAAAAACTTACAATTAGCATCACCGATTTGTCATAATTTGCTTAATTTCTCTACAAAACGCATTACATTAATTTAATTCTTTTTTATTATTATTATTATTAAATGAAAAAACACCTTCCCAACTCACGTCATTCGTTAGTTGGCACGTGGCATGTGACTTCAAAAAACAAAATAAAAACAATAATAATAATAATTATTATTATTATTATTATAATGTTAGTGGTGTCTCAATGCTAAAAAACATAATATTTTTAACGGAAATAAGAGCTAAAAAATAAAAGGGCCCTAAAGAAAAAGGAGAAATCACACGACAACATAATAAATATTTTCGCACGAGAAAATGCGAAAAATTTTGTATAAAAGTGAACGCATTTCACTCAATCTCAATAACAAATGTTTAATAAAATAAAATGCATTTTTAAATTTAAATTTTTCATGTTTTAGCAATTCCAATATGTTTCGTTGTTTTTCTTTGCCTTTTTGCGATTTTATCGCCATTTGTGAATAATTTTGCTGGAAAAGTGCATTTTCATTGATCTTAAAAAATATTTTTTTATATAACAGAAAGAAATTGAAATGCTTTTTAATGCTGAATATTTTTTCATTCTCTATTTTGCCTTTTTGTTCTGCTCCGCCGATGCCTTGGGCGATAACCCCTCAAATGGACCCGTCATTTTAAACCCATCCAAATTTGTCCATAATCATCGGGAAAATGAAATGTCGGAGCGGAACCCCTTAAAAGACCAAAATTTTGGCAACAAATCGGCAAAACCGATTGCTGCTGATAAATACTCCCAACTTGTTGGGCCGTCAACGAATGTGGCAAAAGAGTGGTTGGAGCGGAACAACCCAAAAAAGGTAAAATCACCGAGCAGAAAAGACACTATTGGGAAGATTGGGAAGTCGAGATTGCAAAAGTCATCGACGAATGATGAGAAAATGGAGAAAGAACCACAATTGGCAAAAGGTGTTTGGAAAAGTTTAATTGAAAAAGCAAAAAGGGTTTTATTTAGCTGGCACTTTTGCTAGCCATCGATTGGCATCATCTTCTCCATCATCGGCATCTGCTCACGACATGACCAAAGCAAACAGATACGGCAAAAGTGCCGTTTACAGCTCACGCGTGGGCCAACCGGTCGGCCTAACACGGAACGCGACAGGGATTGGACGAACTGTAAACTTGGACAAAAAAGTGCCGAGCCACGGATTTGCAACTGGAGGGTTCTCAAGCCGACTAATGGAGGGCATGGCAAACATTAATGCCAGAATGAATATGAAAAAGAACGCGTTGCAACCATTTTAAATGGGAAAAGGAAGCCTTTTTAGAAGGACAAAGCGTTTCTGAAATTGTTGTGATTGTCGTTAAAAACTGTTAAACATTTTATGCTATGCATAATTTTATTTTATTAAATTAAAAAATTGCTCATTAGAATTTAAATTTTTATTTATTTTTAACTTTCTTAAAAAATTCGTTTTATTTCAATTCTTTTCTTTTCTAAATTCTTTTCAATTGCTCGCAACACTTTTCTTTCGGCCGATTAGACTTTGGCCATTTGTCATTCATTGGACAAAAAAAGGATTTTCTGATTGTCAATGCTTTTACTAATTAGTTAATTAAGAATTAATTGTCGTCTTTTGTTCGGCCATTTTTAAGAGCTAAAGGGGGCGGGACAGGCTGAGAATGAAGATTGACACAATCCACCCATTCTTCATAGCTTTATCTTTAGTCCCCCCTTCCGCTTGAGCTTTTGACGGGGGTGGAGGGAATAAGTGCTCATTCATCCTTTGCCCGACAGTCCGCGGGGGGGGGGAATCATTCCCTTCCCTTCCCTTCCCCCGGGGGAGGGGCGATCCCGGAAGAACCCCGAGAACAAACTTATCCCTCTCCAGCTGCTCTTGAGTACCACTTTTTTCTCTTAAAGCATATCATTATCCAACGGACAGAGCGCACAACTGTTGTCGGAAGCGGACGAAAGGCGGGGGGGAGAAAAAGCATCCGAAGGATGGGCCGAGAGAACCATCTGTGATGCGTTAGTGGGGCAGTGATTGTTGGTTGGTGGCCAGCCATTTGGCCAACTTAAAATGCGATGTGCCAAAATCATTTCCCGCCTATGACGAAGAAAAAAAGGGGGCGGGAAGGGGCGGGGGATGGTCGAAAAGCCAACAAATAACGCCATTTTACAACCTCCAGATGGCCGGACATTTTCGTAATTTTCCTACAAATAGCGACGATTTTACGTGTTAAAGCATACTTAAAATTTAACAGCACTTAAAAATAACTGACATTTGTTTTATTATTCTTCTGCTGCTGCGTGATGGTCGACTTTTCGATTAATTATTGCGTCGATTTGAAAAGTGCTGACGGCACAGTCCGTGGCGGTTCGTTGGACCGACTGATGTCAATGGCACAGAACGGTAGCTACAACGGCACAACGATGGAATTTGTTGACAAAAAGCTCTCGGGACAATCCGATGTCACAATGGTACCAGACGAAGAAGAGGCGAAGAACGAGGACACAATGGATGGTGGTCAGAGAGCGGGCTGTTCAAATTACCAAATCAAATTTAGAAGTGGCCACTACCAATTTCGTTTATCGTCCGTCCTGCCCTCCGGCGCTTCGACCGGTTGAATTTGACACACTTTCGGAAGGCGACAAAGCCGAATGTTACGAGGAGGAGGAAGATGGAAACCAGCAGGCGGAAGAGGGGGGGGAAGAAGAGGAAGAAGAAGAAGAGGAGGAGGAAGAAGAGGATGATGATGAGTATGAATATGTGTATGAGGAGGAAGAGCAGCAGCAGCAAGACGAGAACGGAGACGGACGACAGCCGGGGGCAGTGGCGGCAACGATCAAAGAGGACGAAGACGGCGACATCAAAGTGGTCATGGAACTCCCGCCCAAGAAGCGGACCAGCATTCGTCGCAAGAAGTTTTCCGCGTCGCGTTCGCCTGCGCCCGAACGCGTGGACGGAGCACAAGCGGAGTTGGACGCAGAGGTGCGAATTTGACAATTGATGGTCAGCAAGCATTTTGGATATGCAAAATAAATCAGGTGGAGATCAGCGAAGTGATTGCGCTGCATTACTTTCGCAATCCGTCCGTCTTCGTGCGTAATCCGTCCGTTTTGGTGCGACCGCAAGTGTTGGGCCGCAATGCCGCGGGCGGAGGCGATGGCACGCATTTTGCCTATTCCAATGGCACGCGACGATACCATGCGAAACCGCTGCTTTTTGTGCAACAGCCAAGCGTTATGGAGGATGACGAGCAGCCACAGATGGGCGACATGCCTCCGCCGCCGTCGCCGCACGACGACGGCACGGCACAGGACGCGGAGGAGTATAAAATGATGAAGCGGTGGTTGGACCCATTGGGTGGGCAATGAAAATAATGAAAGCATTGAAAATAAGATAAATGCATCTGATTGACATCAAATCACCAATACAAATTCAGTGACCATTGGCACCGGCGCATTTGGACGTGTTCAGTTGTGCCAACACCGACAGACCGGCAAATATTACGCACTGAAATCAATGTGAGAGAAAAAGAAAATGCATTTTGAAAAGCCATTTTAATTGAAGGTATATGCCAACAATAATTGAGAGGAAACAGGTGGAACATGTGCACCAGGAGAAGCGCATTTTGCAGAACCTGGCGCACCCATTCATTGTCCGACTGTGAGCTTAATGACAATCATTTAAATATTTAAATGCCTAATATGATTTTCAGTTGGGACACGGCCAAAGACCGTGCCAATTTGTACATGGTTATGGAATTTCTGCCCGGCGGCGAACTGTTCGCCTATTTTCGAGCATTGCGCAAGTTCTCCAGCACTGTGGTCAAATTTTACTCAGCAGAGATCATTTTGGCACTTGAGTATCTTCATTCCAAACAAATTGTAACATCGTGGCAAAACGGAAATATTTAATCGACAAATAATTCAAATTTTAGGCTTATCGCGACCTAAAACCGGAAAATCTGATGGTTAGCATCCACGGACACATCAAACTAACGGATTTTGGCTTTGCAAAAGTCATCCAGAACAAGTCAGTCATTGAGTTTGTGTTGCATTTTTTCAGCTTTTTTTTGTCCCTTCTCAATTTGCCAATTAATCCATGGCCATCATCCCCCGGCACATTCTTTCAAATGATCTTTAGGCCAATTGAGAATCGCATAATCCAAAAATGCTTTCCCATTGGCTAATAACAGCTGTTCCCTATAGCACTTTCTGATCACAAAGATCGACCGAATCATTGTGAAAAAATCGTGAAATTTGTCAGAAAAGCTCACAACTGAATTAGCCCATCCGCCGAAGTTTCGATGGGAAATGGGCAAATTCATTTGTCAGTTGGAAGAAACTTTTGGCCTCGATAATTTAAAAAAAAACGTCCTTTTAGCCGAGGAATAAAAAAAAATGCGTTGGCGGATGGGAAATTCGCAGCCCAATGATTTATTGGGATAGAGTAAAATATTTCGGATTAAAAAGGGAAAATGAAAGGGCGAATCGATCGATAAAAGAAATAAAGGCAATTAATTATTAAATTAATTAAGAGTCAAAAAAAGTACACAATACTAATAAAATAATGGAATCAAAATAATTTTTTTAAATTTTATTTTTTTATAATTGCGATAAATCAACTCGGGATTATTAGACTTTAATTAATTGGTTAATTAATTGAATAAGCCATTCAATGCTTTGAATGTAATGTTTCAGAAGTTACACTCTGTGCGGTACGCCGGCTTATTTGGCGCCCGAAGTGTTCGAAAGAGTTGGCCACAACCAAAGTGTGGACTATTGGGCATTGGGTGTGCTCATTTACGAATTAATGGCCGGAGACCAACCATTTTGGGGCAAATGTCCGGAGGACGTGTACGAGCACATTCAGGAGACGAAGGAGAACGGACTGCGCTTTCCGAGGCGGACATTCAGTCCAAATGCAAAGTCAAACAAAGCGAAAATAAATATAATTAAAAAAATGCTTATTTAAGAGATATCATCCGTGGATTGTTGTGCATTGACCCTAAACAACGGTTGGGCTGTGATCAGCTGAAGAAACACCCGTGGTTCAGTCAGTACGAATGGACGGAGCTGTCCAATCGGAATTACAAGGCATTAAAATTATTATAAAATTATAATTGCTTATTTTAAATCGTTCAAAATTTAAAAGTTTTATCCTTTTTGCCATTTAGCCTCCCTTCGTGCCAACAATTTACCACGAAGGTGACACCGGCAACTTTGACTCTTACCAAGAGGTTGAACACATGGCACCGGCCAAGCAGTGCGAGTTGGACCTTTTTGATGAGTGGTGATTAATGCTAAAGTTGTTTAATGATGTGTAATCAATCACACACTGATAATTTGCCCATCGGTCCTTCAATTAAATTTAATTATATTCTAATTTTTATTTTCTCACTTTCCCTTTTCGTTCGTTTCGTTAGTTTTGCGTTGTTAAAAACCAATGGTTCTTTGTCATTTTTAATTTGAACCTTAATGCAAAAGCATTAGTCGCTGCAAAGACTCAAAGAAAGAAAGGTCATAATCATTTTCGGATCACAAAATTAGCGCCCCCAACGGTGGTCATTTGGGCGTTCGTTTAGCTGACAACTCCATCAGCAGCAGAGACAGCCGCAGCATCAGCAGGGGAAGGATGGGTCCGCTTCATTGCCTTTTGGGGTGAAAGTGCGGCGAAGTGTCAGCCGCGTCGCCAACGGCGATTCCGGGAGGACCCCTCGGGGGGGGGGCATGCGATGATCCGCCCAATCCAACCCCACTGGTCACCGCTCGTCAAATTCCCTCTCCCCCTTCGCCCCGCCCCGCCACTCATCCGTTGCCCTCCCTCTCCTCCGCCATGGAAATGCCCTCCTCCTCCGCTTTTTCCGCCCTCCCCCATTTCACCACTTCATCCATCCGTCATCCTTCTTCTCCCACCGCGCCCTCCCCCCCTTCTCCTTTTATCCCTAACGGCGTTTTCATCCCCCGCCTCTTTTCACATCGCTTCGATTCCGGACGATCAAAGCAATCAATAAAATGTATTCATAAAGAATTATGACCGACCTCGATTTAGCACCACCGGGTCTTGGAATGGACGCATTACCTCGCCGATACGGTAGCTTGTTGAACCGGAACACTGTAAAATACAGTAAAAAAGTAAAACGCCTTACGCAGTCGGGAGGTTAATTAAGGTAATAATAAGAGCAATTTGTTAAAAGCAGAAGCAGCGGACGGTCGCCGGTGTTCCGACAGAATGACCGACTGCTGGGAAAAAGAGTGATTACCTGCAAATATAAAATCAATTACATAGCTGAAAAACTCAAGCCCGAATTAAGAAGCAGTCAAATATCATTAATAAATTGTTTTTTATTTTGTTTATTTTGTCATGCTTTTTCAATTTAATTTCATAAATTCGAAAATGATTTTTAAATTCATTAAATTTTAATGTAACAATTGTTCTCTTTTCTTGTCCTTTTCGTACTTACAAATTTGTCCCTAAAAGTACATTAAGCCAAGCATTGGAGTGCACAATTATTCCCTCTTTACGCTCCGTGTCCGCTGCTCAGTGTGCTTCTTCTGCTGATCATGGTCCCCTCACGCTCCTCTTTCTCTTCCTCTTCTTCTTACTTCTTTTCCTCTTCCTCTTCTTTCTCTCTCTCTTTCTCTTCCTTCCCTTCCTTTGGCTCTTTTTTTCTCCCAATGCTTTTCCTTCTCCTCTCGCCCGGCCTTCGCTTTGATCACCGCCGTCATCACTCACTTTTGTCCGTCTGCTCAGCTTCTCCTCCCGGCGTCAACCTTGAGGACGTCAGCGCGGACGAGGACTACAGCGTATTGGTGGAACAGGAGACAAACAAACCGGCGAAGCAGGTCCGATCAAGCAGAGAGCGTATGGACAATTAATAACAAAAACTGCTGCTGATCACTTCGGACATATTAACGTAACGCAGATTTTTATTTTAAAAAATATTATACTTTAAATTTAAATAAGTTTGATATTTAAATATTTTGTCATTTAAAATTTCGAACTATTCCTACTCAGGTAATTCAATCATTGGTCGACAACTTTCTGAACAAAGGCACTGTCGTCGACGGAGTGCCGCCCCCAGTTGGACTCGAACAGCCCGAAAAGACTGTTGCAGAACCATTGAAGCTGAACAAAGAGGCGCAGGCACTGGTCAACTCGAGCGACTTTTGGAGAACGACAAATTTAGAAGTACAACCAATCATTGAATTAAACTAATGACTGACCATTAAAGAGACACACGGACCTAATTAACCATAAACAGGGTTACTGTAAACTTCGGGGAGTTACTGTGACAGTAATTAAAAGAATACTATGTTTTTTGTTATTAAAAATGTTTTAAGACCGACTCTTAGTTCCCTCATTTTGGCTATTATACTGATTACCCCTAAATGATCATCCCGTCTCATGCCCATACATTAATGCCTCCCCCTTTTAGCCCTCCGAGTCCATCTCGGACACTTCGCGGGTGCAGGCGTGGCTGAACGGCTACTCGGCCGAGCTGCAGCGCGTTCTCCAACAAATTGCCCAGGCGGGATGGAATTACTTCGCTTCTGCTTCATTCACCACGAAACAATATTTGGACGAGGCGGAAGAGGTGTTTGAACCAGCGAATCATTCGAATTGAATTTTAATTTTTCTAATTTTTTTAAAATTCCCTTATTTCTCTCGTCCTAAGGTTGGCCGTGCCTTTTTGCGCGCGAGTACGCTTCAAAGTCGTCAGTTCAATGCCTCTGTGTTTCCACTTGGGTCGGCACAACGAGTCCAATTGTCCATTTTGGCACAGCAGGGGATGAACTCGCTGGAGGCACGGGATTTGCATGAGTTCAACCGCATTCTGTTGGCCATCAACCAACAGTTCACCCACACTCAGCTGTGTGGTGAGCCAGGAAAAGGTATGACCATTTTATACCGTATACCATTGCTGTTTATATACCGTATACCATTTCTTCATAGGTTTTGTGTTCTTTTTTTGTATTTAGTGCCTACGGCCGGTGACAAAGCAACATGTCTGCTCAAATTCGCGGACCTTCCGTCCATGTTGTACTCCCAGAACACGGGCACAAATCAATGCTTGGAATTGTGGCAAAAATGGCGTTTATCGGCCGGCTCAAATCTCACACAAAGTTACGCCGAACTGATTGAGTTCAGCAACAAAGGTATGAACTCCGTTTTGGCCGTTGTATCATTCATTAATTGCGTGTTTTGAGGTGCCAAATTAAACGGTTACTCCGACGCCGGTGCCATGTGGCGTTCCGTCTATGAGCTTCCGGCACAATTCGGCTTTTACTCGGCCAGCCAAATCGACATCAGCCGCCAGATGGACCTTTTGTACAGCCAATTGGCTCCGCTGTACCAACAACTCCACTCTTATTTCCGCGCGCGATTGGCGGCAGTTTACGCGCAAAAAGCAAACGAAGACAGTGAAAAGGGAGGGCAGCAATTGAGCAGGTTAAACGGGTGTTAATTAGGGTAATTAGGGATCGTAAACAAAAAAGCATTTTTAGAGATGGTCCATTGCCAATTCATTTGCTGAAGAGTTTGAGCGGCGACAGTTGGACAGTGCATTACGAACAGACAAAGCCATTCCCCGAAGAAATGCCGGCGGAGGAACAGAAAATTGCCAATGAAATGGTCGACTCATTCCGAGCACAAAATTACACTGTTCGGACAATGTTTTCCAAGGTATTCTAAGGATGTTCAAACATCATTAATTTTTCATTTTTTTAGGTGTACCGTTTCATGAAATTCGTTGGCTTTGAACGGCTTCCCCGCACTTTTTGGACAAGTTCAATTTTTACGCGTAATTGGAGTAAGGACATGATTTGTAACCCGGCAACTGCGTATAACATGGTCAAAAACCACGGCATATGTTCGAATTCCCCTGACACTGTTTTAGATGAACGGACAGCAGGACGATTACCGGGTGAAAGTGTGTGCCCAATTGAGTGAGCAGGTGCAACAAAACACCAATTAATTAATTAAACGTTTTTTGTCCAACAGGACTTTGTCAATGCGCACCGTCTTTTGGCCAAACTTTACTATCAGTACGGTTCACGAACACAGCCCATTTTGTTGCGGGACGCACCCAACCCAAGGTAATTAATCAAAAAATGCTTATTTAATTATTTGAAAATTAAGCCTAAGCGCGGCACTCGCCGGTGCCTTTGGCATCGTTGCGCTTCATCCGGATTATCTGAGAGCACAGAAATTGGTGTCGGTGAAAACCGAGCGCAATGCCGAGGCAGAAGTGAATCGATTGTACAGAGAAGCGCTGGAAGACATTGTGAAGCTGCCATTTGCCATTGTAGCAGGTGAAAATGAGGAAAAAATTAATTAATATGGTAAAACAAAAAATGGCATTCATTTTTAGACAAATGGAGGTACGCGGCATTTGAAGGCCGAATAAACGCGTCCAATTGGTCAAAAGAGTGGTGGCAGCTTAGGTAAATTAGACAAATGAAGTAATTTCATTGGCATTTTCTGTATAAAATGTGAATTTCAGACAGCGTTACCAGGGCATTGTCGCGCCGCCAATGGCCGACCCGCGGTCCGTCGAATTTGACGCGGTCGCTTCGCCCGCAATTGGCCAACAACACGCGCCGGCAACACGCGATGCACTGGCATATGTCATTCAATTCCAAATTTTGAAGAAACTTTGTGGGGGCATCGATCAGTTGAGCGACGGATGTATGCCCAATCGGACGACAGCTAAAGTAAAAAGGGCGGGCAGTGATCTCTGATCAGTGACCGATCGGAGTGAATCCCTAATCAATTCCTTCGCTGTGATTGTTCAGAGTGTGCTCGAAGCAATTGCCCAAGGCGGCTCCATTTCGTGGCTTGACGCTTTTGAAAAATTGACGGGAACACGGCAACTTGGTGAGGGAGGAGGAAGGCACTTAATGAAATGCCCGAACATTTCTTCCCAAAGATGCCGGTCCCCTGTTGGAGTATTACGCGCCTTTGTTGGCGTGGCTGAAGCGCACGAACGAAGCGGAACAACGCGTGATCGGATGGGACAAATCGAAGGGCGAAATGTTCGCGGAGTACGCATCAGAAATGATCGGATTACAAAAATTAATTAAAATACTTAAATGCATCTTTAGCAACGAATTGCCCGTGCTGAAGGCACACTTCGAAAGTGACAACGCATTTGGCAGCGGAATAATGTCGCCGGACGGTGGCGGCGTGGGAATGGCCGGCGGAGAGGGCGCACCGATTGCATTCCCAGGCAATCGAATTGTGCAGCAGAAACGGACGGAATTTACGCGTTTTTAAATTCCAGGCCAAAGCTGCACGAGTGGGCAGGAGTGTCTGTTGGATTCGCATTGCAATGGCACCATTTGCGTGTGCCGCGAGGGATTGTTCACTTTGCGAATTGCCGACTCGTACAATTGTGTGCCTGGAGACCCGGCAAAAGTAACCCAATCAGTAATTGTTCATCACCAGTTCATGGCCTGAAAAAGAAAATTCGTTGAGAGGGAAATAAATATATAGGAACCTTTTTTTGCTCTCACTATTGCCAAGAAATTTATGGATTTGTGGGCAGATTTTGCGCAAACTAATTAAATTTATCCGGGTATTGGGTCCAACCGAATCCTGAAAAAGTGTTTCATAATTTTTCAATAAAAAAAGAAAATATTTTATGAAGAATTTGTAATTTAGAATTATTAAATAAAAACATTTTTATAAATTCAAAATTTTGAATTAATTTCAGAACATATAAAATTTGAAAAATTTTCATCGTTTTTTCTTGGTAAATTTTATTTCTTTAAATAAATATTTTTATTCAAAAGAAAAGGACATTTTAACTTTTAAAATAATAAATTATAATCATTAACAAATAAGCCTTTTTTCAAATAAATAGTCAATTTTTTTTTAACTAATTTTAACCAAAATGATCATTTAGTGGATTTTGATTCATAATTTTATTCAAAAAACTATTTTATTGGATTGGATTGAATCAGGTCTTGAAAAAACCGGGTACGCGCATAGGACCCGGCCGGGTACCCGGATCCGTCTAACCCTAATAAAAAGGCATCCTAGATGCGACAAAAACACTATTATTTGCTTTTCAGGTCGAAGAATTGTGCAAAAAAAAACATGTGGAAATCCATATAAATAATAAATTCTTCATTGAATTAGGCGTAAATCTAAAAATCTGTGCTTTTGCTTTGCGTAGGTGGGCTTTACCGACGATAACGGAGGCCTTGTGATCGCATTGAATCCAAACAACGAAACGGATGCCACCGATTCTGCCGCAAATAATGAACAAAATGTCGTTGTCAGGCCCAACGCAAATGACCAAAACGACCGTACAGTAAACCGAGCCTCTCAGCTACTGTATACGCCCCTTTGGGGGCTTGGAATTTTGGCACTGTTATCACTGACATTTTGTACAAATCACTGAATTGCATCGCTTTTGAATTTGATGAAGGCACATTTCCAATAAATTTCTGTGTTGAAAAAAGCGGGCGAGGGGAAGGGGGCGAATGTTTAAAGACAATTTTATTATTTAATTAAGACAAAATAATTGAGGCAATTGAGAGAGGAATTAAATAGGCAATGAAAATGGAATGATTGAGAATGGGCTTAGAATATAATCGAGGGAAATGCATGGGTTTATATTAGAGATCGGACTCAGAATCCGTCCCGAGTCTTTTTTTAATTTACCAGGATTATCGGGACCGAAATTTTATCGGGATGCCAATTGTAAGTCGTGATCCTCCCGACCATTTCGCCAATCCCACGGGATTGGAGTTATTGTATTCCATTTTTTGCTGCCTTATTGGCTCACTTCCGACACCAATTCTCTACTGAAATTGTTTGCACAAAAATTTAAGAACAAATGACAAAATAATATTAAATAAATAAGAAACATTTGAAAGTAAATAATTAATATGTTAATCATAATTTCCAAATGCTTCCGTCGCTATTGGCGTTCGTCGCCCGCGGCGCGGAATGGCAATTGGCAGTGTCCGTCGTCCCCACAAAAGGCGCTGTTGGGACAATTGGAATGCGAAAGGCAAGCTGAGAAAGGGACAGATGATGACAAAAGTTGTAACATTGTGCCGACTGAGTTTGTGCACGAATTGGCAATTGTTCGCTATGCAAACGCGCGACGGTTCGCATTGGCCGTCGAATTTGCAACTTTTGCGCCTCAAACAGTGCCCACCGACGCATTGTTCGAATTTGTGACAGTTTCTATCGGACGAACACCCTCAAAAAACCATTTTTCAATAATCCATAAATTAAATATTGCTTTAAGTCAGTCGTACGTACCAAGATGGCATTTTCCGTCCCGGCAAATGTTGGACGGACCTTGGCATTCTTCGTCTTCAAAGCACGACAATTCGCTACTTTTTTCACCAGGGCATTGTTTTACCGGCACGCAAAGCCCCTTTTGGTGTTCACGGAAATATCCCGGAAAGCATTGGCACCCCGCGCGGGCACATCGCTAAATTGGCTAATTACAATTTAAAAAAGGGAGATAATCCGTGCCCTTGGGCATGTCGGGGATGGGTCACTGCACGACGGCTCGCAGTCGCTGACGCATTGAAACCAAATTTCATTTTGTCTTGAGCACCTAACAAATTTGGATAAATGGAAATCCTATAATAATAACAGCAAACATCATGGGATTTAAACCGCAATGTTGGAAAAATTGGGGACAGTTCTGACGGTCGCTAATGATCACCCATTGGCACAGCAATCGGCGGCCCTGAGCATCGGGTCGCAGCTGTGATAAGTCAATTCAGGTTTAATGAATTTTTTAAAAATAAAATCTAAGTCATTGGCTGACCAATTCCCGCTGCTGCGTTGGATAATTAGGCCCAAACAATGATGGACAATTACTGTCACTGCCCTTAAGAACAATTCAATATATTTTAAATTAAATATATTTTAAAAAATGTCTGAATGATATTTTTCCTACATTTGTCGCATTCTGAGAAGTTACAGTTGTAAAAGTTATTAGAGCAAATAAAAGTGTCTAAATTAAAAAGTAAGTTAAATTTACTTTTGCCGTTCATTTACCGTTAATTTGTTGTGCTTTTTGCTTCCCATTTGAAAGGCTTGTTAGTTAATAAAATAAAATAACGTCCGTTTTTCCATTTTTCATTTGTTTCTTAGCAATGACTCAGAGAAATCATTAATGACGAATGAATGAATGAGTAATGAAACAGAAATCACAC
Organism: Heterodera glycines; assembly: GCA_004148225.2. Lineage (NCBI taxonomy): Eukaryota > Metazoa > Nematoda > Chromadorea > Rhabditida > Heteroderidae > Heterodera > Heterodera glycines. The sequence goes on from CP049707.1 coordinate 13,794,841, forward strand.
AGAATAAATTGGCCCATGAACAGCAGCAAATGTGTGGGTGCCATTTGAGTGTCATCGCCGCCATTCTTTGACCCCGGCAATTTGTTTTGTCCTTTATGGTTTGAAAATTGTGGACCGACAGGAAAACAAATTATACTTACTAATTAGTTGTATCTTGGAAAATTTTATTTAATGAAAAATGTCTCCAAATTAGAGAATTTCTCCAAAATAGGGGACAGTGGCGTAATACAGACAAATACTCAAAAAATTAATTTATGATTCACAAACGAAAACTATAAATAGAAGCTTTGGAATTTTAATTGTTATCACTTATGCATTTAATATCTTGGATTTTTGTAGCAATTAACCAATAATTAACATATTTTGTACAACTGTAAATATTTCACTTCTCTTTTTTTTATAATTTTCGGTTTGCTTTCATCGGAGTAACGGATGGACAGTAAGCATTGACCAGCTGAATGTTGTCCACTCCGCACGCCCCTTGGAAGGGTCCCTGGTTGCGACACTCGAAAATGATCTGAAATTAATTATCAAATGAATGAATAATGGCAAACACCCAGCTGATGCCTTAGAAAAATGCAAAAGAAATTTGACCTTTTTTGTGCCCTGGGGACACGTGGCCAAATAGTCCGTCCATTTTCGGCTCGAACGCTTCACGCCCAATTCGGTGGCAAACACACAATTCTCTTCTCGATCAGTCCGATCACAGCACACTCGCAATTGGAGAGACCTAATAAGCATTCAGGCATTTAATGATGCCAATCAAACAATTGATTAATTGCCTGGTCGCTTCCCAAGCTTTGAAACGGACGGTGGCCCTGTCCCCGCTCAAAAGGCGGCCGGTCAGCGTGGAGCGCTGGCCGGGCTTTAAATACGAAGCAGCGAAGCGTTGATTTCTCGTCGAAAACACTTCTGAATTGGATAGCGATAAAAGTTTAATTTAATTAAATCCATTAATGTTCTTTTTACTTAATCTGTCGTATTTTAAATCTGTTTTTGCATTGGTCTTGATCATAAATGGGACATCATTCTGCATTTCCTCAATTTTTTCGCTTGCGGGTTACTTACCCCTAGTTCCGACTCGCCCCCCCCCGCCCCCTCAACAAAAACTTGCCCGACTGTGAAATGCCGGTCAGTCTGTTTCGGTATCGGCCCACCCAATTGTGCCAACTTCGCAGCACCGTCCGTCCCCCCTGCGGCGGCTGTTCCTCCGTCCTTTGGGCCGTCTTTTTTTGCTTCGTTTTCGCCGTCGTCGTGTGCCCTTCTTCTTCATTGTCCGTCAGTAGCAGATTCTGGCCAAACTCGGTCATTTCGTCCTCCCCTTCGGCTTTTTCCTCCTCCTTCGGCTCCTCTCTCGCAACTTCGTCCTTATTCCTTTTGCTTCGCCGTCGATGCCGTGCCAATAGCATCGTCCGTGCCATCATATAGCGTCGGTAGCGCGGGTCGCTCGGGTTCAGCTCGTCCACGCTGCTCTCCCATTCGCACAGTGCACCTGACAAATTGACCAAATGAATGAGAGGGAATTCAATTAAAAAATTGAAATTTCAAATTGAATTTTCAGTTTCAAAATAATATTAAATTGTTTTTTGAATTAGCTGCATTTTGTATCCCATTGATCCTTTAAATGCCCTTCTTCACCTGTTTCAAAGTTGCAAGCGATGGCATCGCAAATGGCCTGCTCATCAATTCGTGCAAACTCTGCGTATTGTAAGTGTATTTTCTTTATTCCGCGTTTTAAATATAAATTACACAAAGTTCAAATGGCCAAATAAAAATCAAATAAATTTGCGTTTAATAAAATAAAATAATAATAAAAGTGATTCATTTCGCCAATTCCGACCATTGTTTTTCATTGCTTTGTACTTATTTCAATTAACGACCTTCCAAATTGGCCAAGTCTTCGTCTTCTTTGGGCTGCTCCTTCTTCGTCCCGTTTTTCCTCTGCCATTCCTTTCGCAAACGATCGCTCAATTGGCTGTTGCTAATCTCTCCCGGCCCCCGCTGCTGCTGCTGGTCATTGGCTTTGCCGACCTCCAATTGGGCAACCCCTTTCAGCTTCAATTCCGACGAGGATGGCTTCGCCGTTTTCTGACTCACTAAATTAAATTTATGTTTTTCGAGAGTAACGAGAATTTGAAGCCAAAATCTCAAGCAGAAAAATGTTTAACGAAAAATGAGCAAAAATTTCCGTCGGGCATAAAATGATTAATAAAAGCATAAGCCGTGTTTTTCTGTGCGTATAATGACCAAGACTCTCGAGTAAAATAATTCAAAGTCAATGTTTTCTAATTGCTTATGCTCCTTACCATTAGCCACTTGTGTTCGTTCCAATTGGTAGAAGCCACCACCCGCCGAATTTGGCCTTTGGCTTTGGCCATGCCTTTGCAATTGATGCAATTGCTGGGGGTGTTGGGCAGGGGTGTGTTTTTGCTTAAATTTAACATTTAATTTATTATTTAAATAGATCAATCTGTTGGATTCACCTGTTGATGCGGCTGTTGCGGTTGGTCAAATTGCAGCTGCTGCTGTTGTTGTTCATGGCGATGATGTTGAGGCGGATATGGGTCCTGCTGTGGTTTTAGTATTTGTTGCTGTTGTTGAATGATGTGCTGAGACTGTGCTAATTGTTGCTGTGGGAAGTGTTGTTGATGTTGTACTGCGTGTAATTGTTGCTGTTGTAGATGATAAAAATGATCTGCCGCTGCTGATGGATTAAACTGTTGCTGCTGCTGATTAAACTGATGATTATTGCCATGTTGATGATGCGTTTGCTCTTGCCGATGTTGTTGTTGCTGTTGTTGTTGCTGTTGTTGGTGTTGTACCTCATGTTCCGTTGTTGATGTGTCTACCAAAACTGTCTTCAGTTTGTTCAGTTCCGTTGTTGAAGTCGGTTGATTCGTCCCAATTTTTCCTTTTGCTGTTATTTTCACTGTCATTGTCTGTCTTGCGGTCGTTGTTTGGTGCTGTTGCTGCACATTGTTTGGCACTGATTGTACTGCTTGATGTTGTTGGTCTTCCCCTTTCACTGCGCTTTCGCTAATATTCCCATGACTTTTGTGGCCTTTTTGGGGTTTTTCCGCCTTTTTATGTTGCTGATGGCCTTCTTTTAGTGCCGTTGCCTTCTTTATTTTTTCCACTATTTTATTTATGGCCACTGATTGCAAATTTCCGCCACCGTTGGCCAATGCCTTTGGCGTCCCTTCGCCTTTTGGCTGAGGCGAAAATGATGAAGAAACGCGTGCCCGATTCTTCTGTTTGGCCTTTTTGTCCTTCTGCAAAATTTTCTTGGCCTTTTGCAAAGTGCCGGACTCAATTTCCAACTCTTTTAAGCCGGCTTTTCCTTTGCCCGTGGCAATTGTCCGCTCGATTTGCTCCAATTCCTCCGCCAATTCGGCCAGTGTCAGCTTCGATTTCGCTTTTCCCACATTAAGCGTGTTTTCCTCTTCGGCTGTTGTCTCATTTTTGTTGGTATTATTTTCCTTTCCATCGGTTGGCCTTCGGTTCCTTTGGCCATTCGGAATTGGCACTGCTGTTGTGTGTTCTTCCTCTTGTGCCGTGCTTGCTTTTTTCTCCTCTGTCGTCTCATCCGTCGCTTTTCCTCCATTTGTGGCATTTTCGTCTTCGGCATTTGATGCCGTTTTGTTGTTGTCCAAATCGAGTCCAAAGTCAATGTTGGTCCCATTTTGGGGCTCCTCTTCAATGAAAGTTGTTGTGCCAGCCGCTTTGAATTGAGACGGCGTTTTGAAACGATGTGCCAGCCCCATCCGCTTCATTTTCTTTTGGAATTCGTGTTTGACCGTCTCATATCGAGATCGGATCTCGCGCAACGCTGTGCTAAGTTCGCCCAGTTCGCTTCGCTCTTGCTCAGCAAATTGGCTGACATTGAGCACTTTGATCTCCGACAGATCATGGTCCAACGTTTTAGAAGCCGATTTTGCTGCTGATGGCTGACCCTCGGGCTAAATTAAAAATTGAAAATGCCTAAGTAAGAAGGCCTAATTAGTGTCAATTATCATTTTCCAAATTGCTTTATTGTTTGCCTGTGCCGACTCTTTGCGCCGTTGGCTTTCCAATTTTTCCATGGCTGAGTCCGCCTTTTGCACCGCCATGCGCATTTCGGCCATCAGCTTCTGCTCCTCCGTCTGCCAATTCGCCTCCATTTTGGCCGCCCTTTTCTCCTCCTCCTCCTCTTTGTTCTGCTGATGATGCTGTTCCGTCTCCTTTTTCGTCTCTTTTTTTTCTTCTTTTGCTGTTTTTTCTGTTTTTTTGATCGGGCACCTGGCCAATTTTGTGAACGCAATAAATTACATAATTTGAAGGTATTTTCAATTGGGCCCTAATAAATGAAATGATAATTACCAATACGACTGATTGGACAATTGGCGGTCGAATGGTCGCCTTCAGTTCGAACTGCGGTTGTGTCAGAATTGAGTCTGCCGATGTGGTCGGGAATTGCGTTGGAGTGCTTCTACTTGCAGAGGATGGCACTTCAATGCAGAAATGGACAGAGTTTAACGAGCAAAGACCAAAGTAATAATGAAAGCGTCTTTTCGAAATTCAGACATTGACTGATTGCTTCAGTCCACGAATTTCACCTTCTCCCCGTTTTCGTGCTCACCTTCTCCCCGTTGATTGTCTGCTCCAATTTCGATGGTTTGCACCGACACTTTCTGATCTGTTGATCGGTCTTCATCTGCCGTTTCTTGGTGTTGTTGTTGTCCTTGGTCCAATTTCTGATCACGATCACTTCCACTTTTGGCCCCAATGTTCCGCGGCGCCGGGTAAATGCTCCATTCGTTTGGCAAAATATTCACATTGGTCAACAGTTTCGGTCTGATCAGCCTTTGCCCCTCCTGAGGCTGCTTTAGCAAAGTTTTCAGCTGATCCAGCATTTCTTGACGTGTGCTTATTGGGCCCTGGCATTAAAAAGACAATGCTTTTCCTCTTTATTGCGCTTAATTACCTCTTCATTGTTTTCCCTCTGGCCAAATTGACCCCGGCGCTGCTTCCTAACTTGCTTAAGCAAAAGTGCCAATTGTCTGTCGGTGAGTCGCCTCAACGGTCGCCGCAATGACTCGTGAAGAGCACTCTGAGACTAACAATTAATTTTTAAAGATTATTTGACAGGGAATACCTTCGATCGCCTTGGTCCATTTTCAGTGTATTCAAGAGCCACACTTTCTGTCAATTGATCACTTGCGTTTATCGCCGCAACTCCATTCAAAATCCCAGGCACTTTGACAGGCACTGAAGGGAAATCATAGCGGTTAATTAGTTAGTTCGTTTATAGTTTTGAAAAATAGTTTATTGATGTTGGCATTAAAACGCTCTTTTAAAATGCCACTGCCTTTTCGTTGCCTCTTGGTTTTGGCATAATTTGCTAAATGCCCCCGCCCCCTCCCCACCGTTATCAGACGGGGCATCCACCGATGCCAATGGCTGCGCCTCTCTCGACCCCGTGAGTTCCTGCTCCTCTTCGTCGATCGATGCTGCTGGTGGAAGCTCAACAGCACCGACACCGAATGGGACCGAATTGGAAAGGGGCCGCCAGGGCTCAGCGCCTTTGTATAAGTGCACCGGATGCCGACGAATGCTTTTCCCCTGCTCTTCCTCTCCTTCGTCGGCTTCTGCCCTTCCGCCGTCGGCACTTCGTTTTCCCCGCGGGGAATGTTCATGAGAATGGCTGTCGTCGGAACCGTCCCCGTGTTGGTGGTGCCGGTGATCGCCCGCGCATCCGTCCCCTTCCCGCCGATGTTGGCCTTGTCGCTGCGTTTGTTCTGTTTCCGCTGCTTTACAACCGACTGAAAATACCAATGAATTGTTTAAAAAGAGTTAAAATTGTTATTCTTTTAATCAAAAAATAATTCTCTCACCTGCATTTAAAAGGATGCTGCACAGCGAGAGAATAACGACGACCGATCGAAATTTTCGTTGCCGCTGCATGGAAATGTTCCGATCGGTGAATTTGCTAATGATTTTTTAGTAAATCTCTTCCGAAAATCCGGTTTGACTGCGGTCTACGAAATTATAAACAAAATTAATTGAAGGACGACGAAAGGTCACTGAGGGAACGGCGGAGAGAGCGAAAGTCCGCAGAAGGGAGAATGGCGGAAAATGCCAAAATGAAAACAGTGCCAAAAATCACAATTTTATTAATTAAATAAAATTATGAGATTTTACAATAGAAAAGCCTTCTCCTTTCGCCTGTAATAATAATTATTCACTTTGTTTTGTCATAGAAATGGACAGAAAAAGAAAGATTCCCAAATTGGACCGGAATCTCTTAAGCAGAAATTATTTTATTTTCATGTTAATTATTTGGCAAAAAGCATATGCGCAAATTTGGGTGGTAAAGCATCGCTTTTCTCCCTAAATTGGGACGAAAATGATGTCCATGCAGCGAAGTGGCGGAAATTTGGTGGGTCCATTATGACTTTGACTTTTGTAGCGCCTTTTTCATAGAGCGGATTAATTCAAGCGGAAAAGAACTGATGCTGCTGCTAATGATAGTGATAACTCTGATCACAAGGTGGATTTGCTTATCAACTGGCCTTTTGCTGGTGATCAATCCCACGGGGACTCCGTTGGCTCTCGCTTCTCTTTTGCTGTGATAAAGCTTTTCCTCCGGGCTTTGTCGCTGTCATCCCTCGGCAACTTCCTCCAGGAAATCCCTAAAACACACAATACAAATAAATCTCGCAAGAAGACTCGCGTAACAACCCATCCTTTTTTTTAAAAATAACCCAAAAGCTCTAAATTGGTCATTTTTTAGACAAAATCTGTTAACAAATAGCATTAAAATTACAGAAACATTTTCCGGCGGCGCTTATCGACGCCGCCGAACCCCCCTGTCCCCCAAAAAAAGTTCTTTTAAAAACAAAAAAAGTCGTCTTGCTAAAAAATCGCAAAATTTGGCAGTTTTTGGTAAAAACTGTTAACAAATTGCACTCAAATTTTTAAAATTTTTCCATGTCGGCACAAAGTCCTTGGAAAAAGTGCGCCGCGAAAAAATGTTTTGGAAAGCAAAAAAAAAAGTGATCAAAATCGATCCACTGATCATGAAAATGATTTTAATGAGGTACGTTGCAATTTAAATCAGGCGGATACAACGAGTAAAGTGCATATTATAATTTTTCTGCGTTTAATAAATTGATTGTCCTTCAAATTTGTGCATTAAAAATATTTTTGTGAGTTTTTAATTAAATTTTCGAATTACTCCCGCTCCCGCCCGGGACTCCCGTTAAAATTGGACGGGATTTTAACGGGAGCGGGATTTTTACGGGATTCCCGTTCGGGACTCCCTCACATCCATCGGGGCATATTAAGCGGATAATGAAAAAGGAAAGGGAAGGGAGCAGAGTCACCCACCCCTCTCTTCTTCTCAGCAAGTCGCACTCATCAACGACGCTTCCTTTATTTTATGAGATCATTTTCCGAAAAAGCGTTGTGAGTCCGATGAAAGGACAATTTTTGAGTTTGAATTTGAGTGTAATGGAAGTCATTTCATTGTTTCAATGGGAAAATCAATTTTAATCAAAAAGAAAAAGCGTAAAAATTTTGCATGAAAAATAAGGTGCAAATTGGACTCAATTTTGATTAAACAAAAGAGAGAAAATGTATTTGATTATTATCAATTGAATTTGGAAAATGTCAGATTGGAAATGATGGGACGACTTTATTTGAACCGAAGTCCCACAAAAGGAGGAACCGAAACGGACACGGACATGTTGAGTCCCACAAAATTGGACACTTAAAATTTGCCATTGAAAATTAGGCAAAACATGAGGTTTTAATTATTAATTGGCCATTTTAGTGAGGACATTTTAGTTACAATCAAAGGCAGTTTTTCAAGACTCATTAACTGTTAACAGAAGATGAAAGTTTTCTTCAAGTACATTAATTTATTTTCCATTTCAAGGACAGATAAAGCTAAAACATATTTCCGTTTCAAAATTTCACAAAATGACGCATTTGTCAAACTGAACAAATTGAGGGATTAACGAAAAAAAATAAAAATTTAATTTGCTTAGCTGTGATTCTGTGATTTGAATGGGAAATGAAAGCACATAAAAGGAGCGAATGAATCAGTGAAATTATTCAACTTTAATTTGACTGTGCTTCCGAATTGTCAAAATCATTAATTAATTTATCGCAAAAATGGCCAACAAATTGTTAATTGCTGCTTTTATTTTGACAATTGCCATTTTTGTCAATGGGCAAAGTGAGGCGCCGAACAATTCGTCGGAAATGGCATCGGAGGAGAGCAATTCGGAAGAGTCGGGCAGTGAGGAGCAGCAGTTCAACCCATTCAAATTTCGGCCATTTTTTGGTCCCTCGTCGTCCAACAGTTCGGCACCGCCGCCCTTCGGCTTTTGGCCCCCTTTTGGACGAATGCCGCCATTTAAAGTGCCTTTTGGCCCCTCTTCGTCCAATGGTTCGGCACCGCCGCCCTTTGCCTTTTTGCCCTTTTTTGGACGAATGCCGTCGCCATTTAACCGCCCCGCCAACCGACCGCCGTCTGACAATTGATCACTTTTTGAGTGATTTGTGTCCGTCGATCAGTGCGAAATGAAACGGATGATGATTTACATTTGCTATTCATTTTTGAATTTAAAAAGAATATGTTGCATAAATTTATTCAGGCACTAACCTTCCCTAATTATCATTTTAAATTATTCTCCTTCTCCATCTGGGTTTTTAGTAAAATTTTAAAAAAAAATCGATTCTCGGGGGTCAATTCTCAGTCACAGCTCTCGAGTCTCGGAAAACCTTGACTCTCGAGCAGGCCTTATCAAATCAACAGTTTCTTCGAATATGTTGCATAAATTTATTCAGGCATTATTAAACTTCCATAATTACCATTTCTAATGAATTTAAGTTTTTTTGGTTCACCGTCTCCAAAAAAAAGGTTCTCAGGATCAATTCTCCGTCTCAGTTCTCGAGTCTCGGAAAAATTTCTCTCGAGCAGGCCTTATATCAAATCCCTAAAAGAAGTTACAATTTTTGAATTTACTTTTTTTCTCGCTCATTTAGTCTCGAAAATTTTTTTTTCAAATTTTCCAGAATTTCTTCGAACGCGTTTATCGGACAATACGGAGCCATCTTTCATTTATTTCAAAAATCCTATAATTTGCAATTTGGCCAACAGTCGTAAAAAAGAATAGGGATTGTTGTCGGGGGCTTTAATAATGTAGTTGCAGCACGCAGCAAAGACAACAGCCAAAGCAAACACAAAACACTGCCAAATGCCGAAGACAGTTATTTATTTCAAATTAATAAAATAACAAAACGCCAAATATATTTTAAATCTCAATATTATCACACAACTGTAACTTTATGTAAATATAAAATTGAGAAATATTTAAAGTGAAAATGATAAAAGCGCACCAAAAACAAAAGACAGAAATAAAAAACCAAAAATTCAAACAATAAATTACAAAAATAAAATTTCGTTGGTCGAGTTGAGAAATTTCCCTTAATCAAAAATTTAACAATTGTTTTGCTTAGAATTCCTTTCACAGTAAGAAATATTAAAACCCATACAAATCATATTTATTTTATTCAAAAAACAATATAATATAAAAGAAAAAATAATAAATAAGTGCCATCAGCCGACGACTGCGGCCGCTTGGCACCAAATGCGTTCGCTGACCACGTTACAGTAGCCGTGGCCACTGGAGCTGAGGTGGACCTGAGCATACGGTAGAAATAAGCGACGGATTTGAGACGGAAAGGCAAGAGTTATTGTTGTAATTGTTGCTCAATTGTTTGTTTAAATCCTCCAAATCCCTCGGCTCACCTCATTTGGCAGCGGCTCTTTGCCTTCCGCGCGTCCCTCCCCCGCCATTGCGCACATCACCAAAAATTTGTTGTCCGGAAAGCGTCGGAGGAGCGCCTTTTGGACGGAGTTCACCGATTGGACGTCGTCGAGTGGCACAATTGCCTTAACATTTTTCCGGGTTAGCTGCTGAGTTTAGCACTTTTTCCCACATTTTCCATTAGCTGTTGCCACTCCGTCTGTGGGCACGGCGTTTCTTTCCCTCTGAGCAGCGGCTGAACGGCGGCCTAAAAATTCGAATTCGAACTGTTAAAACATCTCTCCCCTCAATCGCTCGCCTCTCTCCGCCGGCGCCGTCCGCACCCTCCGCATGATGGCGTGCATTGCATTGGTGCGGCACAACACATTTGCTGTTGTTGGCAGCACTCCATTTTCTGCATGGGAAGTCCCATGCCATTGGCCGGGGGAAGTGCCAAAAGGGCGAAAAGGAAAAGCGGCAGAACGAAGCGGCAAGCGGAGGCGAACATTTGGAAGATAGCAGAAGAAATCGGACAAATGTGATTTTTGTTGATGCTCATTAGGCTTTTATACTCCGAATTAATGCCTTTCTTTCGTTTGCTTTCGCTTTCATTTTTTTAAAAATTTCCTTTCGCTAATTTTTCCGCTGTCTCCGGGGGCATTTCTCATAAAACATGGTGATCCTTCACAACATGTTCATCCTTTATCCTCGACAGGGTCATCCTTTGATCATTTTCCCTTCCATCCCTTCGCGTTTTCTTTTTCTGATCGGATAAATTTATTAAATCCGTTCTTTTGATCCAATTCGTTCTCGTCCGTCTCTTTCCATCCATTTTGGATATGCCAAAACCAGTCGGTCGGTCTCATGTCAATGCTCAAATGCTTTCCGTGATGTGATTAGTTCGCAAAAAATTATGTACGACTAATTATTCTTGGATTAATTAAACCAAAATTTGGAATTGGTATTAATTAGAATTACTGTCATATAACTTAGCAAAAGATGGAAAGAATACCGTATTTCTTCGATTATATCCCCCCCTCGATTAGAACCCCCTCTCGAATAAAGCCCCCCTTTTGAGGGGGGTTGAACAATAGAGCCCCCGGGGGCTATAATCGAAGAAGTACGGTAAATGGAAAGAACATTTTTTAAATTCATCAAAATTTTATTAGAGATAATTAGGGGGACTGTTGATGTGATAAGGCTGCTCGAGAGTCAAAATTTTCCAAGACTAGAGAACTGAGACCGAAAATTGATCTCGAGAAACGTTTTGTTGGGGACGGAGAGCCAAAAATAATTCAAATTCTTTAAAATGATAATTATGGAAGGTAATGCCTGAGTAAATTTATGCAATGTATTCTTTCTTTTAAAGTCAAAAATGAATAGCAAATGTAAATCATCATCCGTTTCATTTCGCACTGATCGACGGACACAAATCACTCAAAAAGTGATCAATTGTCAGACGGCGGTCGGTTGGCGTCGCGGTTAAATGGCGACGGCATTCGTCCAAAAGGGGGCCAAAAGCCGAAGGGCGGCGGTGCCGAACTGTTGGACGACGAGGGACCAAAAAAGCCTGGCCAAAAAATGGCCGAAATTTGAATGGGTTGAACTGCAGCTCCTCACTGCCCGACTCTTCCGAATTGCTCTCCTCCGATGCCATTTCCGACGAATTGTTCGGCGCCTCACTTTGCCCATTGACAAAAATGGCAATTGTCAAAATAAAAGCAGCAATTAAAAATTTGTTGGCCATTATTTGCGAGATAAATTAATTAATGATTTTGACAATTCGGAAGCACAGTCAAATTAAAGTTGAATAATTTCACTGATTCATTCGCTCCTTTTATGTGCTTTCATTTCCCATTCAAATCACAGAATCACAGCTAAGCAAATTAAATTTTCATTTCTTTACGTTAATCCCCCAATTTGTTCAGTTTGACAAATGCGTCATTTTGTGAAATTTTGAAATGGAAATATGTTTTAGCTTTATCTATCCTTGAAATGGAAATTTAAAACCAGTGATACTCTCCCAATATGCCGCAACTTCCTAAAAATTTCATGATCCCTTCCGACAAACCAAAACTTTTTTTAAGGTAGTGGGCTAATCATGAATCTATTGATCAAAACGAAAATTCTATATGTCATATGAAAGCGCCCTTGATTTTTTCGAAAAATCCGAATATTTTTTTTTATAATCCAGAAAGGTGTAGGATTTCCATGCCAATAAGTGATTTTTTCAAAAACTTAAAATTCACATTTCTGATGTGTAGAAAAACTTTGCATTTAAATGGAAGAACTCGAGCATAAAAACATATCATTTCATTCGAATATTACATATCAATTAAATTAATCCCGCGATGAAAAATTGCGAATTAAATTTAAAAAAAAACAAAAGCACAATATAATTATTATAATTGCATTGCCCCTTTAAGTAAGTGTCATTTGTCCGTTTGTTTTTTCCGTCCCTAAAGTCCCTTTGCTTTGGCCATAAACTGCTCAATCTCTTCCACCGTTCTTGGCACATCCGCGTTCATATTCTCGTTACCCTTCTCCCAAATGATCACATCGTCCTCAATGCGAACCTTAAAAGGCATTAATTGGACATCCTAATTATTTAAATTATTGAGCAATTAAAGGGTCAATTATTTTCTCACCCCTCCGGTCCCCCGAAATTCGTTCAATCGGTCGGCATTTATGTGCTTGGACAGCTCGGAGTCGGCGAGTGCTTTGTCCAGCAACTGAAATTTCAAAAAAAGCAAAATGAATTTCCATCTCCCCATTGACCGAGTCAATAAAGTAACAGCCCGGCTCAATGGTGATGCACATGCGCTCCTTCAGTGTCCGTGTGGTGCGCAGACTCTTTAGTCCGGGCTTATCCGACCGGGGCAACGCGTCCTTTGGGAATATGGACAAAATGAGGGAAAATTTGGGGAAAGGGACAGACGGGCGACGGAAAAAGGGGACAAATGGCCGAAAAACTGACCCCGAGGTAACCGCCGACGTCATGCGTGTCGAGTCCCTGAAATTTGGCAGGGAAAGTTACGAAATTTATTTACAATTTAATTTTAAAAGGACAATCCCACCCAACCCTTAGAATTCCTTTTATGTTTATTTAGAAATTTATAATATTCGCCCACCATAAAATGGCCAAGGCCATGCGGCATAAAAACAGCGCCCATTCGCTTTCCCAACATTTCGTCAACGTCGCCCCGGAGAATGCCGGCACGAAGCAAATCCTCCAAAATGACTTTCTCGGCCAACAAATGCATTTCAGTCCATCGGACACCAAAAAAGAAAAAACATTTAATATTTTCGACTTTTAAAAAGTAAACAAAACAAACGGACCAGGCTTTGCCGCGCCAAGCACAGTCCGATTGGCACGCAAAACGGCGTTGTAAACGATTTTCTGTTTTTCGGTGAACTTTCCATTGGCCGGGAATGAGCAGGTGACGTCGGATACTAGCAAAAGGGGGAGAAAAGATTGAAAACTCTCCCAAGGGTAATCAGATTGCCCCATTTGATCCCATGGAATTAATTCCTTATTAAAAATGAATTTCGAACATCCCCCCCCCCTCCCCTTCTGATTGTTCGAATTCCCCCCCCCTCCCCTCTCACTGTAGCAATTGTATTCCGGGCCCATGTCGAACAGACAAATGTCGCCGTCCCTTATCACTTTGTCGTTGGGCGCAGCGCAATGGCCATAATGGAGAACGGCCGCATTTTCGCCCGACGCGGCGATGCACGTGTAACCCAAGTGACGGCACCCGCCGGTGTAATAGGAAATGTGGCGGAACAGACTGAAAAGGCACAGAATTCGACAAAATTTTGGAGGGGTCCTTTTCCGGCATTTTTGGGGAGAAACTTCGGAAACAGAGGCCCAAAAAAGAGAGCAAAAAATAAAAATAATTGCCGAAAGAGACACGAAATTTGTGCCATTTTTGACCACTTTTGTTGTTAGTTTTACAAAGGGACAGGTTTGATAGATGAGACCTTTTTAAGGGAGGATTTTTGGAAATTACAAATCCAACCAAAAAGCGAGAATTTAATTGCACCAAATGCGCACCTTTCCAATTGGTACTCGTACATCTCAGGCCGAACGTGTCGCATCACCTGCCAAATGGGGGCAGTTTAACGGCATTTCCCAGCATAATTTTTAGTCAGAATTTGGGGACGAACCGAAAAAAGCCGAAAATTAATTCGGCAGAGATTAGAAAGAAAACCCGAATAATCCCTTTTACTACAAATAATTCACTTCTTTGTGCGCTTCGTTAGCAATTTTTGAGGCATAACGAAGCACAGCCAACTCTAATTCAGTTTTGATGACGCGAAGTTCGGCCATCGTCGGGTAAAGGGAGGCCAAATCGGTGGAGAAACTAAACAAAAATTACAAATTACTGCTAAATTTTTATGTTTCAACTAGAGTGCCACGGGACCGGGACCTTTGGGCAAACCCGGGACCGGGACCTTTTCGGGTTGAAACCCCGGGAATTTTTGGCTGGGAAAACCGGGAAAAAACCGGGACTAGTCCCGGTCCCGGTCAAAACCGGGACCTTGGTACTCAGTTGTACTCAATTGTCCGCTACCAGCTCCCGGTCCCGTGGCACTCTAGTTTCAACGAGTTCATAGTGGAATTTTCTCGAATTTTGGAGTTATTTAATGTCGGAAAATGCCAAAAAAATAGAAAAAGGAAACTAAGAAACAAAAAGTCAATTTAAGCTTTTTAAAGACATAAACAAAAAAAATTGAGCACAGGGAAAATAAATTAAATAAAAAGTGTGAATTGTCCGATTTTCTACAAAATAAATTTCCGGACGAACCTGTCCATTCCCGGGAACTTTGCGGGCTCCAAAACATTTCCACTGTCCGTATTTTCTGCCTTCTGAAGCAGTATACTTAATTATTATTATAAGAATTTTTTTAAAGACCGACCAAAAGCAATAATTTTTTGGCGTTGAAAAGTTTGTGCAAAAATTGGCCAATTTCGGCGCCATTCGTTTGAAAGTTCACGTGGTCAACCTGAGAAAAAAGAGAGGCCACTTCACAATAAAGGCTTCTCAAATGTTTTGCGCTGACTTTGTATTTGTCCAGGAACCATTTTTCGGGCTGAATTCTGCAAAAATAAAATTAAGGAAAAAGTAAAATTGAAATTCCGAAAAACGGACTTTCCGTCCCAAATTGCACTGTCCGGACTCATTTTGGGCGGGAAAATGGCCGATTTGCCACTTTCAACGTCAACCGCGGCAAAACAATCTGTGGAAATCGAATGAGTCGAAAAACAACAACAAAAGATTGAACAGACCCGGTTCATGGACACCGAAGGCCCAGAAAAAGTAAGATTCCTAAAAGAGAAAAACAAACGAATTTAATGGGAAACCAAAAAACAACGAAAAATGGGCCAACAATTGGGAATTTCATGGCACAAATGGCCATAAAGGACGGGGGGACGGCACCTGGCGGAAGGGCGAGTCGGTGGTGTCAGTGTTATAGCGCGGGTTGTCTTTGCCGCCCTCCAACAGAACGCACGTGCCGGGAGCAGCGCCGCCCAATTTTTCACGCAAAGCCTTCACCAAACGGACTCTGTTGTCGACAAAAAGTTGAGCTGGCACGGAGAAAGTGCTGGGCCCACGGCAAAAAGACATTCTAATTAAGAGTGCTAATTGAAACTTATTGAGTTAATTAATAAAAACAATGGCAAAATAATTGTATTTTTAAAACTTTGATTTTAAAAATTAAATTTAATCAGGGTTCGCAGATGAAAATTTTCAAAAGCCTCATTTGGCAAGCAAAAAAGCCTCATTTTGGGTCAAAAAGCCTCATTTTCACAAATTTATTCAAAACACGTTTAAAATGTTCAAATGTTATATTTTTGATTGTCCATGATCAATTTGAGCATTTTTTTTTGTTAGAATTAGCATGGATTCTGAACATGAAAAACGAAGTTGATTTTTTTGCGGCGCTTTCCCCAAAAAACTTTTGGGGCGCAAGGGGGGCCGGCGGTGCCGATAGGCACCGCCGGGAAAAATTTTGTAATTTTCAATGCGATTTGTTAACAGATTTTGTCCGAAAAATGACCAAATTTTACAATTTCCTCGAGACCGATTCGGATTGGGGATCACCTTTTGTACTTTGACCATTGGATTCCAAATAAAGAGTGATATTTTGAACATTGGGCCAATACGCATTGGCAATATTATGTACGTTCTTTGGGCCCCCCCCCCCCGCGCGTACCGACTGAAATAGGGGGACGAGACTCGGCGAGACTAATTGTAAATAACTGCACATATAAAATGAAAATTTTATTAAATAAGTTAAACAAATAAAGTTTAAAATTATTATTAAAAGGAATTAAAGGAAAATTGTCATATCGAAGAATGGATGAAAAGACCGAAATGGTAAGGAAAACGAACAGATAGTAAAAAGCTATAGTCTATCGATAAACCAAAACAAAAATGGCCCTAAGAGCATGGGCGAAAAATGAGAGTCGAATGAGTAATTAATTGTAATATTATTTTTGGGTGGATTTTAATAGTGAAATTTTACATTAAACTGCGAACACAGGTGGCTCGACGAACAACGGATCGAAACGAGCAGAAGGAGAGCGAAAACGAGAACGGCACAAATGGCTGCCGAAGCAGTAATGTCAGCCTAGGAAAACAATGAGTCAACAAAATTTGCTAAATATGTACTGTTTTTTGGTGAAGGCGACCGGTAAGCATTTATAAAGGCCGACCAAAATGGCCCCAAAAATGCCGAAACACAATCCACGGACGAAAGCAGCAAGTAAAAGCCAAAGGAACGAAATGGCAAGCAGCGAAATGTAATTTTCGGAAGTATGAGCATTAGCCCCGTGTGGAAGACAGGTGTTCGGATTAGTACAAAACACCAGTTTCCAACAAACGAGCAAAAGGCATGGCACGGCACCGTTTGCCATTGTTTCCCACACAGTCTCGGCCATAGGATCAAGAATTTCTTTTGGTAAAAATGCAAAAATAAAAAAATATTAAAGTAACGGAACAGGACGACGAAAAACTGAGAAAACATCAATTAAATCAAAGTCTCCGTCCACTTTCACTTTTTGAACACTTCATTTGCATTTTTTGCCTTCTTCCCCCCCCCCTCCCCGACTTTCCCCTTCAATTTCATAAGAATTAGCCCAATCTCCGACGACATCTGCTAATTCTATTCTTTTATTCCGATCACAAAAAAAAGAGCAAAGGCCGAAAAAGCGACTGACGGCAAAAGATAAAGGCGCATATTGTTGGCCGAAGGGGCTGATTGGACGACTAAATGGCCAATGTGTTGGTAAAGAGATAAATGCAGGGCAATTAAGAAAATAGATCGCCTTTCGTATTCTGAACATTGGACCCCAAATCTTTCACAGGCTCTATATTAGCCTAAAATAATAATGTGGAACTGTAAAAAAAAATATAGATAAAAAACTACGAAAATTCTGCCTTTTTTGCGATTTTAAAGCGACAATTTTTTGTAAGCTGCTTAATCACTTAGAAATAACTTAGATATATCTTTTAAACAGTTAAGGCTTTCGAATGATCCCATGTTTGTCAAGTTTGATCAACAAAGAAAAAATATAACGGAGTTGGCCAGACGGAGTTGACCCCTACCGCCCCCCCCCTCCCCGCCCCAGTTAAATTCATTAATTTGTGATATGAAATTAACAAATTTATAAATCGTTCGGGTATTTATTTCTCTGGTGAATTATTTCACTGGATTGTATGCCTTACAAAATGAATTCAAATAAAACTATTAAATAATAAGCACATAAATTATATTATTTACAATTACGACACAAAGGTATATTTTGTCAACAGAATCATCTCAAATGCATTTGTATCACCGGACGAATGCCAATTTGCGAGCTTCCGGCGTTGTTTTGTGAGGTGAAGGGTTAAATTATACACACGACGAAATGACTGAGATGATGTGTACAAATTTGCACACCGAAATTGCACTTTCGATGTCTCTGATCAGAGATGATCGATCATTAATTGATCGTCCTCCGATTAGTAATTAGTCATTGGTCGTCAAGATCGACGCCCTCGTCCTCGTCCGCCTCCCGGTGCCGTCCGCCGGCCGGCTCAAATCGAACGCCCGTCTTCGTGTACAATTTTGAACATGAACTGCTGATATGCCGGTTTTTGTTTGTTGTAAATTGCACATTGCTTCTGCCGAAAGGCGGTCTCATGGCGCTGGAAAAGAAGAAATAATTAATTATGTGATTATGAAATCACATTTAAATGACTTTGCCTGCTCACTTCTCGATGTTGCTGCTGTGCACGCGGTCTCTGATCGACTGTCGTCTTGGCACGTGTTCGCTGGAACTGCTGCTGGTGCTGCACACACTGCTCGCGTCCGTCGTCGGCTGCCGGTAAATTTGCGCGAAGAAACTGTGACCAGGACACGGCGATACAGTAGTGGCACAAGCAGTTCGATCCGGGTGATGGAGTAGCAGAAATTCACGAGTGGTCTTCAGGCTGGAGCGTCGAGAGTCCACACTTCCAATGCCGCTGTCCATGCTGACAATGCCAGGGCTGTTCGTTGTCGGAGTTTGTGGCAATTCTGAATCGAACAAGAATTGTTGGCTTGTTTTAACTTCATTTTATGAAATTGTTTGGACCTCCAGCATTTGAAG
Organism: Heterodera glycines; assembly: GCA_004148225.2. Taxonomy (NCBI): domain Eukaryota; kingdom Metazoa; phylum Nematoda; class Chromadorea; order Rhabditida; family Heteroderidae; genus Heterodera; species Heterodera glycines. The sequence continues at coordinate 13,813,282 of CP049707.1, forward strand.
TCGGCGCCGGACTGACGCCCGGAGGCATTGACACCTTTCGGATGTGCCGTGCCAACTCCTCCAGTTGAGTGATCACCGACCCGACCAGCGTCTCACCGCCCGTGTCCGACTCCGCTTCCGAGTCATCCGACGCGTTTTCGTCGTCGCTGCCGGACGAACTTCCGCTGGAGGAGTGGCGCGGACTGCCCAAACTTTTGGTGTGTTTGCGCTGCGGACAGCGCAATGAATTCGCTGCAAAGCGTTGAGGGCCGCCAGTTGACGAGGCGGAAACGGAAGAGGGAGAAGAACATTGCAAAGAGTGCAAGTGATCATTGGGATGACTGAACGGGGCAAATAAAAGGTAAAACAAAACGAAATGGACACATAATTATGCAGTTCACTGAATTCAATTCCAACTGCTCACATGATCTGTTCCGCAAGTTCAAGCAGTTCTTCCCGTATTTCCTCCATGCTTTCGATGGTGCATCCGTCTTTGTCTTTGTGCTGGCTCAGTCGCCCGCCCTTTTTGCTGCCATTTGCCCTTTTCAGCTGTTTCGGGGCCGCTTCATGCGCCAAAAGGCGGTCCACAATCACTCCAAATGAAACCTTAGGCAAACAAAACATTAAACGATCGGGCTAATTAATTCGCAAGAGCATGTACCATTTTGAGAACGGACAGGTTAAAGCGTTCAGCAAGCAACAGCATTTTCTTTACAAATGCCAAATCGGCGAATTCCTAAAAAGCTCAAATTTCTTTGAATTCAAATTTCACTTTATAATTAATATTTAAACGTTTTTAAATTAATTTTAAAACAAAATTTTGAATTTACCGCCATCACTTCGGTGCAAATGAATCGTTCGCATTCTCGCCGAAGAGCGGGGAATTGGACATGCCTTGAGGCGTCCAGCGCCTCCAAAAAATCTTCAAAACATTCGGCCTCCCGGACAATAACCGTGTTGAAATAATAATGTGCAAAAACCTAAATTTATTAAAATAAAAGTGTAAAAATTACAAATTAATTATTCTACATTTTGTATCTTTCCCAGCAATTCCTTTTCATCCAATCCATCGCCAAAACTTTTGAGATTCTTCAAAAAACGGTCAAAAACTTCTGAACACCCAAATTGGAAAACGTGTCGGTAGAGAGTGTATTTGTCAGTCTGATTGTGAGTTTTAAATTAAAAAAATCATTATAATCAAAGTATGGAAGTATGGTTTAGTACTTTGAAGTCGAAATGTTCAACGTCTGGGACTTTAAGTTTATTTTGGCGAATTTCGTCGAGAACAACGGCACAGAGTGCCGAGAGTTTGTCACTTTGCGGCGACTCAATGCTGGGCAAATATTGCAGCGGTTGGAACAACGAAGCGGGCATTCTGAAAAAGGAAGGGAATACTGTAAGTAAATAAATACACAGTACACTAATTACATCACTAAAAATGATAAATAATCATAATTTGTCATGCAATACAGTTCCGTTTCTTCCTCACTTCATCTGCACCCGTACGGTGATCTGCTTGCCGACGTGGTCGTGGATGAACTCGCTGAACTTGCGCTGCTCGTCCCTCTGCCGTCCCCCCAGCCCTTCGTCGCTTATCGGCGACCATCCGCCGCCCTTTGTGTACTCCAAGTTGCGCAATGGCATATTGTCGAAGAGAATGCCCTCCGAGTTTCGAATGGAAATGCTTAACATTTTAAATTTCAATAATTTATTGGCATTTGGGCGTGCCAATTTGCTTATTTTTTGAATAATTTCCATTTTTCGGCTTACTTTCCCCCGCTCAGCTTAACGTCGCGTGCCGGCCCCTCCTTGTAGTAGAGGGTGATGTTCACTTTCCTTTGCTGCTGTTGTTGCTGCACCATCTCCAATTCGTCGTCATCGCCGCCCGATGCGAAATACGACGAGTCCATCGAAATGTCGCCCTCACTTTGGTCGCTAATGTCCGCAGGCAATATTTCCTCCTCGCAAATGCGCAAAAGCCAAGTGAATTGGACACCTAAGGCATTTTAAATTTATTATTTGGAGAACAAACAACAAAAAAATGACCCACCATTGAAGGCAGTGCAAAATGCCGGGCTGACATTCAAAATGGCAGATTCACCGGCACCGATCAGTCTGAACAGTGTGGACAACAATAAATCAATTGGATTGGTGTAACTGTTTTAAAAAGCTATTTGTCACGCCAATTATTGTGTTTAAAAACTTTATAATAAAGTGACCACCGTTCCGTTATTCGCACTGGCCAAGTGTAACGGAAGGTGACAAATTCCTGCTGCTGCTGCTGCTGTTTTGTCCGTTGTAGATGTTGTGGTTGTCCTACTTTGCTATCGCCACTAACTGCTGCCACTGCTTTGCTTTGCTTCTCCGCAATTTTGATCCTCAAAGAATGGCTACCGTAGGCGCTCTGTTTCTGTTGTTGCTCAGCAGGGTACTGTACCCGGGAGACAAAAAAACGCTTTGAACTGCCGCACGAATTCTGGCGTTGAATTAGCATGGATTTGTCCGCTGTAGTAAGCGGCGGTTGAGGTGAAGTTATTTGGCAGTGGTCTGAGGCGGCTAATGAGGTAATTATATTTGTTGAGGAGGGACTGTTGAGGTGGTGCCGGTGGATAGAATTTTCTGGCGATGTTTGACTTGCCATTGAAAGTGATTTCATTTGGTCTAAAATATTTTATTGGCTTTATTATCGCATTTAAAACATAAAATTCAAAATAATTACTTAATGACTCTTAAATGAGTAATCTCTTATTTATGATGCACAATTTGCCATGAAACTTTTGTTGTGATTTTGAATGAAATTTTTCGATTGTGCCCCGCCCACGCGATTTTTAAACTCGTGAAAATGAGAAAACCGACAAAAAAAGAAAAGAGTAATAAAAGCCCCGCGGTCCATTTGCTGCTTTTGTTGCCAACAATGGCAGAAGCGAACGGCAAAACACCGACGGAGGGAAGGGACGAAAATAACGCCGAAGGGAAAGAAAAACGCAGAAAAGGGAAAATTGGCACGGCACTGAAGGGAAAGAAAGTGTCAAAAAAACCAATGTCAAAAAAGGTAAATGGAGAAAGAAAAAAAAGGAAAGTTAATAAAAAGTATTGAAATTTAAATTTATAAAATTAAATATTAAAAAAAAATATTTATAAAATAATAAAGGGAATTAATTGGTAAAAGACATTTTCATATTTTCATATATGTATATAAGTAATAATCTCTGATTCTCAAAATTAATTAATTATGAGTGCTTCTCCATCTCCATTTTCGATTTTAATCCCCCCCCCATTTACCGTGGGCTTACAAAATTTATTTATGGAAAATCCGACTTTTTTTATCTTTCGCGCTCTCCCAAAATGGTAAAAAATTGTCGAGAATTAATGATTGTGGGAAATTAAATGCCAAGGCAAATTCTGGCAAAATAAATTATGCCGTAACTCCAATAGAGTAAAAATTATATTTTGTCTAAATTTCTCAGATTCAATGGATAAAAGAAAGAAAAGGAATTGATGAATTTCCAATTGGTTGGTTTGTCCGGTGCCAAACAATTACATAATTACGAATTGTGAAAATGCATTCGTTCGTTCGTCCCCTGCTAAAATTGCGGGGTGGAAAAACGAACAAAACGAACAATTTGCGCCCTCCCCGCCGCCGCGGGGAACATTCCCCCGCTTCCCCGCACGCTTTTAAGAACGGGGAAATGCCCGCGGGGAATTCCCAGCGCATTCTCCGTCCCACGGGCAGCAGCAGAAAAACGGAAAAAGAAAGGAGAATAAATAAACATTTTAAGCGGAAGGAATAATGAGCAGCGGCAGAAGCAACGGAAGGAAGGAGGAAAAGGAAATTAAAATGTGAGAATAAAATAATTATAAAATGAAATAATGCGTAAAAAGTGGGATTTGAGATGATTCCCACTTTTAAAGTGAATTGAACCGATCGAAAAACGGGAATTTTGTCCTCGCCCCCCCCCCACTCCCTCCCGCACAAATGTTTGCCATTTCATTCCATTCAACACCCTCCCCCCATCCATCTCCATGGGAGACGATGATCGTGATGATCATCACTCTTCCCCCGCCCGGCCAGTAATGACTGTTTTCAGCGGCTATTATTTGAGCAGATGTGTGATGAAGTGACTGAAGTGAAATGAAATGAATTGGGCGGGGGCAACGGATGCGAAGGGATTCGAAGGGATGACACATCAAACGACGGGGGGGGGAGGGACATGGAGGGATTTTTGCCATTTCAATTGCCAATTATTTTGGCGGGTCCCTTTTGAGTGAACAAAAAAAAAATTTCACAGAATGTTGTGAGTAATGCGCAAGAACCGTGTATTTATGTGTGCAGTTTCTTTCATGTAAAACAGTGAAAAATGGGAAATTTAATTAGTCAATTAGCGAGGGCGTAAAATGAAAAATATTTAGAGAGAGAGAGAGAAAAGGTTGAGATAGAGTGGAGAATGAGACAACGAATGGGTGGAGCGATTAATTAATCGGTGATTGAGCCAACATATGTTTGGGTGAGCTGATCAGAAAGTGATTTGTAAAAGGATGATCTGAAGCCAAGGATCAAATGGTCAGAATTTGATCAGTATGGCGTGGATTTTAGTTAGCTAACTTATTTTTTCTCTACAGCCTTATTATGATGAGACATGCACAAAAAACATATTTTTAGCCCGAAAATTCTTCATTTAACATCATTATTTGTTACTAGGAATAATTGTTTTGGATTTTCATAACTAAAACAGTTAGGTCACTATTTTTGATTTTTTGAAAACCCCCTTAAGAATTAAACTTTTGGAAATTCAAAATTTGACCCCAAAAATTCTAAAAATTTGGACGTTTTGTTGTGTTTTTTATGGCAAAAATTCTACAACCTTCTTGATTTGAATAAGTGACATAACAAAGAAAAAAATCGTTTATAAAATTAACTTTTCACTGCAATAAATTATATTTTTTCGTTATTTCAAAAAGAATTGAATTCATTTTCAATCAGTGTTTAAAATTTTTTTGTTCAATTTTCATTGAAAAAATGTTTAAGTTTAAATATTATTGAAAAAAAAAATTCTGGTCAGTGTTTTCATCGCTTTTATGTCATTTATTTCATTATTCTGTAGTTAACTATTTTGGGATTTTTAGTAACTAAAATCCGCGCCTTATTGATCAGTGAATGTCCAAAGTTCAAATGATAGAAACTGATCGGTGAATGATAATCTCTTTGCCCTAAATTCATAATGTGAACCAATTTTGTGATCATACTTTGATGAAAGAGAATGTGTTCTCATTTGAAAAGTATCTTCATAAATTTAAATTCGATGAAAATTGAAACCAGTTTTTATAATTCAAAAATTGGTCAAATTTGGTCAATTTATGACCAAAATGAAAATTTAATTTTTCTACTTTCTTCTTCTGACCAATTTCACGTTCAAAGCTTAAAATATGTTGCCAAAAGCAATGAACCGAAGCATTTCCCATTGATATCAATCAAAACTGTCACTTCCGATGGCTTCAAAATAAAAAATTCTTATGCCATATGATCCGTAGTTTTTCCCCATTTTCGCTTTTGGCGAATCGGATCACATTTGTTGCATGTTTAAAAAAAAGATTGGAATGGACTGCTGATCAAAAAGTGGCAGAAGAAAGTTAAATGGTGAAATTTGTGGAGGAAAAGTTAGTGAGCTAATTAATAAATGAAGGATATATAGCGGCAAAACAACTGGGAAATAATTGTGTGAGTGTCGGATGGCACGTGCTCTCGGCGAGAGGGAGAAAAAAGGGGGAAAAGGGGCGGGGGAAGGGGGGGGGGGGGGGGGGGTCTATTTTTGTTTACCCGAACGAACCCACAAAGGCAACCCGTCGCCAGCAGCAGAGCAGCCACAACATTCATTCATTTATTTAGCTGTGTGTTGGTGTGTGAAAAGGGCTTCCATTCTCGACATTCTCAATTACACCATTGTGGTGGGGGCACAAGCAGACAAAATTCATGGTGGGATTTTGAATTAAGATCCATGAACGAAACCAAAGGGAAATGTTAATATGGAGAAAAGGAGGACGACAAATGACAATGAAAAAAAGGGGGACAATGGAAAATGTGACGAAAAATGACATTTTAAAGGGACTCGTAAGGAACAGCTTAATACAAAGGAAAGAAAGGACAAAGCCGACAATTAAGCCGATTTAAAATGGGAAAACGAAAGGCCAATGAACGGAGAACAAACGACGAAAAGCGGCGGAAATGGAGAAGAAACGACCGACCGACCCCAAACAGCGAAAGATTCCGCAAATTTTATTGGATCGTTCTGACAAAATGAGCGGCGTTAATTCGCATTGTTTCTTATTAACTAATGAAATTGCTGCCCATTAAAAAAAGAGAGTCCAATGAAAAACAATCGGTGACAGTGTGACGCGAAATCGCGAGCGAAAATGGTTTCGCGTGTTACGACGAAAGTCGCCACAAACTCTTTCGTCAGCATAAAAAGACGCGCGGAAGAAATCCCAAACATTTCTGTCAAAAAAACGATTTTAGACAGTTGGGAAGGAAACCGTCGGCGGAATTTTAGAAAATAAAATTTGAAATGCCAAAATGAATGTTTCAATGCATTAAAATAATTGGTGCGTTAATTTTGGGCTAAAAAACTGCAAAAGGAAATGCAATTACTCACTTCTGTTCTGAGTGTGGACGGCCAGGATGGTTTGGTAGACGGGCCAGGCTTTGACTAAAATGAAGAACATTAGAAAGGGGTGACATTTGGACCCACCCCAGCCAAACCAACCGATCAAAGCGCTGAGGAAAGTGTTGCCGGGGCCGACCATCAGGTAGACGGACAGGACGGCCAGTGCAGAGTAGAACAGCTGAAAATGGAAAGAAAATGTTTAAAAAATGAAAGGATGACAATGTTTTTACCTTCTCGCGGTCCATCCCCGCCTGCTTCTCCAGCTTCTTGATGAACGGGTATTTGAGCCCGGCGAGGCTCTTCTGCACGGTGGGGCGCACGTCCTTGAAGCTGTTGACGGGCACCTTTCGAGGCTGAAGACGCACGCTGACGGAGGCCACTGATTCTTCCGACTTCGACTTCTTTTTCTTGTCCGCTTTCTTCTTCGGCTCCTTTGCTGGGGCTTCCTCTGATTTCTTCTTGTCCGCCTTCTTTGGTTGGTCTTCCGGCGCTTTAACTGTTTGTTGTTATGGCCAAACAAAAATGGCAATTTGCCAAAGGGAAACACAATTTTAATTCGACAAAATGGCAATTGAATATAAAAAAAACCATTCCATTTTTTGGTAGGGGGGGGTCTCAATTGTCAGCCCATCATTTTCATTCGCTTCCCCTTTCTCTCCCGTGGCAGCACGTCGTCAATTTTCATAGAATTCCGAGAAATGTGCACCCAAATGCATAAGTGAAGTGAGTCATGTGACAGAAGGCAATGGAATTATAAGCTCAGCCCATCCCCCGAAAAATAAATGTCCTTTTGCCAAAAATGCAATAAAATGCCAACAAAAATGGTAAGCATTCATTTTAATATTATGCACAGAGTGCACATTCAGCAGCACAAAGTGCTTCTCTGTTTTTGTTGGCGTTTTGTTTACGCCTTTTCCTTTTTGGGTGTCCGGTGCCGGTCCGTCTTTTGCCGCCGCTTTGTCCGCGTCGTCTGATGACATTGTTGTTGTTGTAGTTGTTGGTTGTTGTGTTCGATGCTTTGATTGTTGGCCAAGAGAATAAATGAATGATGCAAAACAAGGAAACAGTCGCTATTTATAACGCCAGACAGAACGACACACAAACATTCACAAAAATATTGTTTACCGGGCGAATGTTTTGCCAATGTTTTGTTTTGCATCCGTATGAATGGCAATAACAATAATAAAAATGCCATTTTTGTTTATAAGGAATAGAAAAAAAAGAAAGAAAAAGGAAGTAAAATTGGCAGAATGATGCATTTTTTGGTTTATTTGACTGAATTGGCATTATAATTTTGCATGGATTTGGAGCAGCGAATTTTGGGGATAAAAAGATTTTTAAGTGCCGGAAATCCAAAAATGGTCAATGAATGGATGAAAAAACGTAAAATAAAAACGGCGTAAATGGTCATGGGTAGCAGTGAGTATGAGAACAAAAATGGAACGAAAAAGAATTTGGACATAATTCACGTAAGCCAAAGCAACACAATCAATCAAAAAAGGAAAATTGAAAGTGGCAAAGGATTTAAATTTATAAATTTAAAAAATAAAATGGATTTAGTTGGAAAGCAATGAATTTCGTGTGTACTTTAGAAAAGTTTTGTGATTTAATGAATTTCTTTCGTTGCTTCAGAGCTTCTCAACATCATTAAGGAAGGAAAAAAAGAAAAGCTTTTGTTCCTCTCCTTTAATTCATTTTGTTTTGAAGGAAATTAAAAAATGGCGGAGAAATGAGTCACCGAATTTTAATTGTAAAAAAAGTGAAAAAGACACCGACGGACAAATAAAACGGATAAATAAACGGACAAATTAAAGGATAAATAACGGACAAATGAGTGCATTTTGACATTCACCGCACTTTATTCCTTTGCCTTTTATTTTTTATATAAAAAACATAAAGGAATGTGTGGGAAAGAATGATGGGCGAGAGAAACTTGTGAAATTCATTTGCCATCAGTTCCATTTTTGTTTATTGGTCGCATTTCCGACGCTTTTTCACTGTCCATTTTTGCTTTGCGATAAAAAACAGTTATTTTTGTATCGCCAAAAGCAACAAAAAGCGTAAAGGGAAAAGGAAAGGGAAAAATATAATGCAAAGCATGAAAATAAAATTTAAAAAAATACTAAGGACAAAAAAGGACAATTAATTGACCCTTTTGTGTTAATTTGATCTCTCTACCAATTTTATGCACTTTGTATTTATAAAAAGTGTTTTCTGTTTTGACGCGAAAACAAATTTTAGACCAAAATTAAATACGTCACAAAACAACGATCGGATGCATTTAGTGATCCGAAACAATTTGCATTATTTTACATTTCCACCAAAACAAACGCCCAACGGCGAAACGAATCAAAAAAAGAAAGAAGGGAAAAGAGAAAAAGAGAGGAAAAGGAAAATGAAAGAGAGAGAGAGAGAGAGAAGAGAATGAATTGCACATGATTATCAGATAAGTCAATGTGCACACAATCCGAAGAATTAATAAAATGGCAAAACAAAAGTCAAAAGTGCAAAAAGAGGGGGAAAAGAGGGGAAAAAGAGAGGAAACGGGGAAAAACGGAAAGAAAGTGAAATTGAAATTTAGAAAAAAAAGAGCGAAACATTGGCCATATGATCACTTTTTTTTGCAAGGAATTCAATTTTTAGTCAATTTTTTGAAAGATGAATGAATGTATGAGTTTTTTTGACAACATGTGCTCATTTGTGTGCTCAAAATTTGTGCGGTCCAAAAAATTTCTGAGCTATTCAAAAATGGCTAAATTTCCAGTCTATAGGCGTCAAAAAGGCCAAGCGAGGGAAGGGAGGGAAGCGAAGGGAAGGGAGGGAAGAGAGGCCAAAGAGTAAACGGAGAAATGGACAGAAAGAGAGAGAGAGAGAGAGAAAGGTGAGAAATGGGAAAAGCGTTCCCGAGGGATAATTTATGGCAGACACTTTTTTTTGTCTTTTTTTAACAATGGCTTAGGGCAGCTGAAGACAAAACGAATGGCATTTTTCAGATAAATACAAAAAGGAAATGTGGAAGATACTACGGCAATGAGAAGAGAGGAAATTAAGAGAGAGAGAGAACGAGAGAGAGTGGCAGAGAGAAATAAAAAGATGGAGAAAAAGAAGCAAAGGGGGAAAAAGAACGGGCTTACATAAATGAAAAGTTTATTCCCAAAAAGACTGACAGGTGAAAAAAACATTTTAACGCATTGTGTGGAATGGAAAAGCATTCTTTTATTTATCTAACATTTATTTGTTAAGAAGTAAATTCGAATTATATTTTGAATTCAACAAAGATTTAAGTAAAATTGAGCAAAAATCGTTTTGATCATCCAAAAGTCAATTAAAGTCAATCAGTCACCGCGCATTTGTCATTTATTTGTCAGTGTTTGCTTTTTATTTATTGGACTTCCAACCAAAAGCAAACAGAAGAACGAACACAAGCGAGGTCAAATCAGAGGAAAGGAACAGCATCAACTGAAGAAAAAAAAGAGATTCAGGTCAATGGGGAAATAATTAAAATTCGGGGGAAAAAGGGGAAAAGGGGGGGGGAATGAGGGGAATTTGATCTCACAGCAGAAAACATTTCAATGGGACAGTGAGTGCCTTCGTGATTTTTGTGGAAAATAAATAAAATACAAAACAAAATTGTTGAAAAGACCGTCCTTTCTGTTCTTTTAAGTATAAAATTTTAAAACTTTGATTCAATAAAATTTAAACTATTCTTTTTCAATGGATTCTCTTTAAATATAATCTTAAATTATTATCAAAGTGTTTGTTTTTTTTCTGTCTAGTGTATAAACAATATTTTTGCGACAATTTACATTTAATTTTCAACAAAAGATAAGAAAATTTGTTATTTGAAAAAGGATTAACTCATTGAAAATATCAAAATATACAAAAAATGGGGGAAGGATTTAAGTGAATATTTTTTCTTAATTCATTAACCAAATGCCAAATTTCCGAAAATAAATTTAGCAACAACCAAAATACACAAATAATCCGTTAAATCTTCGATTCCTTCGGTTACGTCAGCCTTTAGCCTTTGCCTGTTTTTTGCCGGGGATAATAAGCTTAAATTACAACTAATCAGCAAATTTTTCCCAACAAATGTTTTAAAGCGGAGAATCGACCCGGCTGTCACGTACCAAACGATGCCTAATGATCGACCGATCATCTGTCAGCAAGCACAACGCCAAACGGAGTGATCGGCGAAATGTTTGGCCAAACATCCGCCGCTGGCATTGCTAATTTAAGCCATTTCCTATTCTTAAAAAGCTATTAGTGACAAATATGGATGGGGGTGGGAGAAATGTTCTGAGGAAGTTAAACTGAGTGCTTAATTCGCTTTTATTAAATTCTGTTTCCTTTGTAAGTCGAGGCAATCGCCGCCCTTTTTTCCCTTTTTTGTTTCTCATCGAATTTTCTTAGCAAAATAAAAATAACAAAAACAAATTAATGGATTATTTTAATCGATGTGTGTAAAGCATATGTATTTTTAGAAAGAATAAATAAGAAATAGCATTAAGGAATGGATTACCAAAATGTTCTTATAAAAAAAATCAATTATAAATAATTTATAATTAATTACCACTATAATTTCTCTTTTGCCTCCAATGTCAGATTTTTTCGTCTATAAAAGCGCACATTCTTAAAGGATTTGCATAAATATGTTTTTTTCCCATTAGTGCGGGGGGAGGGTAATGAATGGAACGGACGAAGAAATGTGGTAGGGAGCAACTATTGTTCATTTCGTTAATGATTTTGTGCCGATGTCGTCATCAAAGAAAGAGAATTAATTGGTATTAACGTTCAACCAATTGTTCTCTCTCTCTCCCTCCCCCCTCTCTCTCTCCCTCGCTGTCTCTCTCTCTACTCTCTCTCTCTCACACACACTCTCTCTCTCTATCTCTCTCTCTCTCCTCTCTCTCTCTCTCCCTCCCTCGCTCTCTCTTTCTCTCTCTGTGTTCCTTCCCTCTCTCTCTTCCATTCTCTTTTTTGAGAAATTTAGACATTTTTTGGGATTTTGCCGGGGCAGAGAAGGGGGAGATAATTTTTCATCATCATAGTAAATATCAATCGCTTTATCTTCGGCCCCACATTTCCCCCCCCCTTCTCCCCTCTCCTCCGACTTCGTTTGTGGCAGCTGTTTCCACAAATGTTTCTCTTGGCTTTTCTGTCTGTGTCCTTTTTTCGCCCTCTTTCTGCCAACTTATGTGAGCAGCAGACGACCACGAGGTCTTTTACAACACATTAATTTTGAATGACGATGAATGATGAAAATAATGGTGGAGGGAGAGAAGAAAAGCATTGGAGAGAAGGGAGGAGAGAAAGTTAGGGGAAGAGAAAGAAGGGAGCGATAGGAGGGGGAGGGGAAAAGAAAAAGGAGGAGGGAGAGAAGGGGAGGAGAGAATGGGGGAGAAAAAGGAGAACAGCAGGGAGAGGAAGGGGAAGGAAGGCCGTGTCGGACTGACTTTGACTGCCAAATGGTGTTAATTTGCGGAATGACTCTTTGTGGGTTTGTTGCATTAAATACCAAAGACGACACACGGAATTAGTCGATATTTTGAAAATTAGTGCCAAAAGTGAAAGAAAATTGAAAACAAAACGATTGAAAAGAAAGTGCGGAAGAGAATATTTGAAATTAATCATCTGTTATTTGAGTGCATGACTTTAATTTCACTTGTCAACTTAAACTGAAATTAATTTCATTTGAATTTCGTCGAAGAAAATGCCCGTAAAATAAACGGTGCCATCGGTGAAAGGCAATGAAATCCGTCAGAATTTTCCGCAATTGTTGGGAAGAACCCAAAGTTGAAACAATCGCCTGAATTTGTCATATTCTTTCAGGCAAAAATGTACTCTTGAAGTCCCTTGTCCCGCTTCTCACTTCATGCGATGTATAACAACGATCTTTCTCATTTGTCAGTTGGCAAATCTATTCTTACCGATAATTAATGTGTGTCTTTTTATTGTAATTAAAATTAATTATTTATAAATGGCATCGATAAATTGTTAAAAATTGGCTAATTTCTCATGATTTTTTGCTTTTTTCGTGATTTTTTTGGTTTTTTTTGACTTTTTAATCGACTTTTTTGGTGTCCCTACTGATGATTTAACCCAATAATGCCTATTTTAAAAAACAATTTTTGCTTTTAGTCTTTGAGTTTTTTGTCAGCCAATATTTGTCAGCGTCAACTTCAAACTAATTAAGAAATAATATACACTCAAACAAATACTGTAAATTAAATTATATTATGTTATTTCGCATTTTGCCCAGTTAAATTGGTTGATTTGATTTGACAATTTATTCTTTTTTGAGAGAAGACTCTGTTGCTGATCAGTCAAGTTTTGATCGCTCATTAAACTTCTTCTGATTGACATTTTTCGTTTGAGCATTGAAAAGTAATAAACTGTCCCACCAAAATTTGTCCTCCTCCGTCACAAGGACTTTCTTTACACAAACTCCAAATTCGGTCCATATAAATCGTCGTCTCCTAGTCATTTGTACTCACATTCACTTCTGTACCAACTGTGAAATAAAATATGCGTCACCAATTTCCAATTATTTTTGCCCTTTTTCTCATTTTACCAATTTTAATTGGAAAGGTAATTTCAAATTAATTTTAAATGTTGAAAAATGCAATTTTGAAAATGTTTCTGCCGTTAATTGCATTTGCTTCAGACGGAGTGCCAAAGTGACTTTTGGGCCTCTCTTTCCCAGCCTTTGGTTTCCGTGGGCAGTGATGCGAAAATGCCACTGAAGGACTTCGGCATGGACTTCAGCAGACTGAACGATTACAGCTCATTGTTTGGACGAAGAAAGAAAAGGGCGCACTGATTGTAAGACTAAAAGGAAAGGACGAAGGAAGACGAAACAAAACAAAACGGGCCCAATTATTACACTAATTAGACAATTAATTAATTACACATGTTGTACGTAAATAAAATTATTATTGTAATAAATTTCATTTTTTCTATTCATCTCAAACTCGGATTTTAATTTCCGATTCTGATAATTTTATATAATAATTAATACAATTCTTTTTTTATTTCAACACTTTTATTATTCTGCTGTGGGTTGGTAGAATCCTGTTCTTCTTTTTCTTTCCGCCCAAAAGGCTAAAAGAATTCATTTGGCCTGCGCTGGCTAATTAATTGCGGATTAACATTTTGCTCTAAGGGGGAGGGAGGGGGGAAGTATAAAAGGAGAGAGAGTGATCGGCGGAAAGATTCGATATTTATTCATTCATTCGCTCATTCATTCCGTCGGTACTTCTCTTCTGAACCAGTCGTAGCGGACCACACAAAGCAGCAGCAGAAGAGCAACAACGGACAAATGCTTTTGCAAAGATTTTGGAAAAAATCAGAGAGATTTTGGGCACTTTTGGCCGCTACGACTTCCGTTGCGGTGATTTTCGTAAGTGCAATTAGCGCTAAATGGCTTCTCGACGACATTTTGGAGCTGCAACGGCAAGCAGAAGGCGAAATGGCGAAAGTTCGAGTGTGTTTTTTAAATTAATTAATCAATTCAAATGGTCCATCGGAATAAAAAAGAAAGTGCACTTCGCCCACCCCCCCCCTTCCATTTGACGCTCATTAATTAATAATTTAAAAAAATTAATTTAAGACGGTCAACCGAGAGTCATGGGATGTTATGATGGAGTTACAGCACAAACACTCACAAGCAAACGGAATTTCATGGCTAAAGGCGCAACATTTACGACGCAAACGAAATGAACGGCAAAAAAAGGAGGATTACCAGGCGGATGAATTCATTTCTGACGAGGTGGACACTTGTGGTAAAGAGAAATTCATGGAAATTTATCAACGCTTTCCAAATATAAAATTTTTGTTAAAGGCTGCCAAGCGCGGGCGCAGCAGTGCCCCCAGGGGTTGCCCGGTCCCCCGGGCCAACGAGGGGTGCCTGGAGGTGTTTTTTGAAATTTGATAATGTGTAATATAAATCTTTGGAGAGCCTGGTCTGCCGGGTTCGGACGGACTTCCTGGCGTGACGGGGGTCGTGGCACTTTTAGACGAAGTCGGCGCAGGCTGTATTCGATGCCCAGTCGGGCCACCAGGTCTTTCATTCTGGCTCTTCAGAAACACTATATCCTATCCGTTTAATCCTTTTTTCTCTTATAGGCACCCCTGGGCCGCCTGGGCCTTGCGGACTTTCGGGTCAACCCGGCCAACCGGGCATTGACGGCCATCCCGGAAATGGTTGGTTTCCACAATTGATGCTCTTTTCAACAAGCGTTAAGATGGCACAATCGGGTCGGATGGTGCTCCGGGGTGCCTGGGCCCACGCGGTGAAGCGGGCCCTCCGGGGCCGAAAGGACCGCCCGGAAGGGACGGCACCAAAGGGAAGGGGGAGCCAGGCGGAAAAGGCGCGCCGGGAAAGCCCGGATTGGTAAATTGATTTTTAATCCCTTGAAAAACAAAGTCTTTTAGCCGGGTAGACCCGGAAGAAAGGGTGAAGACGGTCAGCCGGGTCAATGCGGACCTGTGGGACAGGCCGGACAAAGGGGACCAAACGGAGTGCCGGGCAAAATGGGCCAACCGGGCGATGTGAGTTTAAGCAAAATGACTAACGAAAAGCGAAGAAAATTTAGGCGGGAGGGCTGGGGCTGCCCGGAACAGACGGTGAGTCAATCAATGGCCAATTAAGAAAAGCAATTTGGAATAATATTCATGCAAATTTGTCTCTTCAGCCAAATACTGTCCTTGCCCATCGGAAGCGGGCTAAAGAAAACGAAATTAAATAAGAAAACGGAATTTTGATAAATTCATTTTCCATCAGTTATAAAAATAAGAAATAAATATTTTTTAAATTTCCTAATCGTTAATTGACTATTTTGTATTTTTAGGACTTTATGTGAGTGTTAAAAAAGATTTTCAATCAATCCCAAAATCAATGGCATTTGCCAAGGTATTTTTTTGCCTTTCCGATATTTTTGCGTTCCATTTTTTTCATCAATTTCTGCCGCCGCCGGAAGTGCTGCTGTTGGCGCCTTTGCCTCCGATGCCTTTTCTCGCACCATTGGGTCCGTAATTGTTTGAATAATTCCCCCCCCCCCCGCCCATTTCGGACGGACTTCGCGACATTCGGGCGCCTGATTTATGTGCCCATTTCAAATTTATGAAAAAAGGGAAAGGAAAAAAACAAATGGAAAGGCAAGAAAAGTTTGGATGAACGGAATGAACAAAATGCCAATAAATAATAAAACAAACTACGAACATCAAATGCCAATTTGTTCGTCTGTTAAGGGACTGAATGAAACCAGCGAAAATCGAGAAAACTCGAACTTCGGGATTCAATTCGATACCAAAATTCCATTCATACAATTCAGTAAATTCTTTTTAAGAATCAATTTCGAGATTTGTTATCACATTTCAATATTCAATATGTTCCACCTGTCATTTGTCCCTTTTTAATTCATTTTGTCAATTTCGGTCTCTTTTTCTCTACTTTCTTCTTCAATTGTCTCCTGTTGCACTTGGTGAATTTTTCGGAAATGCTTTTTCAAGTCAAAATTCCGGCAGAATCCCTTGTCACAAAAAGGGCACGTGAATGGCTTTTGTTGCTGGTGGGTGAACATGTGAAATTGGAGGTTGTACGAATGGTGAAAGGCCTGTGAATGAATTTTGGAAAATGAACTTTAGTATAATTTGACTTTTTTTAGCGAAAAAATTCAAAATAAAATTTAAATTATTGTAAAATATCGGTTATTCTGTTGCTTGGAATTTTTAGACATATTTTTACATTAGTTTTCTTTTGGAGTTTCTCAATTTTGTGGGTTAAAACTTGAGTTCTGTGACTTTATTTGTCAGAAAATACGTTCTTTGCCATTTTGGAAAGGCATTTGGGCAGCAAAGATGGCAATTTCATATACCGTATTTACTCGAATATAGCCCCATGGCGCTCTATTGTTCAACCCCCCCCCGCCCAAAAAAAGGGGGCTCTATTCGAGGGTGTGGCTCAATTCGAGTAAATACGGTATTTTAATTTTTCACCAAAATTAGAATGGTAAACATTCGCTTTTTTTGATTCGAATTCCGAGTTTGGGAAAAAGTAAATATGGATGAGGCACAAGAACAACAGAACTATTACTGTTTTTTATTCGCGTGTGGGGAACGAATTGCTTTTTAAATTTTTATTGTGCGACTGAATATTCAAACGAAGTTAACGAAAAAAAAGATTAAAAACAGTTTTATTATAACAAATGAAGGTAATAGTAAAGAAGGTTGCCCCCCTTTTTTGAAGAAAATTTTTTTTTGTTTTCAAAAGTCATGAAAATATGTTTTTCGCCCAATTCCGAACCTCGGACCCGATTTTGAACAAAAAGTCGAAAATTCAAATCTTTCGATTTTCATTTTTAATCTAAAAATGTTTTAAGTGATCTTTTATGGAAGCAGAGATGATTTTTGTTTCGTTTCCGTGTATTCAAATAAAGTTTTGAACAAAACTCTGAAAATCGAAAAATTGAGTTTTCGACTTTTTGTTCAAAATCGGGTCCGAGGTTCGGAATTGGGCGAAATAATGCTCGATTCGTGATTAGCGACCCTGAAAACCCTTGGAAACATATTTTCATGACTTTTGAAAACAAAAAAAAAATTCTGCAAAAAAGGGGGGCAACCATCTTTACTATTATTACCCAAAAGAACATTCTTCAGGATGAAGAAAAAAATGAATTTTAAAAACTTTTTTTTTGATTAATTTAAATAATTCCTAATCCACTTTAAAATTTTTTTATTTTGTTTGTTTTTGGCAGCTCTTTTTTGTCCCACCTTTGCGCACACTTCGCATTTGTACCGCTTCTCCTGTTGATGTGTCAATTTGTGATTTTTGTAATTGCCGTTCTGATGGAAGCCTTTTCCACAGTATTCGCTGAGCAATGAATGGGAAAGATAAAAATAATAAATGAAATGGTAAACAAAGAAACTTTTCAGTTTGCTATTTAATTATCCATCTTTCAAATAATTTAATGGAAACATATAATCAATAAACAAAACACACCATGTGTACGGCTTGAACCCTAAATTAAATAAAATTAAAAACATTAATCATTGGCATTTAAGTTAATTACCGGTGTGAATCCGCAAATGCGTATTTAGAGTTGAGGACCTTAATTAAGCATTTGGCGTAAAATGAAGCAAGTGTAAATAAGCATTTCACTTCTTTTTTAATCTCTGATTTACCTGTTGAAGCATTTCCCACAAATTTTGCACTGAAAAGGCGCCGATTAAACCAAATTTAAATTAATTTGACTTTTCTCATTTCATTTTTTTTACCCTGTGCGGTTTGTCCTCCGTGTGAATGATTTTGTGTCGACAAAGTGTCGAAGCCTGGCGAAAGGCCTTTCCGCAAACCTTAAATTTTGCCAATTTTTCATAAGTGAATAAAACGGCACTTTGCATTGAAACGGTCTGGCACCGGTATGGACCTGAAAAGCATTTAAATTTAAATGATAAAATTAAATTAAATCGATCAATCACCGGCATGTGCCGTGTCAAATTGTAATGGGCACTGAAAGTTTTCGAGCACAATTCGCACTTGAACTGCTGCGGGTTCGCTGCTTGTCCATGCTTCACCTTCGCTTCGTCCCCATTTTCCCCTCCTTTTGCTTTTTCCGTCATATTTTTGTCGCTGTCCGACGGCGATGCCGAAGAAGAGGAAGAGGAAGAAGAGGAGGAGGAGGAAGAGGTCGAATTTGATGGGCACAATACCTTTTTGTCTGTCCCATTCTTTTGACTGTCGCCAATTGACACTTTTCGTCCAAGCACAAGGGAAGAACCTTTAAAAATTCTTAAATGTATCTTCTACATTTTTAAATCACCTAAATTCCACGCGTCCAAAAAATACTGTACGGCAAAAGGGTCGACAAAAGAAGAGGGAGGAAAATGCATTTGGACGGGGAGCGGCGGGGGCTTTAAGCTGGGGAGGCTGAGAATGTTCTCCACGGAGAAGTTCAAAGCTGACGACAAAGAGGACATTCTGAGAAGAGAGCGAGGGAAAAAGCAGTGAAAAATTAAAAAAGAAAGTGAAAAATTTAAATGGAAAAGGAAAAGCATAGGCAAAACAATTAACAAACAAAAAAAAACAAATATTAATTAATTTAAATGACTAATAAATAATTGACAAATGGTAACATTTCAATTGAAAAACGGACTATATAAATATTTATTCCTTATTATATATGTAGATAGCTACCATATTATTTTGTTTATATCAAAATTCGTCATTTTAACGGATTTATTGGGCATATTTTGCTGATTTGTAGGCAATAAACGCGCAATGCCATTGGACGAAGGGACTGGGAGGGGAGCAGCAGCTGAACGACGGAAAGAGAATGAATTGAATGCCCAGTGGAAGCGGACGGATTTTGTCGGATTTCCGACACTTCACCCGCGGGGTGGCGGATTAGCAGAACAGCGGGGAAGGGCATGACGATGGGCAAAATGGAAGTGCACGGAGAACTACTGCTGGCAGCAATGAATGGGCGAAATGTGTTGCGCACTAATGTACAGAAATCCCGGCCCAAAGCCAAGCACTTTAAGATAATTGGCATCAAAATGTGTTTAAACTCTTTTAACTTTTAAAAGTAAATTAAATTTAGACAAATCGTATGTATAAGAAGGGGTCTCTATAAAACGCGATTTAACCCTTCCAAGCTAAAAAGGAAATAAATTAAAATTTATTAAAGTTAAAGGGGGGGGGGAGGCAATTCGAAACACAGCGAATAGGGTGGGGGAGGGAGAAAATGACAATTCAAAAAATGAATTACTAAAGTTCGGCATTTTGAAAATGTTCTGGACTTGGACCTGGGTTTTCTGGACAAAAATCCAGGTACAGAAAAAATCTAGGCACATTAAGGCCTGGACCTGGATTTTTTGAAATTTGTTTTAAAAATCAAACAAAGGTTTGAAAAAATCAATTAATTGTTTAGGAACATCTAAAAATATCTAATTACAATAATACTTATTTTTAAATCTATCTTTTTTAAAAAAACATCGGTCATTTGAAAATTTTGTCCAGGAAATCTAGGGCTTTTCGTGTTTAGCTTGGACCTGGACCTGGATTTTTTTTTTCGTAGTTGACCTGGCCTGGACTTGTTTCCTGGACAAAATCCATGCAAATCCAGGTCCAGGAAAAACCAGGTTGCCGTAAAATGGCCTGAACCTTGATCGTATTTAAGCAAATTTTCAAGAATAATAATAAAAGCAGGCAGAAACAAAACATCCTGGCTTGTATCAATCCGCATCAGAGGGTAAGACGCGCATAGATAATTCCGCGCCGTGGGGTCGCGCACGGCGAACTCAAATTTCCGCGGTCACAAAAAGTGCAAAGAATTAAAGGGAATCGCGGATCGCGGTCGCGCTCCATCCTGGTGCACATAAGTCTTTCCGATTTAAAATGGGTCCCCGATCGTTCCGTCACTGATTTTTGACGACAATACCAAAACATTAATTATTAAATGGTGTAAATACGTAAAACTTGCAATGAGAATAAAATGTTTTAACTTTGTAATGAATGCACTTTTGGTTACTGTGCTCGATTATTAGGAGCAACAGCACAAATATTCGCTTCGCCGAATTTGGAGACGGACAAAAGCTTAAAGAAAGGGTGGGGGGAGGCGGGGGAATATCTGTCAAATAGGCTGGAACAGAGTGTGACTGACTTTCTGACTTTGCCCATCCGTGAAGCGAAGCCCATTCACAGCCCATTTAGAGTCAGTCGAAGCCGTGGTCAGTCATCCCTTCCCCCCCCCCCCGAAGGGGCGTTGAGGTCGGACGGGGATTAGTTTCTCCCGAAGGGCGTGGTGGGAGTAGCTCCGCCCTTTGGGCTGTGTTTATTCGCGACAAAAAATGGCACCAAAATGTCGGGAAAGCGCCCCCGGGGGGAGGCGGAAGTTGTAAATGCGGTGGCGCACCGCCTCCGCTCAAAATGGCGGTGCTTAACGGCGCCAATAAGGTTGGTAGACAAAAGGCTGAGGTTTCGCCTGTTGGCGATTGACATTTCATTGTGGGCATTTAAATTTGAAAAAATAAAAAAAATGAATACGGTAGCAAAAAGACGACAAATTCCGAAGTTGGCATCATTTCGTATCGACTAAATCGTTGTGACAAAATCTCTTTGCAGCAAAAGGTGGGAGACAAAATGTCACTATGGATAATGTGAAACGAATCCATCGAATTGAAAATGCGACTTCCCTTTTTTGGAAGGGTGTGCCGCCATTTGACTCATTAATTAGAATTAATGACCTACAATTTGCAATTATCCCACAAAGCCCAAGAGAAAGAACAAATTCAAGCAAATTCTAATAACAAATGATCAAAAGAATGCAAATGCTTTCTTCTCTCTTTTTTGAAATTTCCTAACAAAATTCAAACTCATCTCTTGGGACAATTTTCCGGTGATGCCACTCCATTTGCCCTTACTCCCACATTTAATGGAAATGAACAAAATGGCACGGCACTTCCTCGTCCCCTCCGGGGCTTCCGCCTCCCCCTCCCCTCTCCCTTCTTTTGCCATCACACGACGGTGCGCATTTCGATGCCAGGCTAATCTCCGTTAATGCCACGACCACTCTCAGATGATTAGCCAAGTGATATATGGGGAAGGGATTGGCCCGTGAATAAACAGTGGCACACTTCCATTTCCTGATTTGGCGGAATTACAAAATGATGCCAACCATCAAAAAATTTTAAAAAAACTCAGAAAAAATTATGTCTAAAAGGGAAGGGCTAATTTTCAATTCTTTTTTCCTTTCGGCGTGTAAAAATTCAATTGGCACTGTTTAAAATGCGCAACTTCTCATTCGCTTCTGCCGCGTGTATCGGACTGAATGCGCTTATTTCTCAGCCACCACCCACGCGCTAATTCCCCGGGGGGGGGGGGGGCTCTGTCCGGAGCACGGATTAATGTTGATATTTTCCGCATCCAAAATGCTAAGGACGAAAGCGATGAATGAATGCCTCGGGTGGAAAAGAATTTTGCGCATTTCCCACCAGCCCAGCGTGAAAACTGACCAAATAGGAAGGAATTGACTTAAACGTGGGCATTTAAAAGAAGCGATGATGGAAGGGAGAAGGCGAATTTAATAAGCGAAAGATGCATTTGAATCATCCAAAACATTTGGCATTAAAGCGAAAAATAAACAACAAACATTTTTATGGAATCACAGCAAATAAAAGTAATTAATTAAAAGTTTTTGTGGAAGCTAGTCGTTATGTTAGACCAGGATTAGTGGAAAATTGTATTCGCGCAGCTAAGCTCATCATCACTCACTCCCATTATCCCCTTACTGTACCAACTAACTTCTTCACCCATTATCCCCATACTGTACCCGGTGACGGTCTTTTTCCCATTACCCCAATACTGTACCCACTAACGTCCTCTTCCATTTCCCCCATACTGTTCCCGCTAACTGTCTTTCCCCCATTATCCCCATACTGTACCAACTAACTTCTTCACCCATTATCGCCATACTGTACCCGGTGACGGTCTTTTTCCCATTACCCCAATACTGTACCCACTAACGTCCTCTTCCATTTCCCCCTTACTGTACCCGCTAACTGTCTTTCCCCCATTATCCCCATACTGTACCAACTAACTTCTTCACCCATTATCCCCATACTGTACCCGGTGACGGTCTTTTTCCCATTACCCCAATACTGTACCCACTAACGTCCTCTTCCATTTCCCCCTTACTGTACCCGCTAACTGTCTTTTATAATGATTGAACAAAAATCGAAAGTTCGAAATTTTCGACCTTTCGACTTCAGGTTAGGAATTGGTTGAAATAAATGACACCCAATACTGTACCCACTAACGTCCTCTTCCATTTCCCCCTTACTGTACCCGCTAACTGTCTTTCCCCCATTATCCCCATACTGTACCAACTAACTTCTTCACCCATTATCCCCATACTGTACCCGGTGACGGTCTTTTTCCCATTACCCCAATACTGTACCCACTAACGTCCTCTTCCATTTCCCCCTTACTGTACCCGCTAACTGTCTTTCTCCCATTATCATTGTGAATCTTTCAAAAGTCCTTTTTTTCTCTGCCTTCCCTCTTGCATTGTTCTTTTAGTACTTCAAAAATGCCCTCTCGTTCATTCATTGTCAGCCTCCGAGTGGGCTTCGAAAAGGTAATTATGCGCACAGAGTATGTCGTTTTCAGCAGAAGGGAGGGACCGATTATTTATACATTTGGGGGGGGGGAGAATGACTCGGCACGAGTTGCAGCAGATTGACCTTTGTGAAGGGCGCTTCTTCAGCGGAGATTAGCCAAAAGATGGCCGGAAGAATGGCACCACAAAAACAAAAAGCCAAAAGAGGAGAAGCAGCGAATGAGTGAATGAGTCGACCGAACCGAATTTGGAAAAAGCCTAAGGCAACTCGAAGCGTCATTCATTTACCAGAGATTTGTCAAATGTTTATTTCCAATTTGCTAAAGTCTCAATGATCCCGCCGGATTAACCTTCCAAGTGCCTGTTAATTCGGTGTCCCCCGAGTGCCGTCGGGACTTCCTCCCGCTCCCCTCCCCCCGTCCTTTCCTTTCTTTCTTCTTCGTGTTGCTGCTGCTGATGGGCTCACTGGTTGGGGTGGCTGGTGGTAATTGATAGTTTGCTGTTTCTTTCTTCTCTTATTTCTTCTTCCTCCCGTCGAGTGACCCTCCAAAATGCATAATTCTCGCGCAGAACGGAGACGAAATTAACAGACGCACAAAGAAAAAGACACATGGCAAAACAGAAGGAAGAGAAAGAGCCAACGGACGAAAAACACTGATTTATTTGCCAATGATGGCAACAATTTAAATATGAATTAGGTATTTTAACAATGACTAATTAATTGCCTGTGGCTATGCTCTCTTCCATTAAGCATCGTTCATTTTTCTCTCTTTCTGTCGTCCCTTTCCATTGCGCTCTCTCTCGTCTTCCCTCTCTTTCTTTCGTCCCTTTCCATTGCGCTCTCTTTCGTCGTCCCTCTCTTTCTCTGTCAATGGTCTCTCTTCGCTGGCTTTTTGGCACTTCTCCGATCCCTCGCCGTTCTTTTGTTTTCCAAAACAATTGCTTCTGTTCCCACTCGTTGTCGCTTTGTTCGCGGTTTCTTTCAATTGCTCCGATGCTTTGTTAGCCATTTCAATGACTTCTTAAAACTTTTATTTAAAACATTGAAACTAATTCCAATTGGCAATTAAAAATGCCGATTATTTTCTCTGCGGTTAATATGTAATTAAATATTTCCGGCTACCTGACGTTTCGTCACTGCTCTTTTCGTCACTGCCCGTTTCGTCACTGAAATAAATTTTTTTTAAAATGCCAAATTTCCAGGGCTTTCCAGGGTCGCTGATTACGAATCCGGCATCCATTTCGACCTATATCGAACCCGGACTCGAAATCGAACAAAAAGTCGAAAATTCAAAAAATTTCAGAATTCACTTTTATATTCGAATCTGTGCAGAATGATTATTTTCTAATGTTGCAATGGTTTCTATTTAATTTTGCTGTTTTAATCTATTTTAGAACATAAAAGTGAATTCTGAAATTTTTTGAATTTTCGACTTTTTGTTCGATTTCGAGTCCGGATTCGATATAGGTCGAAATGGATGCCGGATTCGTAATCAGCGACCCTGGAAAGCCCTGGAAAGTTGGCATTTAAAAAAATTTTATTTCAGTGACGAAACGTCTTGCCACCAATATTTCCGATTTTAAATCATTTCCTTACGCGAGTAAGTGATGCCGCGCAAATGTGGGCTCATAACAGCGGAATCGCTATCAGACGATGGCTCATTTTTGAGTTTGAAAGGCTTACAGCCGCCCCAAATGCCGTAAATGTAAAAGACAAAAACGGTGAAAGTGGCAAATAAAATTTTCATATTGAAAATTAAAGAATTATTTTATTTTTTTAATTTTATAAGGGAGAAAAACAAATTGTCATGCCAATCAAATGACGTAAAAACAAAATACACATTTATTTTTTTTTTTCAAATCTCTCGTCATTTACTTCCGTTAACATCAGACTATCATCAAATCAATTTTTATGTTAATTTCTCGAAATAACAAATCTCATAATCAACCATATTTAGCAGCCAGTTACATACATATGTTGTATATATTTCTATGATTTTATTTTTTCATTTAGTCAATTCATAAAGTTTGATGGCATTTCTTCACCTCGGAACTATTAAATTTTAAATGATTAGAAGGCATAAGCACTCAAAATAGGGGACAATCAGTGGAAAATGAATGGTCTATTAATTGCTTAATTCATTCCAAAATAAAAAATATCCCAGAGAAATTTGCGTGTCTTTTATTATTCCAAATTAAAAATTGAGGAAAAATGAAAATAACAAAAAAATCAAATTGGGATAGTTTTGTTCATCATCCGTTCGGTTGGTGCTGCTGTTCAGGCACCAATTCCTCCAACGAAGTGACCACCGTCGAGGCGCCTTCCTCGCCAAAGATCAGCCCAATGTTTTTGCCCGTTCTTTGCACCTTAACTTCGACCAAAATAAGAAAAGCAAAGTCTGTGCCGTTTCCACTCACTTCCAACGGTCTGCTGATGCCTTGCTCTTTGGCCCCGAGGCCGGCGCCCTGGCGATAGCCCATTTTGGACTAAAAGAACAATTTGAGTGGGAAAAGAAAAGTCAACAGACGGAGACACCGAAACACATTATTAAACACAGCATTTCAATTTGGCCTCCCAAAAAGCAATCGCTTGTGTATGGCTCAGTGGTTGAAGGAAAAGTGATCGCGGTTCTATCCAGCCCAACGACGCAAACATTTTCATCAAAAATTAAAAAAGGATGACGATTTTGTAATTATTTTGAAGGTTATTGCCAACAGAATAGGACAGTTTTGGGATCATTTGAAGTCTCTAGAAGAGAAAAAAAAACATTCCTAAACAAATGTTAAGCAAGCAATTGGAAGTGATGGAAGAAAGTGATGAGGCTTTTAAATTGTTTTTGGAATAAGTCCATAAATGTGCACATTTCTCTATCAACTCTCTTTTTTAAAATCAGTGTAAAAATAAAGAACTAAAAAAACTGCTTTTTTAAAAGACTCGATTTGTTTTTAAATTAAAAAACAAAGTTTGTAAAACTTGTTTTATTTTCAAATTTAGGCTTTTCAACCCCCAAACAGTGGGAAGCATCGCAAAAATCGTGTGCAGGAATTCATAAACAATTCCAAGGTAAAAAAACAACAACAACTCAATTTAGCAAAAATTTTGCCCGGCGGCGCTTGTCGGGTCGACACCGCAAGACACTAAAACTCCGATTTTCTTAGTGGGTATCCCCGGCCCAAGTCAAAATCCTGGGACAGCCAGCCACCCCCCTTTTGTGGGGGCAATTTTTCAGTTAATGTTCATTGGTCTCACCATTATATTGGCAGCGACGCCCAACCCCCGGGACACGCCCTTGCCGAACTGCGTCAGTTTGGGCTGTTCAAAGTGTTGCCGCTGCTGATCTTTTGTCACCACTTGCTCCACCACCGCTGTGCCTTCGGCGCCCTCAAACGCCTCGAAATTGGACGGCGGTGCGATGGCGGCGCCCTTCCGCCGTTTGTCCTCCTCATCCGCCGCTTCCTTGGCCAGCCGATCCGCAATTTCTTTGGCAATTTTCTCCTAAATTTTAATGCAAAGATGACTCGAGAGTTTTTTAATTAATAATAAAATATAAAAAGACATTTTTAGAAACCAATTTTGGAAAGAATTCCGATAAAGGAAAAACCGATCAAAATGAATGGAATTCAATTAAGAGTAAATTTGTTTTAAATCATATTATTAAATGCTTACCTTTAACCGTTGTTGCTCCCTAAAATTAAAATTTGTTGACAGAAAACGAAAAAAGGTGGCCCAATTTAAGAAAACCAAAAAAAAATGTTGAAACAATTCTCTTAAGTCGGGGCCATTCATCCATTTGGTGCAATTTTACCTTTTCTGTTTAAACGACGAATAATCAGTGGGTGCGGTTGGGTTGTACTCGTCTTCCACCATCAGTTCACCAAACAAAAATACCTTTATAGGGAAAAAGTAATGCCCAATTAAACACAAAAATATTTTTGGCGGCGCAATCGCCGGACAATCCGACGGAGTTGGCAGAGAAATGATCAAAAAAGAAAAAAAATCCTAAAAATACAATGCTTACACGTAATACTCACTCATTTAATTTTCTACCATGGCCAATCCCATTCAAAAAATGCAAAAAATAGTCGTTAAGACATAAGAAAAATGCCGAAAACCCTTTTCCAGTCTGTTACTTTGTCTTCTTTCAGCGATTTCGGCACCAAAGTGAAAGCGCCGGTCGAATCGATGGGCAATGGAATTGCTTTGTGTGGCTTCAGCTTGAACGTGCCGCCCTTCTTGTTCAGCAGCTGAGGCATATTCGGAAGAGTGGCGGGTAACGGCTGCGCGAAGGCAACGCCGGGGGCTGATTTCTGAGAAAAATGTACCGAATAAATGGCAAAATTGGCCAAATGAAAATGCATTTTTTAGCTTTAAAAATTGCCGAACATTTTGCGAAGCGGCAGCGGCCGCATTCTGTAGAATGGCTTTCTTGGCTTCGAGTTGCGATTTGAGAAAGGACAAATTCATTTTGTTGACCGCTGACACTGCTGAGACGGTGACATTTTGGGGTTTTTGAGCAGAGTTTGGTGTCGGAAAGTCATCAGCTGCACTTTCAAATGTTTAATTTAAAAAAATCCTTGTCAAATTGTCATTTTTTTCTTTTTATTATTCATTCATTTGCTGTCCCATTTGTCAGCTTAACCTTTTTTCTCCAAATTCTCTTCTTTGACCTGCACTGATGTTGATGATTCAATTCCAATGTCGTCGTACAGAGACATTTACCAGCAAATCAAAATTATGTAGTGAAAATATAACTTAACTACCTATTTAAAGAAGTAAAGAACCGAAAAATATTGAGTCCGAATTTTGAAAAATTTAAGACAAAATCAGGCCTTGGATGGAAACAAAAACATCCCAAGGGATTGGGTGGAAGTCGGCGGCCGCAGAAAAGAGACTCGGTTAGTTGGAGACAAATTATGAGAAATTGGTGTTCTGTCGTTAAAATAATTTTTCAAAATAATTTAAATTACAAAAGAAGCCAAAACAAATACTATATTACGGGCCAGGTCGTTTTCGCGCTGTCGTTTTCGCGCGGGGGTCGTTTTCGCGCCCGCGCTTTTTTAGCACTAAAATTGCGAATATACTTAAAAAATACTTAGAAAATTTATTAATAGTCTATTAAGTTTAAAAATACCTAAAAAACCAAATAATTTTTTACTCCGCGGGTGGATCCGAACCTGACCTCACCCCAGCCGGCTTCAGAATCTCAGATACGCAGGGATTCTGAGGTCATAGCGATGTCCTAATGGAAATCTGATTAGAGATTGGTTATCAGCGGCATAAATTTTCTAAAAAAAACTATTTTTTGAAAAATTCTGAGTGAAAATTATCTACTCAAAAACAACGTGCCTCCCCCCGTGGTCGAATTCGAAAAATCGTTTTATTTTATTTCGTACATAGGCTAGGCATAAGCTTTAGACCTAGGCTTAGGCCTAAGCTAGGCTTGTTTGGGCCTACGTAAGATTAGGCATTATTTAGTAAAAAAAAAAACACGAATACACATATTTATTTTACATATATGCAACCGCGCGAAAACGACCCCCGCGCGAAAACGACAGCGCGAAAACGAACCTGGCGCGAAAACGTCAGCGCGAAAACGACGGCGCGAAAACGACCCCGACCGCAAATATTATGTTAACAATGTTTAATAAATTTAAATTAAGTGATTTAATTGATAATTTACCGTTTATATATGGTTAAGAACTTTTTTTTAATCGCATTTTGCAGCATTTTCCTTGTCATAATCGCAATGGCACATTTGCGGACAATTTCGGGAAAAATAAAAAAGTTTCTTAAAAAAATTATGATTTTTTTTTCCGAATAAATGAATTGAGACTGTAAAAAAGCAGCTTAATATTTTACTGAATTAATTTCACTGATAAAAATGAGATGCTGGTCTGTATTGTGGGCTCTTAAGTTATTATTGAAGTAGAGTTGCTCCCCGAACAGATTTTGGAGAATTGCGAATGTCGAAACTATTGCCGTCATAATATGCTGATTACGGCTGTAGTATCTTTGAATTTTGCACTTAATTGTTAAAGAATATTGTGAAAATTCGAAAATTAAAAAATTCTAAATGTTTTATAGATACCTATATTTAATTTGTTTCTTTACAATGTTAAATCAATCTTTTTCAGGCTCATTAATAAACATTTTTTATTGCCAATTTTATATTATGGATTTCCTTTTTTAAAACATATTTTTTTATTTATTAAATATTTATTCACTGATTTAATTTCCTTGTCATCTTTTGTGTTTACGTGTCTTTAGAAAGAAGGTTAGCATTTTGCCTGATTTGCTCAGCTTTGCCAAACGGTCCTTGGCAAAAATTGGAGCGAAAGGATCGTCTTTTTATTTTGCTCATAATATCTTTGGTTGTTCAAAGACGCAAAAAACAAATTTTTAATAAATTATTATATTATTATTTTCAAAACTATTTGTTTATTTAAAAAAAAATTTAGAATAAACGACAATGTTCGAAATTTTAAAAGTTGCAATTTTATCAATATTTTTTACAAGTATTTTTGCTGAATATTTATATGATTCTGTCCGTATCAGTGAAGCACAACTTTCTGTTAAAATGAAGGACAAAAAGGACAAAAGTCGACCATTGGGAACCGTAGAGTAAGCTCAAATCATTGGCATAACAGCCAATATTTAATAATACTTTTTATCGGAATTAAATTAAAAAAATAAAAATAAATTAATCTCGAAAAAACATTTTTATATATGTATAATATAAGTAGTACATATTTATTATTTATTCATTAATTTAACTATTTTCAATTTTTTAATATTTTTTAGTGTGCCGCTCAATGAAAAACTCTCAAAATTGGTGCGTCTCAGCAAAAACTTCATCGCTCAAATTTCGTTTAGAGTTAGCATATAAAACACTCAATTTTCAATGCCATTTGCTAATTCTCAGATTGTCGACGGTGCCAACGGTCGCCCAATTGAAAATTTGCAACAAAAATTCCTTCGCTTTTCCCATTCAAAATCACCAGAACATGAAGTGTTTTTTGTTGCTAAAGAACACAAAGAATCGAATGGTCATTACCAACTTGAAATGGTACAAAATTTTCTTTAAATTTCTTTTTTTTCAAAATAATTTAAGAATAATTAAATTATTTTTGTAAGGTAATGTCTCGCGACTTCGTTCTGTTCAAGTCCAGGCCTGGCAAATACAATTGTGAACTTATTCTTGGCGATAGCCGAATTCGCGCTGGCCTAAAATGGCAAATATTTGATGCTTTTTTGGACATTCCAAAAGTAAAATAATTTAATTTTTGCTAAATTTGATTCAATTTCTATACAAATGATTTTGTGTTTTTTCAGTCTCAACCTGAAGAGCCTTCGTATAAGCCAAGAAAGAAATATGAGCCTCATTATGAGATTTTGCCTGAAATTCAGCATAAATTTACAAGGGTTTTCATTTTGATTTTTTAAACAATTTTTTATTTTTTAAGATGGAAAGTTGTAACACTAATTATTGGATCTTTTCCTTCCTATTTTGCTTTGTTTGTCTTCTGCCATTGCCTCTGTTAATTTTTTATGTAAGCAAAATATAATTAATTAAATAATTAATTTTCTTTTAGTGGCGTAATTTTATTTTAAATGCCTTTGAAAATGTTTTCCCTCCTTCGGGCGACTTTCTTTTTTCAGCTCCGATGTTCTTCAATATGCTAATGTATTTGATTATTTTGTTGCTTTTTGAATTCATTTATTTTTTAAATAAATAAATTATAATTTAATAAATAAAATATTTCCAATTTTTCAGTGTTTTGTTCGCTTTTTATTTCATTTTTTGGCTTTTTGGAACTCAAATTGCAATTCAACTTCAATTTGCTGCAGTGTTCGCAATATCGTGTTGTTTTGCGGCCCACAGAATGCTCAAAAGTTTGGCAAATGAGCGAATTATGGCGGAAAAAGTAAGCCAAGTCAAAAAAAACAATTAGCATTAAAAAGAAATTTATTTTTTAGGAAGGAATAAAAAGTGAATCTTCGCAAAATGAATTTGAAAACGAAGATGAAAATGGAACTGAAGAAGATGAGGAGGAAGAAGAAATAGGAACAGAAAATCATTTTAAGAAAACCGAAGGATTTGACAGCGAAAGTTTAAATGAGTAGCAATCATTCATTCATTATGCAAAATGTATTGATATTAAAGCAATCATTTATTGTTAATTGATAGGGGGTAAATCTTTAAAATACCATAAGAAAAATATTAAAAATTTACAACAAAAAAAAGAATAAATTAAAATAAGTTAAAGCAATTCCAACTGATTACTCCGAAGATTAGATCAATTAAACAATCTCAAAATTTTGCTGTTTTTGATAGTCCGACCAAAACAACGCCTAAAAACTAAATTTTCTACATTTTAAATTGTTTTTTTTAAACCCACCAATTATTGACAAAAGCATTGCGACAAAAAACAAGTTGAGGTGTTCTTTTGCGACTTCCTTTAAATAGAGAACACTCCAAAGGGCACAGACGACGCTGGCACCCGAAACAGTGATGGGATAAGTCTGAGAACAAAAAGCAATTAATTAAGAATCATTAAACAGTTTGCCAGGACAAACGCGCATGAAATAATTGTAAGAAATGGTCGGTTTTGGTGCCGGAAATCGCCTTCAGAATTTGCTTTTTTTGATAGAGAGAGGGAATTGCTAATTGAATAAAAGTCCCGCCTTAAAATACAGAATAATTGTAAATGGTAATAAACTGACAATTGTTTGTGACAGAATATCATTTGCCCAAAACCTAAATAAATTTGGCATTTTTTTTCCGTTTTAATGGCCAACTGACCATCCCAAAGTGCCAAGTGCCCACAAAACACCGGCAAAAAATGAGGGGAAAATGAGCCGAGTGTCGACGTATGGCCGATTGTTTTTGTAGGCGAGGTAAATGAGCAGAACGACGGAGGAAGTTAAATAAACACCGGCGAAGTGGGGAAAAACGAAGGAAATGCCATTTTTGGGGGGCGACGGATGGAAAAGGTGGGGACTGACAAATGAACAGGGAAATAAGGCAAATAAATTAGTTGATTAATTATGTAATTAATTGAGTCATTCAAATGGGACTGAGCAGGGACAAGTCAATTTAATTAATTGATTAATTAATTAATTGACTTGTTTTAATTACTTGTCCTGAATGTAAACGACGGGAGTGAAACTGAAGGGAAATGAATATAAAAGGCAAATTCAGCGAGGAAAAACGAACAAAATGAGCTAATACTTACATTGATCCGTAACAAATCCCAGCGAAAACGGACAAAGCAATAGCACTGAAAAACGATTATTATCGGGTTAAAATCTTTTTTTCATTTTATGCTTTTCCGTTCCCTTTTCCTTCTCACATAATCCGTTGACTTAGCGGCGTTTGAATTGGCCGAATTTGTACAAAGTTTTCTTCGCCATTAAGCCCGATTTCTGAAAATAAAATTAAATGAAAGATAAACTAAATTTTCTAAGTACAAACAGTCAAAACTGATGAGCGAAAATAGGGCGGAACTTCGTCCCATCCCTTGGGGAGGGGCGAGGGGGGGGGAGTCCAGCGGCGGATCGCTTGCCGCACCCATGCGCCCCGGGCATTGTGCCAATACCTTCAAATTTGTTTTTTCTCACTGACAGCAAAATCAAAAGAGTGGGCTGACACGGGCGGATAAAAGAGACCGCCAAATTCAGAAGAATTAATGATATTTCTCACCCATTGTGCCATCTTCAGCAGTGTTTTCGCCCTCCAATTGGTCATTTGGCAACAAATTTTGCCGGTCTTCCGTTCCTTCTTCCGCCTCCGTTTGGTTTTGCTCTTCAGTTTTTGGCGGAACCAAAGCGAAGAGAATTCCTCTAAAAGAAAGAAAACAAAATTATCATAAAAATTTGAATTGAAAAAGCCGTTAAATATTTGAAATTATATATAAATTCGACCCATAAATTATTGTTTTTTATTTTCGCACCCAATGATCACAAATAAAAGTCCGACATAATTCATCACTGGGGAGGCTGGCACTGATGCTTTTGTCTGAATCAATGATGAAATCAATTAATTTCAATAAATATACCCCAAAAAGTCCGAATCGGCCGGTTGCCCAGCCGACGACGCAATTGACAGAGCCCCAAATCAAAACGCCAAGACCCATGCCAATGGTTTTGATGATTGGCAGGGCAGTCAAATTGCCTTTTTAAATGTAAATTAAAATATTAATGTGCAAATTAATGTGTAATTATTTATTATTCTCTCTTACCAATGGCCCAAATGAATCCGCCTAACATCGCAAAGGGTTCGAATTGGGGCATTCCCGTGCCAATAAAAGTCACTAAATGCACAAAAACTAAATTATTTTTAAATTCATTGCTCAATTTTCTTACCGAGCCCACTCAAAAAGATGGCGGAACAGATCAAAAATTGAAAGGAGTGATTAATTAATTTGTAAATTGGTCAAATGATTGTCCAACTCACCAGCCATTGGACAATTATGCCATCGCCCGCGTCTCCGCAACATTTCACAGCCAATAAAATAAGGGAAAGAAATTGAAATAAAAATACAATTATAAAATAATTCTTATTATTCATTATTACCACAAACATTGACCCAAAACATGCCGAAGAAACGGCACACGAAAAAAGACCAATGACAACACTCATCATCAGAGACCGATTTTGTTGCTAATTAAAAAAATCAGTAGTTTAAAGGAAGAAACTGTTAAAGTAAAGACCCGGGAAATAAGTGAAAAAAGCAGGTCAAATAAGAGAATTTTATAACTGAAATAAAACAAAAATGAAAAAAAAAATACTTCGAATATTTTTAGTTTGTCCATTTTTTCATTAGAAACCGGAGTTTGAAAAATGCCGGGCTTGGGTTCGGGCTTATGCGATTGAAAGGCTACACGGTGAAAAAAAGTGGCCCGGACCCGGCCTTTTTCCAAAATTTACGGGTCCGCCGGGCCCCCGGGAAGGTCTGGTCTCAATTTTCATTGACAAAAGTGCTACTAAAAATAGCAGCATTTTTTCCAAAGACTCAAAAACGTGATTAAATGAGTTATTAGCAGGGCTGCAAAAAACATGCAAATGCATATTTTATTTCCTATAAGAACATCAAGGCAAAAAATAAGATTTTAGGGCAAAAATAAGAACATTTTGCAAAATTGCTTTAAACCAGATATTTTTCGATTTATTCGATCAAAAATGTATTAAATTTATATTTTTCGTCTCCCATTATCGAATTTACAATTTTGGAGAGGAAATAAGCAAATCGTAAATTTTCGTGCATTTTTCGGGGCGCATTTTTCTAAAAAAACTGTTTTGAAATGGGCGAGGGGAGAGGGTCCGGCGGTGCCGTTAGGTGCCGCCGGAAAATTTTTGTAATTTCGTTCTGATTTGTTAACAGATTTTCATCAAAAAGGCCAATTTTTTCACTTAGAAGCCAAGCGATGATCCTTTTTTTGCTTATAAAAACACTTTTTTGGCGGCGCGCTTTTTCCGTAAATTTGGGGGACATAGGGTCCGGCGGTGCCGATAGGCGCCGCCGGGAAAAATTTTTTGAAAATTCTAATGCAATTTGTTAACAAATTTTGTCCAAAAAATGACCAAAATTTGCGATCTTGGGCTAATTTTTAAGAAAATAAAGTATTTTTGGGGTTCGGCGGTGCCGTTAGGCACCGCCGTGGAAATTTTGAAAATCTAAGTGACATTACGCCATAAAATTACAAATTTTCTGAAGAATTTTAAGAAATAAGAACAATACCCCGAAATAAGAACATTTCTTATAAATAAGAACATATAGAAACCCTGAAATAGTAGGAAAAATACTTTCTTTTTTGTGTTTGCGTATAAAAATCGGGACTTTTATTTGCATATTTTGGGTGTTTATGCATATTTTGGGTTTTATATATATTTCATGGGTTTTATATATATTTTATGCATATTTTGCCATTTTTTGTAAATATTTTCTGATTTTTTGCATATTTTGCGATTTTTGTGCATATTTGATGCATATATTTGGCAATTTTATTTGCATATTTATGTGCATATTTTGGTCATTTTTCGTGCATATTTTTTGCAGCCCTGGTTATTAGTCATAATGTTATGAAGTTATAAAAGTTTTTAAAGTTTTTTTGATTTAATTTTAAATGAATGATAATTTTAATTAATTTTAGATTATTTTTGTCTAATTTTGAATTTTAATTTACCTATTTAAAATACTGGAATAAAATAAAAAAGGCAATTTGTAAAATGAACACATTATCATTATCTTTTTTATTTTTTACGTATTGATTGAAATAAAATGAAATGACAGCCGAATGACACAAAGCAATGGGAAATGAATGAATGTTTTGTCGGTTCGCTCAGCTGGCACGAAAGTTAAATAATAAAAAGAATTTAAAAAATAAATCGAAAATTTTTAAGCATATAAATTAAATGATAAATAAAAATATCAGGCAATTTTATTATTTATTTATTTATTTATTTCTCTTTTGTTAAAGTGTTAATTATTTATAAAAATACATAAATAACTTAATCATTAGCATAATGCAAGGAAAAAATTTGTAAAAAAGGGATGACAAAACGGTGTTATTGTTTTAAAAAATATTAATATAAAAATCAAATTCGGAAATTAACCGGCGGTTTGCAAAATGCACTTTGATATTTGTTGAAAATGTCGGAGTAAAAAAGAGCAAAAAATATTATTTGGAAGTGAATGCCTTTTTTTGTTAAAATTTTACATTTGATTCAGACTCAAAATACCAATTTTCGGGGGAAATTTGGGCACCAAATTAAGGATTTAAAAAATAAAAATATTTTTAATTGTCTATAAATTGCAACCATCTAATTTAAAAGCATAGTAAATTAATCAAGTTAGGAATAAAGTTTTTTAACGAATATCCGCTCGATTAACCATGCTTATTTTGCTAGACTCATTATCATTCATTCTATATCAATGTCATACATTATATTATTCGTATTATTATTAAAATTTTATGATTAAACAGAATTAGACGGGTCTCTTGATATTTCGGGCCCAACTAAGCCGGGTATTAAGGTCAAGTCCAAACAGAAACTATTGTAGTACACGTTTAAATCTACGTTTAAACGCTGTAAGAATTGACTAAATAATAAGATTGCCAGGTTCTTTTTTTAATTTGTAAGAAAACATGAATTTTTAAACACAAGGGTTGTTAAATTTACTAAATTTTAATGATTTATATATAACATTTTACATGGTTTATTTTGTTATATTTTTTTGAAATCCCTCGCTCTGGTGCCCAAACTTTCCGGAGCCCAAATTTAATGTCGCCATTTCTTCGCTGATATAAAAAATAAAAATCGCAGATACCGTAGCCTCTGCGGTTAACTCATCGTTATACAGCAATCCATCCATTCATTGTCCTTAATTTGTTTTGCGATGAGTGCAACAATCTTTGTTTCAAGAAAACAATGCTCCTCCTCCCCTAGTAAATTAGCTTATTTATTGAGCAAAATGACTTTTTCTCCCCATAAAATCCAATCGAAATGTTTAATAAAATAAAATGCATTTTTAAATTTAAATTTTTCATGTTTTAGCAATTCCAATATGTTTCGTTGTTTTTCTTTGCCTTTTTGCGATTTTATCGCCATTTGTGCTGCAAGATTGCTCGAAAGGATCATTCTGATGATGTTGATGTAACGCGAATCCTCTCAACGGTTGAGTTTTGTTAACTATTATTTAAAAATGAATCATTTAATTCAGAAACCAAATGTTTGGTTGGCTTTTTTTGATACGAAGGAAAAAACGTTCACTGAGCCGCGTGAGGGACTCAAAAAGATGCCATGCGAAATGGACAGATGCTTTACCATTGAATACATCACCGAGCCGGTGGGTTGCTTGGACACCTCCTGCGCTTCTTCTGTGTAGAGGCCGCGATTTTGAAAAAAAAAATCAGACCATGGCCGGGGTTTCCGAGACGGACAGGGCAGTAGGACAAACATGGCAAAAGTCCTCTTTTAGCAGGATTGTCCTGTTGCATTGTTCAAAACATGCCAGACTATGACCCTGAAAAATTCCGTACAGAGTCCTGTCCCATTCGGTCTCTAATTCTGTGACTTCAGGCTCTGCTCCACCAATTGGGCTGTTACGGAAGCATTTTGTGCCAT
This sequence comes from Heterodera glycines, assembly GCA_004148225.2. Taxonomy (NCBI): domain Eukaryota; kingdom Metazoa; phylum Nematoda; class Chromadorea; order Rhabditida; family Heteroderidae; genus Heterodera; species Heterodera glycines. The sequence goes on from CP049707.1 coordinate 13,850,170, forward strand.
TCGTCATTCTCGGAAATGGACTTGATGAAATTTTCTTGCAACACGACGGAAACCCAGCGAAATTCACCCGCTGCAAAACATCGCAAAGGGTCAGTGAACCAATGGCATTTTATGCTTTTTAAATGCCAAATTCCCATTAATTTTTCAGATGAAAAATGTTTGGTTGAGTTCATCGACAAATTCGCTGCTGCGAACAATTCGTATGTGACCTGGGAACAGGTGGTCGCATTCTGCTCAAATATTCACGAGGGGTTGCAACGGATGGCATTGGACACGATTATCACCAGACTGACGGCAAATCTAACCAAATTAACGCGGCAAATGGAGGCACTGCGAGAAGAGGCGCCGCAAAGGGACAAAGTGCCGACAACGGACACACCAGAAGGGCGAGAAGCGAAATGCCATTGGACGGTGGACAAAGGCCAACACTTGGCCGGAGGGGCCGAAGAGTGTGCCGTGGTTCGCCGCTGCCGCGGGGACTCGCGCGAACGAACAGCGAAAAATGCTTTTGACTGTCGCCGTCGTTTCGGCCACATGTGAGAAACAAAATGCGAACAAAACACGAAAACATATTTAGAAACAGAAAGACTTTCAGTTTGGCTGTGAAACATCCGACGAAGTGAGAGAATTTGGAGGCTGAAAATGAAAATGAGAAAGAATTGACGACAAATTTCAAGTGTTTATCAGCGAATTATCAATTAAAAATAAACATAGAGCATTTTAGAAGTTGGCATTTGGACAAAATGAGCAATTAGCGAATGATTAACCAAATTTAAAATGGTTTAAACATTTTAAATATTATTTTTAAATAATATATCATTTCAAAATTCTTTTTTTTATTCTTGAATTTTCAAACTTTGTCTAAAATTAGCAGCAAAACTTTCTCAATTATGCCATTCATTCATTTTTATGTCCTTCAAACTTTTGGCCTTGTGCCTCCTTTTCATTGCCAAATTCCACGGCAAAAAGTCAGTTGCGATCGCCCGCGGCCACAAATGATTGATCATGGGACAAAAAGCATAAGCCAACGAACAAAAATAGGGCCAAAAACTTTGAGTGGGAAGCGTGTGGCAATCCGTCAGTTGTGTTCGTCAATTTGTCAGTGCTTTGAACACAAAAAATTCATTTGCCAGCGAATGATTCTTTGGTCAAATTTCACTTGTGAAATATTTATACTCACTGATAATTGCCAAAAGCTTCAAAAGAAAAGCATTTTAAACACTTAAATTAAATAAATATTTTTTTTAGAAAAACTAAAGAAATAATGCATCAATCGCTTGCTTTCAAAATTATTGCCATTTTGGCTGGCATTTTGGCATTGTTCGGGCCCATCGATTGTCGCGCAACCCATGGCACGTGTGTCCACCAAGGCAGACAATACCGAGAGGGCGAGGAATGGGTGAGTTTGGCATATAATTCAAATAAAGCAAATAAATAGGGGCCAAAATTTGGAAAATTTTGCGTAATTAACTGGTATAATTTGAAATCCTTTCTTTAAAAAAACAGATTGTCAACCGTTTGTTCATTATGCGCTGCTTTGTATTTTACAATTACAATCGGTGGGAGACGCGGGTAAGAAAAATTGGAAAAATGAGAGCAATTTGACACTAATGATTATTAATTACCCCTTTTGAGGTGGTCGGATGCCTTTCGCTACGAGGCGACCGAATCCCTTTGAATGGCCAAATTAGGGACAGCCAAGGCATTTGGAAGTGTGTGAGGGATGCGAAGGGCAGCACCAAATTGGTGCAGCAACAGCAACAGGGATGAGAAGAACGGAGAGAGGGACAATGCCGGGGGGGGGGGGCAAACAGAGTGCCAAACCCACGAAATGACGGAGTACAAAAAGACATTGTGCCAAATTCAAAAAAGGTGCCGGAGGATAGAAACAAAGTGCCAACAGCATTTTTAGATGCCATTTGCTGCTGCTTATAAAACAATTATCATGAACATTTACAGTACAAGGCTTAAAGTTTCTTTCTTTTGCCTAATGTGCTTTTGATTTTTTTTACATAATAAATGCTTTTTGATTAGGCAAATTATAAAATATTAATTAGTGGGAATGGGTTTTTCTTACATCTTCTTCTGTGATGTAAAATCATAAAGATAAAAAAAACAAAATTTATTTTATTGTTTAAAATACTCATATTTCGGTGATTATTAATAATATTTCATCGGATTTTGAGTTTTTTCTTTTCAAAAATTCGATCGTCTTTCACTTAATCTCTTCATTATTTCCAATTCTTCAGAAAAGCCACTAAATTGTTGAAAAATAAAAGGTGCAATTTATTTACCCACTGAATCCTTTTGCCCATTTTTGAGCAATAAAATGGCGGTGTATTCAGTGTTTGGCTCGGCGTCCATCTCCCGCTGAATTTGCATGTTCAATTGTTTGTCCTCAAAAATCGTCATTATCCGATAAGGCTTTTCGTCTCCCTCCTCATCCAACAGCTGTTTTTTTTTGCAAATAATTAAGGATAAATCGATACATTATAAATTTAATAAACAAAATTTCATAAAAATTGTTTAATTGGTATTTAATGGTTCTCGATCCTTAATCACCTGCTGCTGTTGCTTGCAAAATTCGTTCGCCACTTTTTCCACAATTTCACGGACTGTCGTCCGATCATTTCCAATTTCAATTTCGGCACTTCTGATCAGTGTTGGCACACTTTCCTCGTGCAATGTCCCCTTGCTTAAGTCCCAAAAAATATCGTTTGCATTATCGTACACCAACAAACGAACGGACACTTTGAAGGGCTTTAAAAAAATTTTGTCGAATTTTCAATTAAAATTTATTATAATTTTTTTACCATAAACATTGCTTTTGATATACTAAAAGTTGTGAGAAAAAATATCGCAAAAAAATGGCCACGTTTAATGAACATAATGAATTTAATAAATAAATAATTTTCTTAAATTTTAATTAATAAAAAAATGTATTATAATAGCAATAATAAGGGAGGGACGGACTTATTAAAATTTGGTGGTTAAATAGCAAATTGTTGTGATTAGCTCAGTGTTTGAGGTGAATGACTCCATCTGTCACTGCCAGTGACCACCAATGACTGTTGTTTGTCCATTAGAGATAATTTAAAATAATTAGACGCCAAACCGAAAGATTATCACAGAGGGAGAAAAATGATTTTAATCCGATGGTTTTCTTCATTTTTTCCGATCAAATTTTGTGCCAATGCAAAAGCAAAAAAGAAATTTAAATTACGGATAATTAAATATCAATTTTTAGAAAATTATAAAAATATTTTTTTTGCTAACTTTTTTAGTTTCACCTTCCAATAAATAAATCTTTCTAAAATGAATTGATGTCCAAATTAATATTTTACCAATAATTTTCAAAACAATTTCCAGCATTTAAATTTACTTTTAGTATTCTTCAATTAAATAACTATATATTTTAATAATCGTTTATCTACGATAAAAAATCATTTGCTTAAGCGGCATCATCATCACAACCAAGGCAATTTTATCAACTATTGTCCACTGGTTCCAGCACATAATCCTTTGGCATGTTTTGGCTAAATTAGGTTAATTAAACAAAATGCCATCAAAATGCCAATGCCATTTCCAAGTGCCACCTGCAGTCCTCCTTTAGGCGCTTCACTTTGCTGCAAGCCTGCGGACAGTTGCATGCCATCCAATGCGGGTTGCGCTCACATTCGTTGCGCAACTTCTCCCTTCGTAACACCAAGTTCGGTCTGTACGAACGCCACCCCTCGGCGTGGGAGTATTTTTCATGGAAAATGGACCAACGCTTGCATTGAGAATAATAGTCAAGGCCTTAACTCATTAATTTTTCATTTATCCATAATAGGCTTCACTAATTGGTCAGCCAACAAAATCCATTAATGACCCACCTGCCGCGCGTTTCACCGCCTGCGGAAGACATCCATCGTAGCGGCAAGCGCCTGGACACCACGTGTTCATGTAACGGGGCGCACTTTTACACGCGCCTTTGGTGGCCCACACTGCGCAGCACTCGTGATTATCGTAGCAGACACGTTCTTTTGGCGGTGTGTACTGAGAAAAGCATTTAAATTTAAAATGTGTGCTTTAATTGCTTTAATTAAGGCATTCATTGGTAATTGTCCCTTTTTGGCCCTACCATCGGTGCCAAAGTTGTGTATTCGTCCGCTGGCACTGTCGTCGGTTTCGGTGGTTCCGCCGTTGTTGGAGAATTCTGCAAATTTACTTAGGAGGTGTTTGACAACCCGTCTTATTCACTAACATTGCCGCCGTATCCGTATCCTTTTCGTTTGTTGCCGCCTGCCTTTTCGCCACTTTGTCCGCCCTTTTCGCCACTTTGTCCGCGCTTTTCGCCACTTTGTCCGCGCGCCACTTTGTCCGCGCTGTTCGCCACTTTGTCCGCGCTTTTCGGCACTTTGTCCGCCCCTTTCGCTACTGTGTCCGTATGCTTTTCGTGGTGCGCCACGTTCGGCCTTTTCGCCGCTGTGTTCCGCCACTTCTGGCGATGATGAGTCTTTGGAGCGCGCCACCTGTCAAGTGTGATTTTTTGATAAAGCATTATGATATTGCCTTACATGGCACATTAAAATTATGTTTTGTCCATATAATGGCTAATTTTGCATTTAATTCCTCTTCTCAATACCCTCGGTCGTGCCGCGGAACACCGTCCGTTGGTACACGTTGACTGGTAGCACGGTTGTTCAGCTGCACAATTGTTCAACAGTCAGTTATCAGCAGTCATTTGGCAATTCTATCAAATAAACACCCACTGTTTCGTGTGAATGGTGAGCAATTGCCCCCGGGCCGTATTTTGGAGACGCACAACGGAGTCCGTTTTGTTGTGTCGCAGAACAAATAGCTTAAGAATTTTTATTATTAAATAGATAATGTTTTTGAATTTGGATACTGACGGCGATCCGCATCCCCCCGCTGCGCGACAAGTCGGCCGAGGGGCGTAAGTGTACAGAAAGTCGGTGTAATCGTTGCTAAGGCCGGCTAAACGCCAAAAGCAGTGTGATTGATCAGACTAATCACTGTCAATTATGACCGACCTCGATTTAGCACCACCGGGTCTTGGAATGGACGCATTACCTCGCCGATACGGTAGCTTGTTGAACCGGAACACTGTAAAATACAGTAAAAAAGTAAAACGCCTTACGCAGTCGGGAGGTTAATTAAGGTAATAATAAGAGCAATTTGTTAGCAGTTTACGGCCACTCACCGCAACAACTTGCTGATCAGATGGAAATTGCGTCTCGCGCTGGGCACGCGTTTGCCATCTCAGGCGCCACTGTTCCCAAATCTAAAACTATAAGTCGATAAACTTTTTTGAAAAGCAAGTAAATTTAATTGAAATTAAGCACGTACGTAGTCCATGTAGCAGTGGTGCATGAAAAAGATGGGGTCTTGAGGTGCCGTGGGCAAACCGCTCTAAAAAATATAATAAAATTGCACATGATTGTCTATTCGTGCCATTTTGATACTATGAATTTTACGTTCAACCAACAACTAACTAACTGACCATGTCGCCGCCGATCCAAGTGTGGACATTGTTGTGGCCCAGCTCAACCACATTCCTCGGGTTGGGTCTCGGCACAGTGCAAGCGCCATTGCCAGTCCGCTAAATGAACAAAATTAATTTTAAATTGGAAAATGGGTTTATTTATTTAGAATTACGCTCGGAAAGGCGTAAATGTTCTCCATTTCAGGCCGATTTATCATCGCATTAACTCTGAAATTGTTTTGACCAATTTAAATAAACGCAAACAAATTAATTTAATTATATCTCAATTTATTCGAAACATTTCAAAAATGTTATTTTTTTATTTTCAAATTTAATTTCTCTCACGCGTCCTCCGCCATTAATTCGCCGTCCACTCCGAGCTCACGTTGAATTGGCCTTCCCTCTATCTAAATTATAAAAAAATAATTAAATAATTTATTAATCCGCAAAATTACGGTGTCCCAGTCGGCCAAAAAGCCATCGGCAATGCCATTGTTGTTTGTGTTGGGTGTGCCCATGAAACGTTCGCTCCATATTATGGAATCGGTCTGTTTGTGAAAACCAATTTTGCAAAATTGCTTTTAACTGAAGTTACGGGGTTCGGCAGTCGCTGGTCCAACGTTGAGTCCCAATAGGGAATGGAAACCGAAGGGTCGACGGCACGCAGACCGATTTCATAACTAAAGCCAAAAGGAATGAATCACTGTTGCTTAATTGTCCATTTTGCATTATTATTAAATTGTTTTGATTTGGAAAATGCCGCACCGTTTCAAATATTCGCGATGCCAAGGAAGGAAAGTCGGCCCGGAGTGAGCACCTGGCATCGCGCGCAGGTCGAAGTGCAGGTAAGCGATTCGGTTGTACTCGTACGAACCGGTGCCACGCTTCAGTTGCAAAACAGCGGCGTGCTGCAAAGGGCGACCAATTAATTAATTAGGTATTTTTAATTGCCTCATTTACTTTAATTATCCAATTTTTCTCGAATATTTATTTCTTTCCCTTGTTATCATCCCAATTTCCACTGCTTACATATCGTGCCCTTTCGTTGTCTGTTAACATTCGGTACTCCTTGCGAACGACCCTCCCCAAATTTGGGTTCGCATTGCCCGACTGGCGACGCGCTCGGCCCGCTTGGTCGTTCGTAGCACTCCCGCCAAAAATGCACTGATCGGGCTCAGATGAACTGCCTAAAATCGGTGATTCTCTGCCCCAAATCTCAAATTGATCTCTGATCAGTAAACGTTCTCTCCCTGCTGAATTCCACTACCAAATGTTAAACATTTCGCCTACTCAACAAAAAAATGTAGCCCAATTAGCTTCTCAAATGCATCTGTTGATTAAGACAAACAAAATTTCTCTCCCCGGGGGCAAATTTCACTATAAAAATCCAATTCATTTTTTTGTAACCATTGGCATTAAGCGACACGCTAAAAAGAGTTGTATAAACAGCATTTAAGGTTCACCTCCCAAATATGGGCATAGACATGTCATGTTCATGCACGCGTATCTTTCCGCCACAACTTTTGGCGGCGGTTGTGCGTCCTCCTCCGCTTTGGTCGGTTTTCGAAGGTAGGGCAGTCCTTAATGACATTTCAGGTGTATTACTTTTGTTAGCCAAGCATTAATCATTATGCTTTTTTGCTTACCAAGTCCCTGGGAGGGCGGCGGCAATTCGTCGTCTTCCAAAAGTCCTCGTCGTTCTGCCTGACAAATCAAAGGAACGTTACCGTATGCCTTGTTCGTAAAATTACCGTATATTTTTTATTTTTGTTCTTACCTTTCGTGCTTCAACCGCAATTTGCACCACCAATTTGCACGCCTTTCTGTTCCTTTTTGGCAATCCGCTGCACACGGAATAGTCCGGCTTCTCATCTCCGTACGTTGCCGGTACTTCACCGTATCCGTACGATTTCTGCAACGTTTGTCTTACGACTGTTTTCGCCGCGTTTTCTGCTGATGACCCGCCCCTTTCGGCACTTCCGCCGCCGGCGGCAAAATTGCCAAAAGCGATGAGGGCAAAAATAAGCAAAATGAACGTGCTTTGGACACTGGTGCTGCTGCCCATTGTACGCTAAAGTGATTGATCAAAATTAATTGATCATTTAATTTAAGAAATAAATAATTAAAATGATTTTAAAAAACTTATTTTCTCAAATTAATAATTACATAATAATGGAATGAGCCCTAATCACTTTCCCTCCCCATTTTGTACGCTATTTAACCGGTTGATGGCCGAACTTTGGTCAGCAACTGCAAACGGCAAACTTTTGCTAATTAATAATAGAACCTGAACGAATGTGACACTTGCGCTTTTTTGTCCCAACTTCCCCATTTTTCCCCCAAATGTCAATTCCTTTCATAATTAATTACGAATTTGTCATTTTTTATTCGGCAATTTTGGTATATTTTTTGATTTGTTCGTTAAATTCCATCCATCGCCTGATCATCAGCCATTTTTTGCTCAATTTAATCATTTGAAGACGAACAAACGAATGAATGAGTGGGCCAATTATGACGATGATCAATTGCTTCGTTTCTCAAAATGCTGATCACTTTTTAAACCTCGTGCAGCAACAAAATTTAGTGGTCCATTTTGTTTCTGACATAAAAAATTGGGCGTATCAAACCACTTTTATTGGAGACCAAAATGGCAAAAAATAGTAATTTTTTGGCGAAAAACTGAAAAATAACCCCATAATTCGGGATTTCAAAAAACGAAAAATACACCCCTAATCGAAGAAAAAAGAATACACCCCTAAAATCGAGTTTTTGACTTCCCCCCCCCCCGCCGAAGCCAAAGGTCTGGGGCTACGCCTTTGATGTTCCCTTGTCAGCACTAAATTTGACCGGACAGCAGTTATTTGAATACATGTGTTCATCCCGGATTATAAGATTAAAATTGATTTTTTCAATATTTTTTTTTGCTATTTTTATAAATAAATTGATTAGGACCAATTAAT